>WHSA01001046.1:0-182128 GCA_012931725.1 Litsea cubeba | reverse complement strand
CACCCATGGCTACAGCCCATCTTGCTGATTCTTGCTGTGACGGCATCCCGATATGTAACCGGCTCTGACTCAATACTATCAGCTGTATAAGAGCGTAGGCAACAATATCTTCATACCCGTATCTCTGAGGTTGCTTACTCTGCCTCCTTTCTCTGTCCCTGGTAAGCATGTATCATTTGGAACTGCAGTTTCCTCGTTTGAGCTTTGCATCTCCTCTACATCCTGTCGAACTGGGACATCTTCTTCCCTTACTATCCTGCAAGTTTTCTGAAGCTTCCTTCTCAAGCTCCACCTGTTTCTGACACCGTTTATTTTCTCTACCCTTTTACTGACATCATTTTCATTTTCAGTATCATGGCACTCCTCGATTTCAACATAGCAGACTCATCAAAGGTCACATCTCTGCTTATAATGCATTTGGGAAATTTCCCATCGAGGCACCACAGCCTATATCCTTTCACACCATCTGCATATCCTAGAAATATGCACTTTCTTGCCCTTGGTTCAAGCTTTCCATCATTCACATGAGCATAGGCAGGACAACCAAATATCCGCAAGTTGGTGTAATCAGCAGGAGATCCAGACCATACCTCCACAGGAGTTTTACATTCTATAGCTGTTGATGGAGACCGGTTAATCAGATAACAAGCTGTGTTAACAGCTTCCGCCCAGAACTTCCTAGATAACCCTGCATGGAGAGAATGCACCGGGTCTTTTCTAGAATAGTCCTGTTCATCCGTTCTGCAACTCCGTTCTGTTACGGTGTATTCTGACTGTCGATGTCTCACAATCCCTTCATTCTTGCAGAACTCATTAAAAGCACTATTACAGAATTCCAAGCCATTGTCAGTTCTAAAGCGCTTGATTTGTTTACCTGTCTGCTTCTCAATCATAGCCTTCCATTGCTTGAATTGTGCAAAAGCTTCATGTTTGTGCTTTAAGATATAGGCCCAGACTTTCCGAGAAAGTCATCAATGAAAGTCAACATGTATAAACCACCTCCAAGAGACGGAACACGAGAGGGACCCCCAAAGATCAGAGTGGATGTAATCCAAAGTACCTTTGGTCCGATGAATAGCTGTCCTGAACTTGACCCTACACTGCTTTCCTAAGACACAATGCTCACAAAAGTCCAGCTTTCCTGTTTTCTGACCACACAGCAAACCTTGTTTAGTCAACTCATCCATACCCCTCTCACTCATATGCCCAAGTCGCATATGCCATAACTTGGTAGTTTCTGAATCTGAACCTGTGAACGACACAGCAGCACCTGTAATTGTACTACCTTGAAGAAAGTAAAGGCCATTCTGCTTTAGTCCCTTCATCACTACAAGAGCACCCTTCGAAATTCTCATAACTCCACCTCCAGCTTTGTAGGTACAACGTTGGAGTCAAGCGTACCCAAGGAAATCAGATTTTTTTCAGCTCTGGAATATGCCTGACATCTGACAAAGTTCTCACAATCCGTCATACATCTTAATTTTAATTGCACCTATCCTAATGACCTTACAGGCTGCATTATTTCCCATAAGCACTTTACCACCATCAATAGATTGATAATTGGTAAACCAATCTCTATAAGGACACATGTGATAGGAACACCCTGAATCAAGAATCCACTCAGTAGCTGAGCTACCAACAGTAACCGAAAGAACTTCTGCACCATCAGAATCTGCAACTTCGGTTGCTACTCCGGCAATTTCTCCATAATCAAATTTCTCCTTCCCTTTACGCTCTGGACAATCTTTTCTAAAATGCCCTTCCTTGTGACATTTGAAGCACTTTAATTTTCTAGTTTTTGACTTGACCTAGATCGGCCTCTTCTATTCTGCTCTTTCTTCTCTGTTCTACCACGCTCTACCAAACCCTCACTAGAACTATCAGTGTTTTCAGTTGCAACCTTTTTTTCAACTCCATAGAGTTCAAGGCTTGACTCAACATCTTCTTTAGAAAGAGTTTCTCTACCATACATCATGGTATCAACAAAGTTCTCATACGAGGGTGGCAAGAGCATAGCAACATGATAGCTTGGTCCTCATCATCAATTTGAACATCGATGTTTTCAAGATCCATAACAGCTTTCGTAAAAGAATCAATGTGAGTTGAAACAGACGTACCTTCCTGCATTTGTAAGGTGAACAATCGCTTTTTCAGATACAAGCGATTCGTGAGAGACTTCGTGCTCAGAAATAGCAGAATTTGACCGTACGCCTTCTCCAGCAACTCATCCTTCTCATCATCTGATAGTCTGTCAGACAAAGCATTCTTTCCCTTCAAAGCTTTCTGCAACCCATTCTGAACCAGCAAAGCGTGCATCTTCAAACGCCATAGACCAAAGTCATTGTTCCGTCGAATTTCTCAATCTCGAACTTAGCAGCCATTTAGCGAATCTTTTATCATACCTGCGTAGATCTCCTCGAAACGAGTCCGTAGGTTCAAACGGATCTCAGATCGGACTCCGGATCGTCAAGATATCGCGGAAAACAATCAGCCGTCGATTGATCCAATCTGCCTTTGACCGTACCGTGCTGACGTGTTGCTGACGTCAGCGAATGGCTACAGCGCCTTTCTGCTATCGTCTTGGGCTCTGCTACAAACGGGTCGGGCCGACCTGGACTGGACCCAACCCGGAATGGACCCAAGCCAGACTGGGTTCTTCTTCCTCAGGCTTCTGGTTCTGTAACCAGAACAGACGCACAGCGCAGTGGCGCTTCTTCTCAGGTGACGAGATGGAGCAGGACCTGCGACGGGATGCGGAGCTCGGTTGGCTCCGGCGACGGCGTGCTGTCCTTGGCGACGATGTGGGGCCCAGCGAAACCCAATCAAATAGCGTCTTCTCTCTGTTTTAGACGCAGGTGATGATCAGGGTCTTCCCGGTAGCAGTTGTTTGATCTTCTTCTCTGGCGTGGCAGCACGACAGTCCTCAGGCGAAGAGACGATGACCGTGGCTCCGGAAACTGAGCGACGAAACAGTCCGTGGCTCCAGGGATCTTCTTCTTCAACGATCGTGACCCACCAATGATCCTTTGGTCGTCGCACGATCCGCGGTCCTTTCGAGATCCGATTCAACGGATCTCCTCTGATCACGCAAAACAAATCGCTCTGATACCAGTTTGTTGTGATCTAAAGGCCTTTGGAAGAGATCAATCAAACACTAGTAGAAGACAGATTACGTGGTTCGGCTTTTGGCCTACGTCCACGGGGAAGACGGGAGAAATTACTATGCAATCAGAATAGAGGTGTACATCCTAGAGACTCTGAGTCTCTATTTATAATATCAGCCCCAAACCCTATAACACCCAAACCCTACTTCTAATCACAGTATAACTTAGGCAATACAGGGGCCCGGTTAACCAAGACTTGTTAACTTCTATTGAGCCATACAAATTAACAGGAAGAAAGACATTCAATTCCCTTTATTCAAGATGTGGGAAGCAAGATTAACTGGTCACAATTCTTTAACCACAGTCAAAGAGGTTCGTCGTCAGTTGAATCGCATGACAGCTAATGGGGTAAATTATCCAAAATTGAAAACATGTTCATTAAATTGTAAATACGCAACTATCAATTCCAACAATTCTGACTTCTTTCGTGTTTGCATTGTAGTTTGTCTGGATGCCATATGTTAAGTTCAAAAAGGTTTTTACACCATGTCCTAGATGTTGATTGTAGACTCTTTGCATCTGATGTACTGTTGATTCATTACTAGATTTTGGAAAGACACAATGCTAGTCGGGTGATGAAACAATTCATCCTAATGCAATTGGTCCCTCCACTGTTTCAGATGCCATTTTTAAGGGTAGAAAAATTGGAAGAGTGTCATGTGACTATACCCAGATACTGCACGAGGCTAAACCATTATGGGTAGAAAGGCAAAATTTGGTGATAAAAGGAAAGAAAGATGCGTCAATTATGCATACCAAAGGATATCAAAACTGGTATGAGTTAAACACCCGCATGCGAATCGGCTTAGTTAAAAGGGGAGAATTGGGACAAGATGGAGAAATTACAAAACATGAAAAAAAAAGACAACCAACTACCAACCATGAAGAGACATGTTGCCCATTGAAGCATGTAATCGGTGTTTGCTTATAACTCACCTTAATTGTGCATTGGGGTCATCATCATGAAATGATACTAACAGTTCTTCCAATTGTGTAGGTCAAGGAACTCTTGGAGCACATGGAGAGATATCTATAGACCGGTCAGATCGAAAAAAAAAAAACAAAGTTTGAAAAATTTTAAGGCCTCAATGCGCAAGAAGAACGAAAGGTTTAGGACCAGTTTTACATCTGCCTTCGAGAGTTTCAGTATGGATAACTGCAACACCTCTCAATCGGATTCATCTGGTGAAGAGGTAATTTATCTTGTGTATTCATGCTTTAATGAAAATAATTTTGTATGCTACCACATTTTTATTTGCAATACAGGAAAGGGAGAAGAAGAGACCTAAGAAAGCAGTTCGTAAGGGCAAATCCCCACAAAAAATGCTTGAATCAAAGTTGTTGTTAGAGCCCGGATCTCACTCGGATCCACCATCTCATGGTTCACAATTTTTTGAGCCCGGCCAACTTGCCTCCAATAGAGTTGATCTTTTCAACTCCTCCACGCTTCGTGAGACCGCACCCGCCAATTGTAGAGATCATGTCTCCTTCACTGGAATATCCTTCTCAAGCAACAACCCTAGAAATCATGTCCACGCCCTCACATGAAGGACCTATCCAGGAACCAATTCTAGAAATCATGCCCGAGTCACATGAAGAACCTTTCCAGGCACCAATTCTAGAGATCATGTCCACTCCCTCACATGAAGGTCCTTCTTAGGCAATAGTGGTTTCTACTCCAACCACCTCTATAGAGTCATTAGTTTGAAGGATCAAACGATTGCCCTGCATGAAGAATACCAATAAAATTTGAAGACTACTCACAATTGCTATTGCAAGTCGGGTTATCAATTGACTGAATTGGATAAGTTCTTCATCAAAGGTTTTAGGAAGCTGTATAAAAAAAGGTTGCCTAAAATGCACCTATCTGTCATTTGATTACTTTACATGTCTTTAATATTTTATTTTCATTAATGGGTGATCTTTTATAACGTCATAGCAAGGTGGAATTGGACGTATATTGTACACTAGTGTCTAGTGATGACCTCTACAAAGCCTTAGAAGAAGGGACGTGGTTGTGCACCAACATTATGTACTATTGGTTTGAGATTTTGGGTGAAAGGTGTCGAGATGCATATTGTTTGATCCTAGTGTTTCGGTAAGTGAATTAAATTTTTTGACTATAAATTGATATACTTTTATTGTGTATTAACTTTCATGGGAAATACATCTAACGCAAATTATAATAACAAGCAGAGTTGGTGGCAGGATAAGGACATGTGTCATCACGCTGATCTGAATATTTGGTCCAAATGGTGAAAACGTGTAGTTGGCGCAAACGTACATAACACTAGTTTTTGTACTACACCATATAAGTCATTTCACCTTACTCGTAGGCTACACAGATGAGAAGAAATAGGAGTTTTACAACAGCTCATTCAGTGATCATTACTCTCAATCCAATTGTGAGAAATTTGTAAGTATATGTGAACTATGTTTTTTCAATGTATTATCCTCCCTCTCCCTTTATACTTCAAAATTTGTCCAACTGACCACCGCTATTTTGAATGTTTGCTGCATGTCTGTAGATCGACTATTTGAATGAGAAGTTTTAGTGACTATGGCTGGGCAGATCCATATTTGTGGGACAAACAAATGCGATGTCTAACATTCCTCATCAAGACAATGGCAATGATTGTGGTGTTTCACGCTAGCGTTCGCAGATCATGGCATTTTCCGCAGGCCGACCAACTTCACCCAAGCCGACATAGCATATTAGAAGTAAGACATTGGTAGACATTTTCAAAAGGAGTTGGGAAAAGAACGCTTACAAAGTGGATCTAAAGAAACTGTTGAGCGAGTTGTAGCAGCCAATGCAGCTCTGTTCGTGTTGAAAGATGAAGTCTCTTTTGTGTTTTCTTTGTTACTTAATTGCATGAGTTTTGGACAGTTGTAACTCAACCTTTGGGTTGTTAAGGCCCATTATTTGGGACAGTTGAAAGTGGATTGTGAATTCTGAATGCTTAAGGGGAATGTATAGTTGATGTCAGGATGGTATCAGGTTTTATGACATTTTGTTATTGTTCCCGTTGGACTTGGTTCTGTATGTTAATAGAAAATCGATCTATCACCATTTTCACTTTGTTACACAGTTTTTTGGACCATTGTCTCTATTCCCATTTCTTACACAGGTGAATTGTAGCTTTCATGTTAGGGTGGGAATCTAGTTCTAACCCACAATTTCTTATTATGCCCGTCGGGACATGGTTATGTATGTTAATAGATTCAGGTTTTTCAATTCTGAAAGTGACAAGGCATTCTTCATACATGAAATGTGCAGGTGACACTAAACTGCTTGCTCCAAACCTCCTTGTAGAACTATAGTTCACTGTTTATTCACTTTCTAGCACATGAATCATGTTGGGAGGCCACCATTGATGTGTTGAAGGTGTTTTACATTTCAAAGTTTCCACTATCTGTTCAAGAAACAGATCAAATGTGAAGAATGCTGAAAAATTCTACGTATGAAAAAAACTATGCACATGCCTGTTTTTCACTGAACTGTACAACCTGCCTAAGCTGATCCAAACCTCAATATAATGGCTGGAATTTGAACCTGATGATGCATGAATCCAACAAAAAAAAGAGAGAGCAAAACTCTTTTAAACCGAAAGTTATGACTATTTAAAGATGCCGATTGAAAATGCAGTGTTGCTGAATCCGAATCTGCCTGCTGAGTACCCCTGTTCGTGCAACTGTTTGACCCACTTCCCAATGGGTTTTTTGGCTGAAATTGGGGGGTCTCAAAGTTCTCATTATAAACTATAAATCTGCTATTTCTCAGGACAAAAAAAATCACATTTTCCTGATTTCAACTCGCGGACTTTTGGAACACAGTTGGACTGAAACAGTGCTGTCTTTTTCAACTTTCAGTCTTAATAACCATGCTAGGTCCGGATTTCGCATTCTTAATCAACCATTAAATCACGTATTTTCAGAAGCAAAAATACGTTCAAACACTATCCTAATTCTAATGCATGCCATTAATAGTTTCCAACCATAGATCATGCAAATAACATAATAGAAAGTTTCCTCATCTTTAACATGGGTTTATAACTCATCATTGAGACTGACATAAGTTCTTCACCTGAATCTGGTCCTCTTAAGAATGTTGGCCATATAAAGTCCTTAATAAGTGTGATATCCTCACATAAAAGACGAGGCTTCATCATTGAAAAATACCTGTCACGCACGGGGATATCGCCACGCATCACATATTTAGCGGCAATATCCCTTCACATGATGGATGAAACTCCCTGCTGGGTGTGTTCAACCAAGGGAAAAACTTGTCACGAGAGGGGATATCGCCACTCTTTAAATATAAAACTACACTAAATTGCACGGGGATATCCCCTCCCAAGTGGTTGTTTCATCCCTTAAAAAACCTTGTCGTAGGAGGGATATCGCCACTCCTCAGATATAAACTTCACATATTGAGCAGAGATATCCCTTCACATAATAGATGAAGCTTCCAGCTGTGTGTTCATCCAAGGAAAAACCCTATCACGAGAGGGGATATCGCCACTCTTTAAATATAAACTTTACTAAATTGCGCGGATATCCCCTTCCAAGTGGTTGTTTCAGCCCTTAAAAAAAACCAGTCATAGGAGGGGATATCACCGCTCCTCAAATATAAACTTCACATATTGAGAGGGGATATCCCCTCCCAACTGTTTTATCTCTTAGAAAAGAACCTGTCATAGGAGGGGATATTACAGCTCCTCATATATAACTTCACATATTGAGCAGGGATATCCCTTCACATAATAGATGAAGCTAACCAGTTTCATCTCTTAGAAAAACCTATTAGTGATATCCCCTCAAATTAAACCATTAGACATTGCACATCTCGTATTCACAACACATCCTCCACCCACATTACACCATTTTTTTTTAAACCCACATTACACCATTACATTCCACCATTTGTACAACCATTTCCACATTCACATCCTCCACCCACATTTGACAATTCCACTAGTTTGAGCAAGTTCAGAGTCACATAGACTAGTAAAATCACAAAAAGAATTTGCTCATATGATCCCGACGCAAAATGGTGCTTTTTTAGCATTCACATCAACCCATATAGATCATGCTGCTTTTTTTCACTATTTATTCACTTGCTTGCACATGTATCCTGTTGGGAGGCCACCATTGATGTGTTGAAGGTGTTTTTAAATGTCAAAGTTTTCTGTACACTATCTGTTCAAGAAACAAATCAAATCTGATGAATGCTGAGAAATTCTACATATGAAAAAAAACTATGCACATGCCTGTATTCACGGAACTGTACAACCTCCCTAAGATGATCTAAACCTTAATATAATGGCTTGAATTTGAACCTTGATGATGCATGAATCCACAAAGAGAGAGAGAGAGAGAGAGAGCAAAAGCATTTAAACGAGAAAGTTATGACTATTTAAAGATGCCCAATTGAAAATGCAGTATTGCTGAAATCCGAATCTGCCTTGCTGAGTACCCCTGTTCGTGCAACTGTTTGACCCACTTTCCGAGGTATTTTTTGGCTGAGATTTTGTGGTCTCAAAGTTCTTATTATGGATTATAAATCTACTATTTTTCAGGACAAAACAATCACATTTTCCTATTTTCAACTCGCGCATTTTTTAAAAACACAGTCATACTGAAACAGTGCTGTCTTTTTCAACTTTCAGCTTAATAAACCATGCCAGGTCCGGATTTGGCATTCTTAATCAACCATTAGACACTGCACATCTGGTATTCACAACACATCCTCCACCCGCATTACACCATTACAGTCCACCATTTGTACAACCACTTTCCACATTCACATCCTCCACCTGATAGAATTTTTCTATGATGCCAAGAACTCATTGGATACAAACAAATAATACTAAACACTTAATGTAATTAAGATTATACCTGATTCCATGGCTGGGGCTAAACTGAGGAGGGATTTACAACTTCCTTGAACCCTTTTCTTATCTCTCTCGCAAATTGATGGAAGCCAAGAAAATTAATTGTTGGCACGGAAGTACCCAAGAGATTCTTTTATAGAGAGAGCATCCTCCCATCAAGGTAAGTAATCTAAAATCTCTCCAATCATATCTCCCTAATTGAGCAACTTATTAGGCAAGATTTAAATCCTTTTACCATGGGGAAAATATCCTTTATTGGATGTTTCTAGAAGGAAGTGAGCCCATGTGGTCAGGTGGGCCACACTCCCTTATTCCAACATTCTCCCACTTGGTCCAATGACTACAAAAAATAAAATAATTATATATATTTGAGAAATTTTTTTTTGAAAAATAAGACTTTGACTGGTGCGCACCATTTTTTCAAAACACTTGCCCATGTAAACTTTTAAGCTCAATCTTTAACCACTGATTAAGTAAGCCTGTTGATGAGAACTATGCGGTTACAAGTCTTAAATGACATGGGCCCCTTCCTAATTACTGCATCTCCATATTCACTTAACCAAGTCTTTAATTAGGATAAAATAGGATACATTTCATGACAATCCTATTTAATGGGTTCATTAATGTCATTCACCTTACTATTCTCACTTTACAAATCTTTAAACACATTTGAACAAAATAAAGCAAGAATATACGAAATCACAAAACTATAATGTATACAATCAAGATGTGACTTTATAAATTCTAATAGGACAATTCATTCAAGCCCATATTTCTGACATGCTCTTTGAAAAGGCTTTTGCGCCAGTGCCTTCGTTAAAGGATCTGCCAACATCATGCTTGTTGGAGTTCCAATTATCGACACCAACTGATTTCGTACCTTTTCTTTAACACAAGGTATTTAACTTCCAAAAATTTAGATTTGCTTGCAACCTTGTCATTATATGCAAATCTTCTAGCTGCATCGTTGTCACAATAAATCTTTAATGGTTTGGAGATTGTATCCATAATGTGCAACCCTAAAATTAAAAAAACGCATCCATAGAGCGTGACCTGTAGCTTCAAAGCATGCCACATATTCTGCATCGAATGTGGATGGGGTAACTAGGGTTTGCTTCGCACTTCTCCATGAAACCACCCATTAGCTACCAGAAAAATATATCCTGTAGTCGACTTTCTAGAATCGAGGCATCCTGCGAAGCCTGCCTCCGAATATCCGATCACTTCTAGGAGATCAGATCGCCTGTAAGAGAGCATATAATTCCTAGTCCCACTTAGATATCTCAAGACCTTCTTAACTCCCACCCAATGGGGCATACCTGGATCACTTTGATATCTACTTAACATGCCAACTGCAAAGCTTATATCGGGTCTAGTGCATGTTTATGCATACATTAGACTACCGATTGCAGCGGCATATGGGAATTTATCCATTTCTATCCTTTCGATCTCATTTCTTGGACACTGAGCCTTGCAAAATTTATCACCTTTGATCATAGGTGTATTTTGAGCTTTATATTCTTCCATATGAAATCTTTTCAAAACAGTTTTGATATAGGCTTTTTGGTGATAACCCATAGTAATCCTCGAGATCTATCACGATAAATCCCAATTCCTATACGAAGGTTGCTTTACCCATATCTTTCATATCAAAATTGTTTCATTAGATATTCCTTGGTTTCACGAATCATACCAAGGTCATTGCTAGCCAGTAAAATGTCATCAACATACAACACCAAGATAATAAACTTGCTCCCACTAATCTTGAGATAGATGCAATGATCAACCACATTTTTCGGTGAATACGAATGCTGTAATAACACAGTTGAATTTAAGGTACCATTGTCGGGAAGCTTGTTTAAGGCCATAAACGACTTCTTTAATTTACAGACTAATTTCTTTCACTCTGTTTTACAAACCCTTCTGGTTGTACCATGTACACCTCTTCGTCTAGATTTCCATTTAAAAATGTTGTTTTGACATCCATTTGATGTAACTCCAGATTAAAGTGAGCATTAGAGCCATAATTATCCTGAATGAATCCTTTTTAGACACCGGAGACTAAGTTTCATTGTAATCAATCCCTTCTCTCTGAGTAAAACCTTTGGCCGCGAGTCTAGCTTTGAAACGTTCAACCTTTCCCTTTGAATCCCTTTTGGTCTTAAAGACCCACTTACAACCAACGGTCTTGGAATTCTTAGGTAGATCAATGATGTCCCAAACATCATTAGTGGCCATTGACTCTAGCTCATCTTTCATCGCATCTAACCATTTATCAGAATTCTAACATTCTATAGCTTCTTTAAATGTCCTAGGATCATCTTTTATCCCAATATCGGCCTCTTCTAAGTAAACAACATAATCATTCGAGATAGCAGGTCTTCTCGTACGAGTTGACCTCCTTAGAATTTCAGGATCTGGATCATATTCTATTCTGGAAGTGGTTCAATAATGGGTAATTGGGTTTCCTATGCTTCTTGTTCATTTTGTGGTTGTTATTCCTCTTGATTTTCGTTGATTACGATACCAAGTGGGACATCAAACTCACTCCTTTTATTAGGTAGATCAACATCTACCCTAATTTCTTCGTAGGTTATATTTCTATTTTGACCACTCCCACTATTCAAATGATCCTCCAAAAATTTGGCATTTCCCAATTCAACGATCCTAGTTGTATGGTTAGGACAGTAAAATCTATACCCTTTGGATCTATTTGGATATCCAATAAAATATCCGCTAATTGTTTTAGGGTCCAATTTTCGTTCATGTGGGTTGAAGATTCTTACTTCAGATGGACATCCCCATACGCGAAAATGATTTAAACTGGCTTTCCTATTAGTCTATAACTCAAAAGGGGTTTTTGGAACCGCCTTTGTAGGAACCCTATTTAAGATGTACATTGCCATCTTTAATGCTTCACCCCACATGTACTCAGGTAAATTAGTGTTACTGACCATACTCCTGACCATCTCAATAAGCGTCCTGTTTCTTCTCTTAGCTACACCATTCTGCTGAGGTGTGCCAAGGATTGTGTATTGGGCAACAACACCTTCCTCTTGAAATCTAGCAAAAGTGCCCACGTTACGACCCGATTTGGTGTGTATGCCGTAATACTCACCACCTCTATATGATCTCACGACCTTGATTTTTCTATCTAATTGCTTTTCTACCTCCGCCTTAAATATTTTGAAGGCATTTAAAGCATCGGATTTTTTTTAATTAAATAGATATAACCAAACTGTAAAAAATCATCGATAAAAGTAATAAAGTATTCCTCACCCGTAAAACAGGGTATGTAGATTTTCCCATAGATATCTGTATGGATTATTTATAATAGACCCGAACTTCTTGTGGCTCCTTTCTTACTTGTATTGGTTTGCTTTCCTTTAATGCAATTAACACAAACTGTAAAGTCGGTGAAATTCAGATTAGGTAACAATCCGTCTTTCACCAATCTTGTCATTCTTTCTTTTGAAATGTGGCCTAACCTTTTATGCCACAACATAGATGAGTTCTCATTAATGGCCATTCTTTTAAGTCCCATGTTCATGCCATAATTAATGTGTTGTGTGTGAAGAGATTGTTCATACACAGAATTTAACTTTAATTTATACAATCCATCACATAAAAAACCATTTCCAACAAATTTATTATTTCTAAGAACGTTCATACATCCATCACCAAAACCAAATTTAAAACCATCATAATCAAGTTTTGAAATAGAAATAAGATTTATAGAAATATCCGGGATGAGGAAAGTATTGTGGAGATCCAAAATGAATCCGATGTCCAACACCAGCCTGTATGTGCCTATAGCTTCAACTCTTGACTCCTTTCGGTTCCCCATGGTGATGGTCCTTTCCCTATCATTTGGACTCCGGCTTGAAAAGAATCCCTGCATACAACCAGAAACATGAATGGTTGCACTAGAGTCAATCCACCAAGTATTAGATGGAACATCTGTTAAATTGGTTTCAAAACAAACAAGAGTTTGACTTTTACCTTTACTTTCAAACCAATTCTTTCGTTTTAGGCAATCCTTTTTTAAATAACCTTTCTTTCCAAAAAAAAAAACATTTCTTCATTATCCCTTTGTCCTTTTCTAGTTTTGTGGCTTGAGCATTTTCTGGTTTTGTGGCTTGAGCATTTGCACCTTTCTTGCCTTTACCCTTGCTCTTGAACTTAGATCGAGAGACAAAATTAACCATCATTTGTCCCTCTGCCTTCAACCTTCTTTCTTCTTGATCGGCTCTAGCGATTAATTCATTTATGTCCCATGTCATTGGGCTTTGGTTATAAGCTACCTTAAAAGCTCAAAAAGCGGGAGGAAGAGAATTGAAAATGAATTGGACTATATATTGATCAGATACATTCATGTCCACTTCTTTCATTTCAACGCTATGTGCGCCATTGCAAGGATGTGTTCTCTTACTCCCAGGGTTCCATCATATTTCATACTTGAAAGGCGGCTTATCAACGAAACACCTACTGCCTTATCAGTTATCGTAAATTGCTTTTTCACCGTATCTAAGAGGTCCTTGGCCTTATCTTTTATTCCTATGGACCCTCGGATAGTACGTGAAATAGAATTTAAGATGATCTTTACTCCCACTTTGTTTGCCTTTATCCATTTTTCATAAATTGTCCTTTCTTCGGCAGTAGAGTTTTCAGTGGGGTTTTCAGGCATGGGTTCGTCAAAGGCAATTCTAAGTCCAAGAACGTTATAGCAATCATTAAAGCATCCAACCATTCAACGAAATTGGAACCATCCAAAGTGGGTATGGTCCCTAAGGTGGAAAGTGCGGCTAATGATCTGGTTACTGAAAGAAACAATAAATAGTCATATGTTAAGATTTTGTAACTAGAACAAATCAATAGGTACATTAATGTAAATCTACCTTTGGGTGGATAAACAACATGTGAATTATTGCTTTCCATAATTAATTTGTCCATGCTAACAAATGTGATGTAAATTAAGAAGATCATATCTTTGGGTGTAAATCATTCAAAAATTTATATCAGATTCATAAACATGTCAAATTCTGATTTCTAACCGTTCGGATGATCTCACCTTTGGGTGAACCTCCTTTAATGAAATCACATCTTAAGTGATATCATAATCACTCAGGTGATTCATTAAACTCAATTCAAGAAATTATATAATTTCATAACCAGTGTCTCTTTGGCGGCTAACGAGTTAATAAAAAAATAATTTCCAATTGATATATATGATAACACTTAATTTATCATTTGATTGTCAAATGACCAATTAATTTGGAGAAACCCTTAATCACACCAAATTAGTGTCATAAAAAAAGTTTTATTTGACATTCAAAGATTGCCCATTATGATCTAATAGTTAAGTTTATAATGGCCAAAATGTCCTTAATATGGCAAAAAAAAAAAAAAAAACCCAACTTAATAAATGGATCTACAAACTATTATTGCTAAAGAAATACAATTGCACAATAAACAATTATAATATCAAACTTGATGCGGAAAAATATTTTTAAGAATCTAATTTACATATTCAATAAATATACCAAAATATTAGAGAAGTCTAATAATGGATCCGAACTATTTAGATTAAAGATCCAATCAATACGAACCCATGGAGAAAATACCATGCAATTCTGAGTTCATATGAGTCCAATATGATCAAAATATGTTCTGGACCATCCATTTGTGGCAAACATGATCAACTTAGATCTTGATCAGTGATTTCCAGAAATTACTAAAATGCCGATGAAAGACTTTAACGGTTCTGATCTGATAAATTAAAAAAGTGTCAAAAATTAATTTGACATTTACTTGATCAATTTATACCCCCTTGATTTGATCAGATCAGGGACCTATATATGTTATCGATATTTAATTTACACTTAGATATATCTTTTTACATCTTTAAATGGACTATAGATATATCTAGAATGACCAAGGCAACAGGTCACACTGAAGCTTCAGTCAGTACCAGTAAGTACAGAAATCTACTTTAGGGATCATTTTATGAGCTTAATTGGGTCAGATCTAGACCTCTTTTGTGCCAATTGATTGTACAAATAGGCACTATCTAACAAGTAGGTCAATCTGGAAATTTTTACCAAAACTAAAAAAGGGCTTAGTGGGCCCTTAATAGACCGGGCCCACCCCCAATGGACCCATTCTTATCCCAGTCTAAGACTAGACCTCATCCAACCCGTGAGTGGGCCGGACCAGGTCAGATCTGGCTGATCCGACCCATTCCCGGACCAGTCTAACGAGTTGAGCAGGTGCAGGTCGGGTTGGCCTAACATACTGGCCCGGCCCACTAGCCCAGTACAGGGATTTGGGCAGCATACTGTACAGCGAGCTGGACAGTTTCTGTCCGGCTACACTGTACAGTTCCAATCCCTCTTCGCTGGGCATTTGCTGTCCGGCGGCTCTGATTCCAAATTATAGAATTTTTCTATGATGCCAAGAACTCATTGGATACAAACAAATAATACTAAACACTTAATGTAATTAAGATTATACCTGATTCCATGGCTGGGGCTAAACTAAGGAGGGATTTACAACTTCCTTAAACCCTTTTCTTATTTCTCTCGCAAATTGATGGAAGCCAAGAAAATTAATTGTTGGCAAGGAAGTAACCCAAGAGATTCTTTTATAGAGAGAGCATCCTCCCATCAAGGTAAGTAATCTAAAATCTCTCCAATCATATCTCCTTAATTGAGCAACTTATAAGGCAAGATTTTAAATCCTTTTACCATGGGGAAAATATCCTTTATTGGATGTTCTAGAAGGAAGTGAAGCCCATGTGGTCAGGTGGGCCACACTCCCTTATTCCAACACCACCCACATTTCACCACTACAGTCCACCATTTGTACAACCATTTCCACATTCACATCCTCCACCCACATTTCACAATTCCACTAGTTTGAGCAAGTTTAGTGTCACATAGACCAGTAAAATCACAAAGAAAAAAAAAAGCTCACATTAACTTGACACAAAATGGTGCTCTTTTAGCATTCACATTAACCCATATACATTCCTGTTTCTTTTTTCAAAATGTTACCAAAACTATGCAAATTCATATGTGAAATGCGCAAATCAAGGATTCACCGGTGGATTGCGACATCTCTGGTGGTTGTGTCCCCTTTGTTTATAGATTGAATAGGTAACCACCCTACGTTGCCGGGTCCAATCTTCGGTTCGAATCCTATTCTTTTTTGAGCGACCTGGCTGTCTGGTTAGCACGTGGAGGTAATACTCTTTCGTCTGACCTATGCTCCCATTGTCTTCTATCACATGTAGCATGCAAAACCTCATTGTACGCAATTCGATAAGTAGATGTAAAGAACCACTGCTCGCAGAAATCGTAAGGATTTAATTTTCTCATTTGCATTGCCGCTAGTGCGTGTGAACAAGGGATTCCTCGCAATTCCCACTTGTGACATGTACATTTCCTCTGATCCAGATCAACCACATCAATGAACTCGGCAGATTGAACCTGAAATTCTACGAAACCGGCAACACGAACATGCACTCGGCGAGATTCTTCAGCCTCATGGCTTAGCATTTTTTTCCGCCCACGGAGTTAGCCGAGTATTAATCAATTGAGATTCAAGTGACATTTTTGGTAGAATTCCATAAGCTTGGCACGTATCTCTTCCACTTGTGTTGTTATGGAGAGCACATGTATGTCATTCAAAAGACTATTCGTTGCACTCAGCAGCATTGCTTGTGAGTATATCAGAGCGTCGTCCTGCAATGAATGAATTTGCCCTAGTGTTCTTTTCCAATGCGTTGAATGTAATTATAAGCGAGTTCATCAACAGCTCGAATATCATTCATGTATGCCTCATATTCACATGGCCTATATGACTTTGCAGTAAACTAAAATTTCCTAACAATAGCATCATCTTTGAAATTCCCCTTCACATTATCAACAATGTGATGACAACAATAGCAATGTCGTGCACTTGGAATGGTGCTGGCAAGAGCAGATACAAGCCTCTTTTGCCAGTCAGACACAATGGTCAAATTCGGGGGCTCATCGAGGCAAGAAATAAATTTGCGAGGAACCACTCCCAACTGTCACGCCGTTCAGCTTCGACGAAGGCAAAGGCAATAGGAAAGAGCTTATGACTCCCATCATGGGTTACAGCCACTAATGACACACCTGGATACTTACCTCGAAGGTGTGAACCATCAACAGCAATCATCGGCCTCAACGACGATAGGAATGAATGGATGCATGATCCGAAAGCCCAAAAGAATCTCTGGAAGGAGTCGTCATCTGCCGTTTTAATATTTGTCACTCTACCTGAATTCGTCTTTCTTCAATTCAATGCAATAGAGAGGGAGAATCTGGAAGGATTCTTCATACGATCCTCGAATTGCTCGAAGGGCTATATCCTTTGCTTTGTGTGCCCTCCTGTAAGTAATAAGACATCCGAACTCTATTTGATACTCATTAATGATCTCCTTCGGTGTCAACTTATTATTAAATCGAACCCTATCTAAGATGAATTCTGCAATCAGTTCTACAGATGCTTGCTGATGTGTCATGCCCATTCATTGTCTTCGAGCAAGAATGTGTTGGATAATATGTTCGTACTTGAAATTGTGGCCCAGATTCCACCATGGAAGCATGAATACGCCAAAGACAGTTATTATCACTGCAACGGTTTGTAACTTGAGTGTGGTTCATCTTCAAGTGCTTTAGAGTGAAATTATTGTAAATTGCAGATTTTGCTAGAGTTTTGTGGAAAGTGTCGTGATCCGAAAACGTTCTCCCTAACCACATCTCTCGTGCAGACATCTGATGTGGCTCCATAATTTGCTTTAGAGGAACAATGATGTCCTCTAAGTTAGCATTCGGCACAGACATTGAGACGTCCGCATCATTTACTGGGTTAGCAAGTTTTGCATTTGGGCCCTTAACGCCTATTAAGTTTCTATCCAATGGTACATTATCAACTCCCTCTTCATCCATTTTCTTCAACAACACGGTCAGCTTCTTTAAGTTGCTCATTGACATCATAAGTAGGTGCCTCCGAGAAATAAATAGCATTGTCTTCATGAAGATTTATCATGGGATATTCCTGCACAGGTGTATGAACCTTCTATTCTTTGATGTTTTCCGTCCACATATTACACCCATCGCGACTTGTCCCAATTAAACCCATTCATTGAAACCTTCAATACGACAAAAACATAAGAATTAAAAGTTGTACGTACTTGACAAAATTGGGTACTTTTTTTTTAGCAGTATCAAATTTCTAAAGAGTACACGTACCTGGATTGGTCTTGAGGTGGATTAGTTGCTTTCGCCTTTGCACTTCTACTAACATATAAATATAATCCATTCATACTTTGTGATGCTCTAAACATTGCTTTCACATCCGCATCTTCTTCTATAGTAATATACGAGAATGCAATTCCATTATGAAAAGGTATTGTAAAGTCAGCTTCTCACCGGGTTCTCCCACTTAAGATACTTCAAGTGCAACATTAAGCAATGATGTATATGACATGTCATTGGAGAGATGCCTCATCTTTTGTTTTCTATTTTTGTAAGAAGGATGCGTACTATCATAATCAATCTCTCCATCATAGTGGAATATGGTCAAAGCTTCATCGTCTGGAATCCTATTGATGCATGATTCAAATCATTTGACTTGTATTAGCAACCTTATAATTTGAAACAACTTCATAACTTATAATGGAAAAAAAAAAGTTAAAAATACCAACGAGGACATACCATTAGCAATGCCTATTAGCAACTTAACTTTTGATACCTTTAAATTGTTTGCTTCTATGTATCATGGTTGGGTCACTATGTATATCAAGAGATTATGACAGAAAATAAATAAACTTTTCTCCACATGGTAAATTACATATTCTAAATTTCTTTGGTAGAATTAAATATTCTTATTGAAACACAAAAAAGGAGGACTACAACAATATGAAAAAACAAATGAAAACCAAGTGGGATGTATTATCCATAATAAGACATGTGGAAGTGGTATTGAAAGACAGATGTGTTATTTCAGTAATAGTGGAACCTGGGTTTGTAGTGTGTAGAAGATGAATAAATGTATTAGTAAACCAGGGTCTCCATGCATATGTGAAATGCTACCAATGGAATTGACCAAACTCCTTAGTGGAGTATAAACTACTGACTAAAGAAATTATAGGTTTGAATATAAAGTTTAAAAAAAAATGATTTGAAACCTTCAAACCCATTTATTATGTTCTAGGGTTGTGTATCTACCAACCTCTTCAATGGAGTCCAACTTCCCCTTTAATGAAGTAAAATAGATTAAATACCCAAAAGGTCAAATGGAAGATAAAGGAGTTGTAGACAAACCTCGTTCTGACCAGAAAAAGGCAGAATGGGAAAGGAGAAAAAGGCAGAACGGGAAGGAGAAGGGAACCCGTAAGATATGTATACGTATGAGAAAACACGAGCGGCGTTATCGCCGTTTATTTGATATAAGTAGTGTAGTGGCGCTGGCACTGCCCATGAAAAGCAACAAACAAATAAACCAAAAATGGCCCTTGGGACCACTCCGAGCCATATATAGAAGTCTAATGTTTCCTTTTTTATCTACACCATATTTAGGGGATTTTTTTGGTAAAATCCCCAAGTTTTATTAAAAGAAAACTATAAAATCTTATGTAAAATCATATCACCTTTTTATCGAACTTATACTATGTGTTATTTCTGACAAGTTGCTTCCTTTAATACCATGGTTCAAATACTGGTCCTCCCCATGATGGGTGGAGTGATTGCTCCAAAAGTGGGCTGGCTTCTGCATACATCCATTAATAGTGTCCCTAAGTTGTGAGGTCGAATTCAAGACGCACATAAGCTTAATCTTGCATAGATTATCTTTTTTTAATGAATGCTTTGTTGTAAGAACTGGATAGTCCAGTGGAGGTGAACAGCTGCTCATTTGGTCAGGTCTTCATTTCATTGTCTCATGTCACACAAATTGTGGAAGTCAGATTATCTAATGCATCGAGATTGTGAATTTATTCTCTAGAACCTTAAATCCTTCTAGCTGTATGTGTGCGGTTTTTAAAACACAATGATCCAATCATATATCCTAATGATTGTACTTCTGTTGTAAATTTTTTGTTTTTATTTTTCAGAAATATCCAATCGGGCCCTTGTTACTCGTATAATTTTGTATTTTACACTTCTTCCTACTAAAGTACACCATTTGGAGCTCGAGAGCTTTGTTAAAGGTTTCAAGTGGAGTCTTTTCTGTTATTGAACCTGATGTCAGTCTTTTTTTCTGCCCAGAAGTGATGGTAAAAACTAAGAATGTTGGGCAGGTGAGGCAAAGCCATCTCATCGGGCTTGTAATAATGTATTGGATTATGCTGGGCTGCAAAACAAGCCGGGCCAGCTCAATTCTAGTTGAAGCCTTAGAGCTTGCTAAACCAAGCCCAGCTTGGATATATTGCCCCCTGTCCCAAACTCAAGCTTGGCTTGGCATTGGGCACACCTTGAGCTTTAGTTCGATTGTTTATGGGCTCGACTTAACCGGAGGTGGATGTGGATGTGGCCAGTTTGATTAATGGACTTGTTAATGTTCCGGCTCATGTAATTGGCGGTGGTTGTTGGGTTTTCTATCCATTTCAACTTGAGTTTGTGCTTGGCTCATTCTGATTTGAGCTTGGGCATCCTTAATAAAATGCAGAGTTTGAGCTTGGCTTGTCAAGCTTGAACATAGCTCAAGCTTGTCCAAGTTGACCTCCAGTAGGCTTATTGGCACCCTAAACCCATGCCTTGCTTGTTCTCCATCTATTCCCTCTCCTAAAGGGGATGCAAATCTTGCAAGTGCGCAAGGGGTGTGTTTCGGAAGAAGGGTCATCTCCAAGAACTGTTACAACAAAATAGAGAACTTTAAATAGGTAAGTAATCCAATTTTAGGGAGCATTGAACATAACCCAGTTCTTGTAATTATGATATACAAAATAATTACAGTAGTAGTAACAATTACAAAAAGAGGAATTGAGTTTCACAGTTACAGGGTCATCCGCAAGAACAGTACAACAAAATAGACAACTGCCAAGAAGAGGGCTATCTGGTATGCATCTCTCTGAAAACTATCATCTCTTTGGAAAAACTGAAACAAAAACAACAGTACATCAGGTGGGATTCACAATAGGTATTTTTTCAGAAAGACATTATTCAAGTTTTCTTAATTATATTTTTTACTTTTTCTGCAACTCTATCCTTGAATTTGCAACCACAGCACCGCTAACACTAACAGGTGCCTGGTCATTCACAAAGACATTTTTTCTATTTGTACTTTGCCAAATCTATACCTAAACTCAAGTAGCCCAGTGGCAAGGCACCTTAGAAGTGATGTATGCTTAACAAATATCATGAGGAATGCAATGCAAGAAAGCTGCAGCATATGACCAATTTTTGAACTAACTTCTATACTCCGTTGTCATCGTTGTCGTCATCATCGAAGCCTTACCCATCTACCTGGCCCAACTTCTTGAGTTTGAACCTTGAAGCATTTACTTAACCCTATCTAGCTTTCTCACGAATCACACCATTGGGAACATACTCCTAGCTTTAAATTTGATAAATGCAACAGATATGATGCACATAACTCAATTTGGGAAGGCGATAAAAAATAAAAATAATAAAATCTTAATGAGGCAATACAATTGACATCATTTACTAAATGGTACTGGAAACAGACGTGAGTAAGGTTCTTCTGATACAATCAGTTAGGATATTGGAAATTAGATCGTATACTGAAAGTATCAAAAAGGGGTTAAGTTACTCATAAAATCATTGTGTGACTCAAGACAAGATTTTGTCCATAATCCTATCAAGTCAAATCTTGAGGTAAACTTTTCTTGATGCACGTATTGGAACACATACAAGGAAGGATAGCTTGTCATATAATGCAAAAACAATAATGCCATTATATTGGTGGGTCTAAAATTACAGATAACGAAGACCTAGAATTTTTAACTTTTCAAGACATTTGATTGGTATTCAATTAATAAAATATTTTTTTTTACAAAAATAAAAAATTCAGAAAAAAAAAAGAAAAAATTTGAAAAACAATCAATATATATTGGAATGATCTATGGGAAGCCTAGATCAAACAATATGAAGCTATTTTCAAGTTGTTTCATGAGTATTCCATGAGTAATAATGTTTTTTTTTATATAACATAAATCTGAAAATAAAAATAACAATATATAAAAAAGAAAAGAAAATATATACATGCAAGATCGAAAGGAAGCATGGATCAATAAAACAAGACAATGATGCCATTATGTTGTGATTTCATAGAATCATAGTAGTTAGAGAGTGATAATCTCAAAAGTTGAAAAAAAATCACAAAGAAACGCATACCTAGATGAAGAATCCTTTTTAGATTCCTTAGAATAGTTGGATCTTTTGATTTGGTAGCAAGAATCTTGAAAAAAAGAAGTTGGGACCACTAGAGGGCAGTAAGAGGGTTTTACAACAGTGAAAGTGGAGAAGAGAAGGAATAGAGATGTTAAAAAAACCCAAAAAGTCGTCTGGGGAGGGTTTTAACAACCCAACGCTTCGTTGCGGCCCGTAGCGGCCGCCACGCAAGCCACCACGGTTGCAACGGCCAAAATTTTGGCCATACCATGGCAGTGTCCCCCGCTACGGCCGAAATATCGGCTGCTACGCTTTGTAGCAGCCGCTATTTGCATCCTTGGAGGCCACCAAGTGAGCGTAAAAGTATGGGTAATAAACTAACGAAAAAAGTGGGTGTATACACCAATCATGTAATATACTAACGAAAAAAGTGGGTGTACACACCAATCATGTAATATACATGGGGAGTCCTAAGCTAACCTTAACCTAACCGGACCATATGGTAAAGGGCCAAGGGGAGTATGTACTAACCAAGCTAAAGCTAAGGTCAAACATCACATGCAGGGCCCATGTTGTTTATCACGATGGTTACACGGGTCCGGGATGCCTTTTGCAATCATTTGGTGCTCCTGAAGTTGTTGGCACCACGCCACCCACATAGCCCAATATGAGTCCCTCATGTGTTACCGTACAATCCACAAGGAGATGCTAAGCCTACACACCCCCTTGCTAGAGAGTCAATTCGTATTCATAAGGCCAAGTGGGGCTAAGGTCTAGATTTCAAAGGCAAAGGGTCCCATTCCCAAGAATCCAAAATTCTGGGAAGTGTGTTCTACAATGCTAGGTCAATAGTTTATTGGTGATGGGATTTGTTAGTACCGTATACTGTTAAGGGTCATTGTAATGGCATAGATTCCACTAGTTGAAATAATATAAAATAGTGGTCAATCATTTATTAGTGACTGATATTATGTTATAGTCCTATATGGACACTATTATCACATTGCACTCATGTCTTAGTAGTGACTGTTATCATTTAACAGTAACCAACATGTAATAGCTACACCTCGTTGACAGTTGTAATGCAAGTACTGATGGGTGTTATAAATTATTCTTATAATCAACATGCTTAATGTGTTAGTCTCATATTTGTGACTCATATAAGTCAACGGTCCTATATATATAGGTGACTTATGCATTATTAATGACTTGTAATTTAAAAGTCCAAGATTGAAGGTTATAGTAGTGTTATAAATAGAGAGCATTGGTCCAAAGAATGGTATCCAGTTTTATGTCAATCCACTCTTCATTATATATTGCTTATACCTTGATATAACGATGATGAAATGAAATCCAAAGTTAAGCAACTACATATCTATCAACTAGTAATAAACTAATGAGTTAGTCAATGAAACTTAACAAGAGAGGAGTATAACTACAATGGCATAAATCAAATATTTCTATCAATCTTGTTTTATGTAACTATCCACCATTAATGCATTTTAAATTCACACCCACCACCCAAATATCATAAATGCACATGATAGAGAAGGATAGCACATTTAAAGCATTAGAATCAACCAAATAAACATGCATACACCATTAATCATGTCCATATACTTGCCTTTGGCTTAGTTGAGCAAAAACCCCTTTCTTAGAGTCTAGGGTTACCTCAAACCTTGCTCTTCAAACCTCCCCACTTCAAACCAAGCAAAGAACCACTTCCTACATGCCAAAATGAAAGGGAAAACCCACTAAACCAACAATACATGCTCCTAGTGTTGAAAGAAGCAAACTACATGAGTTTAGAGAGAGGGTTTGCCTACCTATTGATGAGGATGACAAAACAGGAAGATGAAGGAGATGATGGGGAGACTCTTGAGCCTTGAGGGAAGCATTGGAAACTCTTGGAAGCCCTAGCTTGGTTGGTGGAGAGGAATCTATGCTCCTGATGATTCCTCTATTCCAGTGGAATCAAGTCATCCTCATATAGGATTTGTGCATAAAGTTCTAGGTTTGGTATTGAAAGAGGATTCCCACCATTAGTAGAATATGTGAAAAAATAGTTGTAAGTTTTTTTTGAAATAACTCACGATCTATGACGAATCAGGACCTCGAATTTTTATTCAAAGTCAATTTGGACCATCTAGTGTATTTGAACGGTTCGGATCGTGCAAAGGGGCCCCACAAAAAATTAAAAAATATATATATTTTAGAATCTGGACGTTTTTGAAAATATCTCAATATCTAGAAATGATCAACGACTGAAATTTGATCATCTAGCCATTTTCGACCTTCCAGAGATAGCCCACGGTTTAGATCATGATTATGGGCCCCACAGGCTATGATGCACGGATACTTCAAAATGGGCAAAGTATCGTGTCGTATCGTATCCGATACTTCACTTTTTACATGTAAAATCCGTGTCCCTGCCGTGTCTATGGCGTGTCCTTGCCATATCCATCCCGTATCTGGACATCATAGCCCACAGGATCCAAAAAATTGAAAAAACTACACTGTTTTTCATCCCGTTTTTTACCTTGTGTGAAACCAACGATCAATAGTTTTTGGGTATTTTCTCATGATCCATATTGAATCAGGCTGCCAAATTTGAACCCTGAGCCGTTTTAGGCATTTTGAAGAGATTGGACGGTTTGGATTTCGCAAATGGGCCCCACAGAATTTAAAAAATTGCCATCCAACGGTCTGGACGTTTTTGTAAATATCTCAAATTCCGTGAACAATCAACGGTTGATATTTGATGTCCCAGCCGTTTTGGGCCTTCTAAACAATACTAACGGTTCAGATCTTACTTGTGGGGCCAATAAAAGGTCAAATTTTGAAAAAAAAAAACGGACAACCCTATATTACCGTCATGCGCACTGTAGCAGCGCCTTTCCGCCCATGGAGTGACTCTGCCTTGCCGAGGGGGGAGGCTCTGACCATGGAAATGCACAGGAATGTGGATGCATAGAATCCTTGATGAAGGTTTCCTTGCATTACCAAACATGGGGTTTCCACAGAAGCACAGAAAACCTGCGAGGAATCCTCACCGAGGATGCTTACCAAACGTCACCCACCTTAGGGTTTAAAAGGGGATTTTCTTTTAGGAATTTTGCACATAAGGCCAAGTTGTTAGGGAGTTTACAAGAAAGTCCTCGGCAAATGGGTATGGGCTCATACCTTGGGCCACCGGGCCAAGGTGGGTCCATGATATGCATGACCCACTACCTAATGCATCACACACCACTAATCCTAATGCTTAGGCCACTAAACCCAATTAAGCACCCTAAATCTTTAGTGATTAGTGATTAACCCCACTAATAAAGGCATGAGGCCTTACAGGGGTTTCCTCCAAAAAAGGCTACCAAAGAAAAAGTAAATCAAAGAAAACCAGAGCAGCTGGATGTCGCCAAACTTGTCCTTGCATAACTTTGTACAAGTTGGAGGTTGGTAGCCCCTTGTGGGATGTTAGGCCTCATTCTAGGCACAATAGAGATCTTTAGTGCTATTTGATTTCTGTTGATTCATTCAAGTTTGACATTAGCAAAAGGGTTACAATTTTATGTTAATGTTTGTGATGCAGCAGCAATACCATATCATTGCAAGAAGACTCGTGGGCCACATATGGGACCCATGAAATTCTAATTTTAATTAGTTTTATTTTAGTAAGAGTATAATTAGGATTAGTTTCTAATTATTATTTGGTTTCCTAGTTTGGTTGTTTTCTTAGGCCTTAAGTAACTTTTCCTATAAATATGACATTGTAGAGATTGGTACTCTTAGAGAGAATTGAATTAAGAGAAGATTTATCGTTGAAGACTGTTTCTTCCTCGTGTGATTGTTCCCTTGGGAACCCTAATTGTGCCCTAGCACTTGCATCCTAACCCTAGGACTGCATCAATTGGTATCAGAGCCCAACGATCCCCATCGTTGGCGTGTTACCCATATCCCCACTCAGAAAACCCATCCCCGTTCCCGTCAGACCTTTTTCTCATCCCCGTCAGACCCTCACATATCGTCTCCCAACTATCGGACAATCCCACTGTTATTCACAATCTGAACCCCATTCATCATTCCACAACTAAACCACTCCCTGCTCCCTGCCTGCGCACAAACTAGCCGAAACCCATCCTCGTTCAAACCCAAAACCTTTCAAACCCCAGACCACCGAAACCAAAACCCCTTTCACCCACTACCCAGATCCATCGTACCCCCTTCCGCAGGTCCCCTGTGACCATTCACCCACCGCCGAGCCCCATTCCACTGGAATTCGCAAACCAGCCCAGAGACACCGAAACCCAAACCGTTTCCCCAATTGCATCCCTTCATCAGTCCCCTACAACCAACCCCCAACTCCTCACACGCTCCAGCAGAACCCACCCCAATCCAACAACCCACCCACCCTAGCCGAGCCTCCCTACTCTTCCTGCACCGACGAAAACCCACCGGAACCCTCTCCTTCTTCGGCCAGATCCCAACCAAAAAAAAAAAAAGAGGGCAGAAAGAAAGAAAGAAGAAGAAGCCGCGTACCGTACACCGAATCCGGCAGCCTCCTCGCCAATTCTTGCCGTCGCGCCGCCCTCGCTATCGTTGCATCGTCCAAGCCTGCCAGCACCGCGATCGCCAGACATCTCCTCGCCCTTTGCGCTGCTCAGTCATCTCCATCGCCTCGCACCACCCTTCGTTTCGTCTTCGTCAGTTGAGAGTGAACGAGGAAGGGAACTCAGAAACCTTCCTTCGTTTTTCTTTCTTCTCTGCACAAATCCCGAGAAGCAAACACACGTGCCAGCCACTTGGGCCCCATCAGGATTTGGGCCACGTCACTTCCAGGCCTAATTCAAGATTGCCTATCTTGTTTGAGGTCCATCTCTGTTTGAAGCCCAGTCACGTTGTGCTGACATCAACTTTACATCAGCACATTTGATCAAGTGCCAAGATTTGACCAATATCAACCGTTGGATCTTGTTTTTGCACTATTACAGCCATCCGCGGTCCGATTTCCGATCCGTTTTCGCCAGCGTGATCGTGGAGTGCAGATCTACACATTAGGTCAGTCAGAAATTTTCAATTTGCATTAAACAACAATGCCTCCAAAGAAGCAGGTTGACGCGGAGTCTTCCTCTCACAATGATGATGATTTGAGGGGAACCGTTGCACAATTGTCGGTAACAGTTAATCAACTATCCGCAACGATGGTTCAAATGCAAGTTCAAATGCAAGCGACTCTGGAGAGGATTGAAACCCGATTAACCACTTTGGAAACTAATCGGCGTGATGATACTCATCGCAATGATGGAGGACCTCATCGAAATCAACGAGATCCACATGTAGTCAACGTTGATCGTGATTTGGGTATTAAACTTGTGATTCCCGAATATGATGGGAAATTGAACCCCGATGAATTCTTGGATTGGTTAGTATGCGTTGAAAATATTTTTGCACATAAACCAATGACGGATGGTCATAAGATTACACTGGTGGCAACTCGATTTCGCAATTATGCTGCGATATGGTGGGCCGAGTTGCAAAAGAAGAGAAGATACCAGCAAATTGACCATGTTGACACGTGGGCCGAGATGAAAAATTTGTTAAAGCAAAAATTTTTGCCAGATCTGCGTTCACGTTTTCAATACTTGAAACAAGGATCTAAGACAGTTGTTGAGTATTCTGAGGAATTTATGACCATGCAAGCTCGTTGTGGTTTGACTGAAGATGAGGATGTATTAGTTGACAGATACTTTACTGGGCTGACACTTGACATACAAGATCTCCTCACATTTCAGCATTTTGAGAATGTTGATGAAATTGTTCCGCATGCTATCAAAGCTGAAGGAATTGCACATCATCAAGCTAGAAAACTTAATGCCTCTAAATGGGTTATGCAGAAGAATTCTTCACTTGCAGGTTCTAAACTGAGTGATTCATCGGAGAAAGAATTCACCAAGCCCGAAGGTCAAAATAGGATCACATGCTTTAATTGTCACCAACAAGGGCATCGTGCAAGGGAATGTCCCAAACGTATCCACTTGATTGAAAATGAAAGTGACGAGAAGGATGTCCCAGATGATCCTAAAGAAACAGAGGTTGCAGCTGAGACAGAAGAATTAGAGATTTACACTGCAGTTGACGGTGAATCTCTCATGGTCATCACCGATGCTCCATCAACTACTGCGACGAAGTGGTTGCGAGAAAATATTTTCCGCTCCAAAGGAACAGTCAATGCTCAGGAATGCACAGTAGTCATTGATGGCGGCAGTTGTCAGAATATTATATCCCAAGCTTTTGTGGATCGCTTACAGCTGAAAGTTCGGAAGCATCATCGTCCTTATTTTGCTAGATGGTTAATGACAGGTGATGAAGTGCAAGTCCGATATGCATGTCCAGTTACCTTTTCCATTGGTACAGATTATACAGATACAGTTTGGTGTAATGTGGTACCCATGGATAGTTGTGATATCTTATTGGGTCGTCCGTGGATGTATGACAAGAATGGAACTAATAGCATGCGCGACAACACATACACATTCATGCATGGTACCAAGAAAGTCACACTCCGTCCTATGAAGCCGATGCCACCGAAGCAAGGGTCAAGTTCTCGTCTCACCAAGGATGCGCTTCACGTGCACACTATCTACAGAAGTAACATCAAGAAGAAGAGCCGAGTTCGAGGTCGAACTCTTTTCCAACCTGGGGAGAATGATGCAGCAGCAATACCATATCATTGCAAGAAGACTCGTGGGCCACATATGGGACCCATGAAATTCTAATTTTAATTAGTTTTATTTTAGTAAGAGTATAATTAGGATTAGTTTCTAATTATTATTTGGTTTCCTAGTTTGGTTGTTTTCTTAGGCCTTAAGTAACTTTTCCTATAAATATGACATTGTAGAGATTGGTAATCTCATAGAGAGAATTGAATTAAGAGAAGATTTATCGTTGAAGACTGTTTCTTCCTCGTGTGATTGTTCCCTGGGAACCCTAATTGTGCCCTAGCACTTGCATCCTAACCCTAGGACTGCATCAGTTTGCATAGACAGAGTTAATGAACAAATCTTTGTCCCTTGCCCACAAATTTATTTTCTTCTTCACATTTTCATTTCTATGTCCTCATAGGCATTTATGTTAAGAAGCACCCAACTAGAGTGCTCTAAAGGATCTGAGTGTTACATAAAGGATTCCATGTTTAAAATAAATAAATAAATAAACAGAGTTATAGACATCCACTACAAAGTACAAACTGATATCATCATTAGGGCTGTGTGTTTGGTTTCCAAATCAGCAAATTAATGAATCAATTCAACTAAGACAACACTACCACTTTCTGTTTAAACAAAAACCAACAAGATACTGTGGGACAAAAATAATGAGACAAAATATCAACATTACTTCCATATACTAAGTACTCATCTATCAAACACATTGCATGTGGGTTAGGAGAAATGCAACAATCAATAGCTTTGAAGTAACCATTTCAATATATATATATATAAAAATCAATAGATGATAAGATTTTCTTATTCTTGGAAGTCAAAAGAAGAAAAGGTATCATTTCTATTAGACGATTTCTTTTATAAAGCATACTTCAACCAAATGCTTGTTTTAGGAAGAAAAGTACCTTTTATAGCATGATGTTCCCAACAGAGTGTAATCCTTCTCAAAGTATTAACCTGATGTATCAGAAGTATGAAGAGAGGGAACTGACCTCATGACTTGCATTACATCACTTGTAAGTGGGAATACATTCAATATATTTTTTATATTGCTCATCCTTCGAGAGCAAGTCAACTACAATAGACTTGGTGTCTACATCTAGCAAAACATCTCTCTTAGCCATTATATTGAGAATTCCCACTACCTTTTGCATCTCATTAATTTCACACAAACCACGAAGAATTGCTTTGAATGTGAAAGGATTGGGTAAGCAACCATTTTCTTCCATTTGAAAAAATAGCTCATTGGCCTCCTCCATCAGACCTTCTTTGCAGAGGGCATTGATCATTATGGTATATGTAATCACATTCGGCACCAAACCATTGTTAGAGAAGCCATCAAATAGCTTTTTTGCCATTTCAATTTTCCCATCTCTGCACAAACCGTCCAAAAGAGTGGCGTAAGTAACAATATCAGGAATTAGTCCTTTATGGCGCATTTCTTGAAAGAGCCTTATAGCTTCATCTATTCTCTCACTTTTGCAATATCCATTAATCAAGACATTGTAGCTGCACACATTATGTTTAACGCCATCAGTCACCATAGAATTAAAGATTTGTACTGCAATGTCCATTTTCTCTTGCAAACAATAACCATCCATCAATGTATTATAAGAACATGCATTAAGCTTCTCGCCTCTTTGAATGACGACGTCAAATAAATCATGTGCTTTTTCCATCATCCCTTGTTTGCAAAAAGCATTTAGCAATATGTTGATTGTCACGACATCAGGAAATATGTGCCTATCTATCATTTCGTTGTATAATCTCCTGCCTTCTTCCCACCGGTTCAAATTGCAACATCCCTGAATTAAAGAATTATAAGTGACTACATCTGGTGAAACACTGTTGTTACCAACCATTTCTGAAAAGAGGCCTAGGGCCTCATCCAAAAACCCTTGTTTGGAAAGGCCATCAATGATAGTGCTGTAGGTATAAGTATCAGGCCTACATATTTCCCTCTCCATCTTTCTAAACAAATGGAGAGCAGAACTCACGTTTCCAGTCTTGCAAAGCCCATTGATGAGGGCATTGTATGTAACTATGTCAGGTCCATACCCCTTCTCCACCATTTCCGAAAAGAGGTCCATGGCCTCTTTGACCAACCCCTCTTTGCAAAGCCCATGTATGATGGTGGTATATACAATAGTGTCGGGTCTACATCTTCCCCTCTCCAGCGTCCTCAGCATCTCAAGAGCAGCATCCACCTTCCCACTCTTGCAGAGCCCATCTATGACGGTACCGTAAGTAACCACGTCAAGGGGGCATCCCATCTCCACCATCTTCGTCAACAATTCAATGGCCTCATCAATGTCACCCACCTTACAAAGGCCCCTAATTAAAGTATTCCAAGTTACTGCATCGGGTTGGAAACCTCGTTTAAGGATGTCCCCAAAAATGGCGAACCCCAGATCGACCCTCTTCAATCTGCAGCAACAGTTGAGCAGAATGGCTAGAGTAAATTTGTCGGGTGCAATCCCAGTCGAAATCATCCTCAACCTCAAGTAGAGAGCAAGTACAGTGGAAGGATGGTTGATTCTGGCTACACCCCCCAACAGATGATTGAAAACATCAACTGGGGGAAATGGTCTCATGAGAAGCATACGATCGAACCAACCCAATGCATCATCAAGCTTCAAATTCTCTGATTTACATCGATAGTTCACAAAATTCAAGAACTGGGTTCGGCTCGATGCATCATCAGGATTCAATTCCTTTGCAGTATTAGAAAAACAATAACAACTGATAATACTAGTAGAAGTAGTACCCTTTTTTAGTGCAGCCATGGCCGTTCTTGAGCGAGAAAGGGAAGTAATCGAAGAGGCCACCGACCCCATTTTCTTTTCTTTTTTTTGGTTGGAGAAAAAGAATGCTTCTCTCTGATATAAGCCCTAGCCTCGAGCTCTGTAGGCGTCCTGTCCTGTCCTGTCCTGTTTCGGGGATTGCTTTTCGGGAGACGAAAAGTGGCTCCGGGTTAAAAGAGCACCACTGTAATTTTTAGGGCACGTTTGGGAGAGGAATCCTACCATCTACATTATGTTGGGTCCAATGCTTGTAAATTTTTTTTTTTGGCAAATTTCTAATAATCTATGAGAAATCAAGGGCTGTGCTTTCATCCCATAACTGTTTTATCTCTCTACAGAATTTGAACAGCTCGGATATTCCAAATGGCCTCACATAAATAAAAAAAATAAATATTTGAATTTGAAATTCTTTTCCACGTATTTCAAGATTTATAATGGATCAATGGCTGAAATTTGACCGCCTAGCCGTGCTTGGTCTTCTTAAGATGATGTATGGTATGGATCATGACTTGGGGGCCCACATAAACTAAAAAACTGAAAAACACAGACCATCAAAAATCCCTCTTTAATACTGTGGCAAATCAATGGTCAATATTTTTTTGCCATTTTCTCATCATCCATCATTAATCATGTTGCTAGATTTGACTGGCCAGACGTTTGAGGCCTTTTAGAGCAATTGAATGGTTCGGGTTCAACATAAGGGGCTCTTAGAATTTCAGATCTCGTGATCCAATGGTTTGAATTTTAGACATTTGCCAAACGTGCCCTTTAGTGGAAAGGTCCCAGGTTGAGATTCAAAATCCTTGATCATATTTAGTTTTATGCAGCTCCTATAGGCCCCAAAATCTTAATCTCACCCATTCAAATTCTTTATTGACTCATAAAACCTTTACCTAATTGTTTAATAGACTTTCAATCATTTGGTCACCTGAAAGAACTAGACCTGAAGGATTTGGATAAAAATCCTTTCTTTTTTTTTACCCAAGTGATAATTGGGTCTACGGTCAGTCAGGCCTATTCCAAAATTTCCATGCCCAAAATGATGCTTTTATTCAAAGTATCGTTGATTTAAATTTTGGATATATATCATGCACAAAAACCATGTGCAAAACAGATAGTAGAAGGCTTCATCTGTAACCTCTTCATTACAAATTCAACATCAGTACCTGAATGGCAGTTCTTTTCTTTTTTCTTTTTCTTTTTTTTATGAAAATTGAGTGGTTTGCTCCACAAAGACCCAAGTTGAACCCAACCTGCTTACATCCCTACTTATGAGAATGAAGATTTTATAGCTCACAAGAACAAATTAAATGGAGATGATTTTCTTGTGAACTTAACCACAAACCTTATTTTCTAATATTCTCAATGTACAAGCCAAAATAGAGTGAAGAGAAAGAATTAATAGCACCCAATTAAATGTACGAGGAGAGTCTTTTTTCCTACACAACTTAAAATTTCAATATTTCCAGCCATAGGAAACCTAAAAAGAATTGTGCTACAACTAATATGATGCATGGAAAATCTGCAGCATCCAACTTTGTCATTTTATGTTGAATGTAGATTTTATCATTTATTCTATTTATCAACCATCTATTTCATAGCCATCAGTTGGAAGCTAGAATTGTCCAGTATGTGATTATTTTGTATATGGTCATTGAGGTCGAGTCTGACAAAGCCTATATGCATATTAACAGTTCAGTGGTACAATATGAAAACCTAGGCAAACTGTAGAACTTAGCACAGGGAAAAAAAAGCTAGTTTGGATATAGGAGGGATATTTTCATTGAAATATTTAAGGTCCTAGTCGTCAACAAATACAGGCGCACTACACCATAAAAGCCTCCTACTTATGAGAGTTTTTTCTACCTTTGCCCAAAACTTTGACTCCAAGTTTAACCTAGAAGTAGATGCATTATTGCTACAAATGACAGAAAAGAATCCTCGTCGGCTGAGATTTCGGGACACCCAAAAGAAATGCAAAGGAAATGAACCATGTAAAAGCATTTGGTTCTCCTTTGATTTTTCAATTATATCGTTCGTCACTCACACCATAACACACCACCAGTTAGTCAAGGTCATTAGGGGAATTAATGGCTGCCAAAGACCAAGTCACCATTCTTTTTAATTCTCTTTTTTTTTTAATGTGCACAAGCATGGGAGTTTGAGGAAGCCAACTTATAACTGTGTTCCCAAACATTTGTTGGCTCCGCCTGGGCATGAGGAACATGGCGAGGATGCTTCTCTCTCTTGTCTCCTTTTATTTGCTTCAATGCATGCTTTAACACAGGTATTAGAGCCCCCATGCACTCAGCAATTGCATTTGGATTTCCTAGCATAATCTGATTACAAGCACCCAAGGAATGGTTAGATTCAAACAACAGAACATTTACAAAAAGAAAAAAAGTGGCAAAACAGAATTAGAAGAAAATGGCACCTCCCTCGGCAATAGTATAAAATAAGATGGAAAAGAGTAAAGAATACAATCATATATTGTAAGGTGCAATTTGGCCTGATTGCACCACTATCCTCACCTTATCAAACAGGATCCCCCAAGCTTGAGGAATCCCCCATATCTGGTGTTTCACTTCCATCATGATTTGTGGTCATTGTTTATGCATTTAAGCTGTGCTTAAAAATGTTTTGCATTTTGCATGGAGCCTCAGGATTGCAAAAGGGAAGTTTCAGAAGTGGAAGGTGTCTTTACCATGCCTAATAACTTCCCACTGGAGAAAATCATATATGTAACAAATGGGAGTCACAAAAAATTATAAGCATTTTCTATGCTTCTTTTTGAACACCCAAAATCTCAGGTGCTGTAGTTTGTTCTTTTATTTGTCAATTTGATTTTTCTAGCCTTCTTTGTGGAGCATGGAGGACATGGAGATGCACAGACGTGTTTTGGTGTGTCTTGGTGAAGGGTTGTTGTATGACAGACTTTAAACTGTTTTGAAGGTCATATGGCCTTAATCAACATAGTTCATCCAGACCGTTCTATTGCTTCTGGTTGTCGTGTGGGCTCATGCGGCTCTACACTTTTGCTTTTTGGAACATCCAAATGGCTAGTAATGGTAGTATTCTATTTACAAATTATAAACTGATCAAGAACTTATGCAGTTAATATATAGATTTTTCGACACAAAAACATATTTGAATTTATATCTCACAAGCTTACACAGATTGTCTCTCCAACAACTTGTCCATTTACTCCACAACCAATGAACTAGCATAAAGGAGAATGCACATCTCCTCGACGTTGCTGATCTCTTTTTATAATCCAGCCTGTTCCAAGAGCTTATTGGTAAAAACCAATTTCAGTTACTTATGCATAACAGTGAGGAGATGAAGGGTGGGGCGGGTGGGCGATGTAGAACTGGAGAGAAATGGGGGTAGATCAAACAAACCTGAAAATTGGCCTCACGCCAAACTCCAATCCAAGAGGCAGAAGAGAAGATCTCTCACAACTAGAACTAGCAGGAGAATTAGAAATTGAAGAAGAACTCGAGAACTCAATCTTCTTACTGATAGTCATTGTCTAAATCATTACAAGCCTCTCCATATATACAACCAAAAGAAATGAAGGAAAAGAAACTTTCTAAAATTGATAAAAGAAGGAAAGAAGAATAAACTTTTTAAAATTGATAAAAGAAAGAAAGAAGAAAGAAACTTTCTAAAATTGATAATTCCTCCCATGTGGCACTTCCTAGTGTGGGGCCTTCAATACGATTGCACCATAGGGCCTGAAGTCCATCATATGCTTGATCCAAAGAGATCCAACCATTGGATATTGCAAGAGTGGTAATCCAACGATGGATTTTCAATATCTTGGCGATCAATGTCTGTATGTGCATCATTAAAAAAAACACAACTCTAAATAAAATAAAGATAGATGGGCTGGGCCCCAAGGCGGGTTGACCCATGGGGACCACGGGTCTATTCTTCATTAGCTACTTGCTATCTCATAATCATTTCCCTTCTCATAAATTCAGGGAAAACTCACTAGAACAAGTCAGGTTGTTTATATTTCTTTTGTGATAAGTGGAGTTTCAAATAGTTTTTAAACACACAGGTCTCAATAAAAATATCCTAGGAATATGGGTGGTATCAATATTTAAAAAGGGAAAACCAATATTTAGAGGGAATCTTACACTAATCAAATATATCATTTCAAATGTCTGTGTGTATCAAATAGCAAAAGAGAAGCATCAGAAATCCAATGGAAGGATATAATAGTAGCAAAAATAATTGTACGTTATTCATAAAATGTGAGAAAATAAGCTGTTATCCAATTGTCACAAGAAGAACATTGTACATGAGCAAACTCTTATATGGACAAACCATGAGATTGTCTTTCGCCTTTATTGTTCAAGGAAAGTGCATTAGTTACACAATTCTTAAAATCCCACATTTGGCTAACATTTCTCCTAGTATTTAGCAAGATGAAGATTGCGAAGGATGCTATTACAGTAAAAATAGCTAATCCCTTCTAAAAGATTGTAGTTTTTGGTGAATTTGTATTCCTCCCTAAATATCTAAAGCAATGTAGGGGAGGAGGAGATTAGCCAACGGGCTATTCTCCAAGCCAGAAGGCTTAGGGTAGGATGTCTTGGTCTCACACCACAGACAAGAGAGGAACACTCGTTTGAGAGAACTCAATTTTCATTAATTTCTATATATCCTAAGAGAAGGGATTACATCCTATATATAATAGAATCTCAACATCATTTAAGTAATCAATCTCTACTAATAAGAAACTTCTTAATTCTAAGAATCTTGGGAATTAGAAACTACCTAATCAAAGCAATTAAAGAAATCTACTAAATCTAGAAAAATCATCTAGAAAGTCTAAAACTAGAAACTGCAGTTAAAATCAAAACTCTGTCATGGCTGGGCTTTGTGTGCTTTGGGCCTTCTGGAGTAAACTTTCAAACGGGGCCCATTGACCTGGCCTGCATCAATATCTAAGTAAAAAATTTACTAAGAGAAAAGGATGAGGTTAGATCCTTACAAGTTTGATGCTCTTATTCCAGCTGTAGCACGTGAGAGCATGGCAAATGGTGTCACCTGTTTCCCATAACATGAAATAAGAATAATTCAGCACATGTCTTATATTGAGTAAGATAAGAAACTCTAGCAAATAATGAAGTGATTCCAATCGCTGAATTCATTTAAAGGTCACCATGCAAACAACAACAACAGATTTCTCAATTATGAATTATGACTACACTAGTCATAGCATATGGGTAGAGAGAGATTACACAAAAAAGTTAATTGCATAGAGTGATACACACACCAAAAAAAGAAAAAAGACATACACATGCTTAGATATGTGCATATACCCATACATGTAGAAGATAATGTGGGTTAGGCCCACTAGGCCCAGCCCAACCCATCAAGGGCTTGTACACAACTGTATATCAGATCCCACTTAGATTATGTTCTGATTTAATGCTGATTTATCTCCTATTTACTTCCTTGTATAGATTAGGAGATTGATTGTAATTTATTCTGATTGCCCTGGATTAGGGTATAATGTTATTATAAATATACAAACGATCCTCCTATTGAGGTAGCAGTTTCTCTTCAAACTTCGTCTCTTCCTCTTTCTCTAATTACATGGTATCAGAGCAAAGTTTATGAAAGTTGGTCTTTTATTAGCCTAAGAGACTTTCCAACCATCTTCGAATGCTTTTCTAATGGTGTATCTTCATCTCGTGCATTGTCTCTGCTGATACGTACCTGGAGTTCATCTGATCAATTGTGGCCCACCTCTGATCAATCTCTGGATATCAGCATCTTCTCTCATGGTGATCAACTATCATTCAGGGGTATTTTGAAGATTTTTTTGGATTTTTTCATCAACAGTTAAGGTACTGTTCTACCACTTCTTCATCTGACAAGTTTGGGTCCTTTTTCTCAAAAGGTTTTCATCACAACGGTATAGATTTGTGGATCTGTATCCAAATCTCATCAAACTTGGACTAGAGGTCATACAATTGATCCCTTCCAAGATGATCAATCCTGATATGTGATTGGACCACTTTGTGGGGCCCACATACAGCTTTTGCCCAGAAAATCCTGTTCGTCTGGCATGTTTTTTTTTGTAGTATTTGGCACTGTGTTGGATTATTTTCATCTGGATGCATATCTCAGCCATCCAAACTACATCCTTCATGCTTGGTTAGTAGATTACATCTTTTTATCAATTGTGATTGATAAATTCTTTTTTTGCTGGACTGTTTGAGTCTCTATTGGTTTTTCTACTACTGGATTATTGGTTCCTCCACTACTGCTGCACTGCTTGGTCCCTGTTTGCACCTCTCTGGCTTACTGATTTGTGTGGTCTCTCTCTCTTTTTTTTGCGGGATTTGACAATAATGGAAAAATATGATGTTATTCCAGTTAAGTTTAATGGAAATAATTATATGGCCTGGTCTTTTCATCTGAAGAATTTTGTAGAAGGCCAAGGATTGTTTGGTTATCTTGATGGTTCGATAACTAAAACTACCACAACTACTGACACAAAAGCACTAGCCACCTGGTCTAAAGAAAATGCTAAGGTCACCACTTGGATTCTTAACTCCATTGACCCTTCTCTTGCCATTGCTCTTCAAGCTTATACTACTACATCTGACATGTGGGGTCATCTCAAAAATGTTTATCAACAAACAAATAAAGCTCGCAAATTTCAACTAGATAGTGAAATTGCAAATTTCAGTCACGGCGATAAATCTGTACAGGAGTACACAATGGATTTCTCACCTTATGGACTGAGAGGGATGCTATGATAATTCAGTCAGTGTCTGCTGGGTTTCTGTCTGAGGCTCTTAAATTACAAGAGGAAACCCACATCAGCCAGTTCCTTATGAATCTCAGATCCGAATTCGAATCTGTTCGGGCGGCTCTCATGAATAGAGAAGTTACCGCGAACCTGGACACATGCTTCCAAGAAGTCCTTCGAGAAGAACTTCGCATCAACTCTCACCGTGCCATTCTTGAAGAACCAAAGGCCTTCCTAGCTCTTCTTCAGGTTGATATGCTCTTCTGGCAGCCCCCAATCAGAAGCCTACTCAATGCTATGAGTGCAAAAGCTTCGATCATCTGGCCAAGAACTGTCGAAAGAAATTGGTTTGCAAATATTGCAAACGCTCTGGTCATCTTATTGATGATTGTCGCAGCTTACAACGAAAGAATGGACCCCAGCAAAAGCAAAATCCTTCCACCGGGCCCCGACAAAATGCTCCGGCTGCGTTCCAAGTTCAAGCATCTCTGCCTGACACAGGAAGCGCTTCTTCCGGTGCTTTATCCATGACTCCAGCCCAGATTCAAGAACTGATTCAGAACACAGTGACTTCCGCATATGCATCCATGGGTTTTAATGGTGGTCGGTATCAAACTCATTCTCCTCTAGCATTTCCTGCTTTTCATTCTTCAATCTCTAGGTCTTCCTCCATTACCCCATCTACCTGGTTTCTAGATTTAGGAGCATCAAACCACATGACTTCTGTGGAACATAGCTTTACAGCCTCTCACCCTTACCTTGGCAAAGACAAAATAACCACTGCTAATGGAGACCAATTACTCATTTCTGGAATTGGTACCATTACTTTATCTAGTGTCTCTGGCCAGTCCCTCCATCTTTCCAATGTCTACTTTGTTCCAAAATTATTAGCCAATTTACTTTCTGTCGGACAACTTATTGATGATGGGTACCATATTAACTTTTCTTCAACTGGTTACAGGAGCGGCAAACTGGGAAGGCGATCATGACGGGGAGTAAACATGGTCGACTGTTTTTGCTGGACATTGGACATCATTCCCTATTTTCTTCTTCTTCTCCTAATTTAAATAAATTGTGGACTATCTGGCATAGTCGTCTTGGTCATGTGAACAATGCTTATTTACTTTCTTTGTTTAAGATTGGTTGTTTAGAACCCACTATTGATAATAAAATGATATCCTCTTTACTTCAATCAAAGTGTGCAACGTGTTGTTTGAGTAAGAGTCATATTTTACCTTTTCCCATTCATCGTTCTCGTGCGTTATCATCTTTTGATATCATTCACACTGATGTTTGGGGCATTGCACCAACATTGAGTAGGACAGGGTTTAAGTATTATGTAACCTTTATTGATGATCATTCTCGATTCACTTGGATTTATTTCATGCGCTTCAAATATGAAGTATGTTCTCTTTTCCAAAAGTTTTACAATATGGTCCGCACACAATTTCAGAAAGATATAAAAATTCTTAGGTCTGACTCTGGCGAAGAATACATGTCCCATGATTTTTCTGCCTTCCTTTCAGATAAAGGCATTATTCACCAAAAATCTTGCCCACATACTCCACAACAAAATGGTGTTGTGGAGAGGAAGAACAGGCATATTCTTGAAACTGTTCGCACTCTCCTTTTTGAATCCTTAGTTCCTCCCAAATTTTAGTGTGATGCTGCACAGACTGCTGTGTATCTCCTCAATCGCCATCCTAGCTCCGTTCTAAGAAAGACTACTCCATATGAAGTTCTCTTTGGTCATACCCCTTCATATTCTCACTTGCGTGTTTTTGGTTGTTTATGCTTTGTCCATCTTCCGCCTACAGAGCGCACTAAGTTGTCGCCTCAAGCTGCCAAATGTCTCTTCCTAGGTTACAGTACTGAACACAAGGGATTTCTATGTTATGACCAATCCGAGAAATGCATGCGAATATCTCGTAATGTGATCTTCTTGGAACACATTCCTTCTTTTCTTTGCGTTCGGATACTCATCATGTTGCTGTATCATATCTGCCATAATTCCCTTCGACTACTTCTCACTCACCACCTATTACCAATGTCTATGTCCGGCGTAACACGGTTCCTCCAGTGGGGCCTCCTACTCCTGATCCTCTCCCTATGCTGCCTCTTACACCCTCAGGTATTCATACATCCTCTACTGATAGTGTCATACCCCTGTGACGCTCTAGTTGTCCTTCTGTTGCTTCTGACAGATATGGCTTTCCTGCCCTTTTCACTTCTTTGGATAGTGCTCCTATACCCACCTCTTATTCACAGGCTTCGAAGATTGCATACTGGCAGGATGCTATGACTGAGGAGTTACTTGCTCTTGAAGCAAATAACACATGGGACTTGGTACCGACTCCTGAACGCGCCTCTGTGATTGGCAGTAAATGGATCTATTCTGTAAAGGTTAACTCTGATGGGAGTCTTGATCGATACAAAGCCCGATTGGTTGCGCAGGGTTACAAGCAGGAGTATGGCATTGACTATGAGGAAACTTTTGCTCCAGTGGCTAAAATGACCACGTTCGTACTCTTCTTTGTGTCGCGGCAGCCCGCAACTGGCCTCTGTGGCAAATGGATGTCAAAAAATGCTTTTCTTCATGGAGACTTGAAAGAGACTGTCTACTTAAAACCTCCTCCGGGATATGCTTGTCAGCATGTTTGCAAGTTGCGAAAATCTCTTTATGGACTTGAGCAGGCTCCCAGGGCTTGGTTTGATAAATTCTGGACAGCAACTCTTCAAGCTGGGTTTCGTCAGAGTCATTCTGATAGTTCACTATTTCTTAGATGGACACCGAAGGGCTATACATTTCTTTTAGTCTATATTGATGATATGATTATCAGTGGCAATGATATTTCCAGCATTACGGATCTCAAGCACCATCTCACTCGCCACTTCAGAATGAAGGATCTTAGTCCTCTCACATACTTTTTGGGGCTTGAGTTTTCACGTACCAAATCAGGCATTCGGGTCCATCAGCGTAAATATGCTACCGATTTGATCACCTCAGCAATACTTGATGATGCTCACACTTTTGATACACCGATGGAATTAAACAGCAAACTCAGTGCGGAGGATGGCCTTCTCCTGGATGATCCCTCTATTTTCCAGCGGATAGTTGGTAGTTTGCTCTACTTAACTATGACTCGACTTGATATTTCTCATGCAGTTCATACAGTTAGCCAATTTGTGAGCAATCCTCACAAACCCCACCTTGCTGCTGCTTTGCGTATACTCCGCTATGTTAGAGGCACAATTTCTCATGGTCTCTTCTATTCTTCTGATACTTCTCTGCGCTTAACAGCGTATGCCGATGCCGACTGGGCTGGTTGCCCTGATTCTCGGCGATCTACCACTAGCTGGTTTATGTTTCTTGGTGACTCTCTGATTTCGTGGAAGTGCAAGAAGCAAACAACTGTGTTCAAGTCTTCCGCTGAGGCTGAATATCGGGCAATGTCGTCCGCAAGTGCTGAAATCATCTGGCTCCGCCGTCTTCTCTGTGAATTCGGTGTCATTGTTGATCGTTCTACACCTCTTCATGGGGACAATACCAGTGCTACCAGAATTGCTAATAATCCAGTCTTTCATGAACAGACGAAGCACATTGAGCTTGATTGTCACTTCATCCGTCAACATGTTGTCACTGAGAAGATATCATTGCCTCATGTCTCTACTCATAACCAGTTGGCGGATATCTTCACCAAAGCACTTCTCAGGCCACGCCATCATGAACTCACTCGCAAATTGTTGTTTTCTGCATTATCACATCAATTTGAGGGGGAGTGTAGAAGATAATGTGACTTAGGCCCACTAGGCCCAGCCCAACCCATCAAGGGCTTGTACACAACTGTATATCAGATCCCACTTAGATTATGTTCTGATTTAATGCTGATTTATCTCCTATTTACTTCCTTGTATAGATTAGGAGATTGATTGTTACTTCCTTGTATAGATTAGGAGATTGATTGTAAATTATTCTGATTGCCCTTGATTAGGGTATAATGTTATTATAAATATACAAACGATCCTCCTATTGAGGTATCAGTTTCTCTTCAAACTTCGTCTATTCCTCTTTCTCTAATTACAATACATATATACATTCATGTACACAAACAATGCAAATAGATATACATATGCTAAGACAACTCAATCACAATATGCACACAAGGGAAGGAAGAATCACTACCACATCAGTGCTTCAGTTCCATGAAAATGGATAGAATGAAGTATTCTTAGATCAAATGTCGATGGTGATAGCCCATATCTACTACCTCATTTTGATATATGAGAAGACAGTGCAATCATCTCCTGGATTCATTCTACTTACTGTATCGGGTACTAGGTCCAAGTATAGTTATACCACAAAATTAACCAACAAAAGATGTTGATACCTTGAAACTCTCTTGAAGCATTGCATACGGAAGACCTGGGGTTTCCTTCTCTATCAAACCTTTTGTTGCCTCAAGTGTTACATCTCTGGGAGAGAATCCAGTGCCACCTACATGTAAGGGAAACAAAAAATTAAAACAATGAATACAAACAAAGAATTACCTAAACCTCCATATACCTAAAGCTCCATAAAAGTTAGCCAAGAACAGAAGATATATAGGAGAGTCTGACCTAGGGTTAAGATGAGGTCGACTTTGTCAATATCACACCATTTTCTCAGACAACCCTGAGTTTTGTCCACTTCATCTGGCACTACAGCTGTTGCAAACACCCTTGCTCCTCCTAACTTCTCTGATGATGAATTTACAATAGAAATTGCCCTTGGACCACTGTAGGATTCATAACAAATTAGTCTGGAGTTCATTAAGTCCTTGAGTCAGTCTTCTCAAGCTCAAAGAATCATAAATTAGTGCAAAGCAAGAGAAGATTCATGTGTCCAGTGAAGATTCACTATCAGACAGTAAAATGGGTAGCTTGTCAGAGAAAGAAGAGGAAATACAGTCATGAAGGAAAATGTGCAAAGAATCAATTGATACTATGTGGTTTCCTTCAACAACAAGCAGCAGCAACTCTGCGATTTAATTTTGCATCAACAAAGTGACCACTTAGAAACAAACATTCAAAGTGGTGTATCCAGATGCATTTAGTTCATGTATCCATTTCTTTGCAATAATAATCAATTCAGCAAAGCAACAGAAATCAGCATCATACGTAGGAAAGACAAAATAACTAAGTTCTTTCCATATGGAACCCGTCTCTAAAATAATATACATTCTGACTTTACTGATAAAATATATATATACATTCTGACTCCTTCCTTTTTTATTGCTTTTGGTTGTTATTGTCTTCTTTATTATATTTCCTTCGAATGAATCTAAAATTCCAGAGTATACATTTTTTTTTATTATTATCTTCTATCCGGTGGGAAAAAAAGACCTTATTTTTGTGTCCCTACCCCCTAAATTAAATAGGGAGGCTGGAAATCAAAATCCCCCCTATTGCTATAAGAATTGCAGAAATGAACAAAACAAGAACACATGGGTGACACCTGCTGACAGCATAATTTTATCCTTGGAGGCAAGTCCACCTTAGTTTATAAGGTTTAGGGCAGTTGTTGTAAGAACAAAGGAACTGGCATAAATAACAATAGGCAAGAAACTGACAAGTGGAAAAGAAAAAATCAGATATGGCAAGTCTAATATAAATCGAACTGGTTGAATATCATGTATACAACATTAGCAATCCCTAATATGTGGGTTCTTCAAAAAATTGTAAAATCACCCATTTAGCAAAGCACCTGCCTTATCCTTCATAGCTTGATCCTTTTGCTGCCATAGATTCAATTTAAGATATTGTCTCCCCCCCACCCCCCCCCCCCCCCCCCCCCCCCCCCCCCCCCCCCACAAAAATATATATATATACCTTCCCATTTTACAAGCTTTGGGAGCAATTTATGTCACTAGGGTATCAAGAGCTTTTTTTTTTTTGTTGAAAAGTAACGAAATTCATTAATAAAGCAAAAAAACAAAAGAGAGCTATACTGGCAAGCTCTATCAGTGACATCAACATCTTCAGTAGGTTAATAAAGAAGTCAGTGACTACACAGAAGAATTCCATATGTTGAGCACATGTGTAGACTGCCAAGACTGAGAATTGCAAATGGTTTCCCATCATTTGGGTGATTGACTCAAGACGTGTAGAAAGAATTGGCCTAGGGCATATTACAAATTATTGGATGCATATAACTTCGAACATAAGGGTGAGGCGGTTGTTATGTTTCTAATACGAGAGTGATACTAAGAGATATGGATGCCGGACCATCTACGTAATCAAGAAAACTATCACATGCGCAAACCTAACCTCAACCTGGGACGCTAAATCCTAACCCACGGCGTAATCCTAAAGACAACGGCTTAAGGAAGAATGCTACTGACATCTGGAGAACACAAAACAAGCAGGCCTTTGGAAGAGGGTGGATGTTCATAATTGGAAGCTGTGCCCATCAAGTGTGATTTTGACTGAGGCCTCCTACAGAACTTTGGAAGGACCGCTAGAAGCCAAGTCTCCTAGCTCGCATGTTTGATTGGGCTTGGCTCCTCCAAGGTGGAGATATTTCATTGGTTGGAAGTTTTTAAGGAGTCGAGTGGATAATCTCGGAAGGGAAAGCACCAGAGTTTAACTTAGACATGTGCCTTCTGTGGAAAGGCAAAGGATAGCCAGATGATTGATCACTTGTTCTTGCATTGCGAATGCTTTTATTTTTTAAGGTGTCGCTCGCTATTCCACTGTGGTCTCTTGTTGCATTATAGGGTCTTTAAGTGGTATGACTCAAGCATGGAGGATGAGTGCTTTATTTAAATGCGGTGCAATCGTTTGAAGGCTCACCATGACCATTCAAAAAAAAAGGGCTCACCATGTCCTTTTCGCTATTTTGTAGTCTATTTGGAAGAAGACAAACAATAGGATCTTCAGGGGGCCGGTCAATGATACGTTTCGATGATCTTTTGTCTAGTGTGCTTTTGAAAATAGCGAAGTGGGCTTCATCAGGTAGAGAACTTGGTAATCCAAGTTGAAGATTTTATTCATAATTGGGAAGCTACCTTATGTTGCATTAAATCAAGGTTATCTGCTCCTACATCAAAGCTCTTCGGTTTATTTTAATATTTTTTTTTTGCCTTCACTGAAGACAAGTTAATTGTGGAAAGTGATTCAAAAAATGCGATTTCTTGGGTTTCTTCTTCCACCGTGGGACCATGGAAGTTTCATTTATACATCAACAATAGTTGGCTTCTTTGATTCAAGTGGAGCTCAAGAATGTTGGTGGTCCATTGAGGGAACATCTACCTACCTTCCATGGGTATAGTTCAAGCCAATAATGATGTAGGCCTTAGGGTTAGGGCTTGCGTTAAAACTTACAAGTGCTGAAGCACATGTCCACAAACACTATCACATGTCACTACAAAGACAATCAACGAGGACACACCTCAAAAGGGTTAAAACCCAATTTTATAATCATCAACTCTGTGAATTCTCATCTTTACAATGCCATATAAATAAGAAAACGAAACTTAGGGTCTAAGTCATGTAATCAAACTAGGAAACTAAAAAAAAAAGAAACTATCCTAATTACAACCATTAAACAAAATTAGAAATCTAATGACAAATAATTGGGAAAATAAATCAAGAAATAAAATATCTTGCCCATGTGTGGGCGGGCCCGCAGGTCCATCTTGCATCAGACAACCAATAAGACAAGGAAACTACTACACCCCATTTTGCTCCAACCTAATGCCTGAAGTTATTACACCTTTTCTTCATGTAGCGTGCCGTTAAATTTTAGGTGATTGTTGGCGATCAATAATCTGTTTGAATTCATAAAACTCCTAGTTTGCCAATCTAGAAGAGGTTTTTTAAATAAGATCACCTTAAGAGACACTAAATTCCAACATTTTGATCCAGTAAACTGTCCATTATTTTGTGTGTGCATTCAGTTAATGGATGAAAGCTTCCTATCAAGAAATGAGTCACCGAGAATGATATCTAGATAAGAAGCAAAGCACTAAAATAGACCAAACACAGAAATAGGTGCTAAACTAAAAACAATTTGGTTAAGCACAATAGTCCCATAAAAAAACATAAGGAAAATAAAAGGCATACCTCCGATCAGGTCCTCTTCCAAATGCAACAATATCACTAACTGTAAGGATAGCAACAATAACTGTTGCATCTTGAGATTCAGATGAAGTTTGTGAATGCATGATGTCACTTCTAATAGTAGGATTTAAGGGAAATGATGACAAATCCCTGCTATTTTGCATCTTACTCAAAGGAAAGTTGCTTATATCTGAAATCAATATAGCCTGGACTAAAGTTCCAGCTGAAAGTATAGCACCAGTAACTGGCAACTCTAGTAACACATTTGCAGACTTCATGCTAAGTAGTCGACTGCTCATCTGATGACTAGTACTTTCTGCAACAAATCTCCCATCCAAAAAACTCAATTTATTTAGTTACTCAAATGGCATCGCTAATACAACTATTGAGCACAAGTTTGGTTGTACGACAAGTTTATGTATTTTTCAATCAAAAAAGCATCTCAGTTCTAAAGTGTAAAACCTTACCCAGATTTCCCAGATCCATCGTTGAGCTCCCAAGAAATTACGGCATGATGGAACTCAGGTCGAACGGGATCTGTCTTTATGGGCTGTGCAATGCGAGCATGCACTCTGTACACCGTATGTAGGGGTTAGGATGATGTTACAATTTGCAGCAAGTATTAAGTAGATGGTCAAAAAATTAGAGATCAAAATTCAGAATGCTTTATCCAAGGAATCAATTTGATAGAAATAAAGTCTTGGGAACTTGTGTGACAAGCCAGTGGATTATAGAGCTGCAGATCACAATGAAAAGATGGAGATGCAGATCGCTATGTAGCTAACAGTTTTATGAACTCTTGCAGGACATACAAATTAAGGAGCACAGAGTTTTCTGTGCCCATTGTACACCACACTTGTATCTTATGTTTTCTCCCAATCGAGAGGATTTTAATTAGCTAGATTACAACCTAAATAGCTCCTCATGCCCCTATGGAGTCATTCAGTAAGCGTGCCGATTAGACAAACTAGAGCCCAATATAAGGCCTATGTGGTGTGTGTATCTCACATCAGCGGCAAACCTGGGGTTAACTCATCAGGGAATATGTCACCAAACTCCATCAATGCTACTATCTCAACCAGTAAATCTCCACCACCAGATACATCCTTTTCTACCACAGCATATCTTGTCCCCTCCATCAATTGCGATATTGAAAGGCAATTCATGTCCTCTATAAGATTGGCTTGTGACAGGCAGCTTCTCAAGAGTAGAGCCCAACACTACCTTCATGTTATCCTTATAAAATGTAAAGGTGTTTTTTATAAACGTCATGGATGGTGCGCTGCCATGACCTAGCCAATAATAGGTAACAGATGTTTAATGTCAGCGTCCTCCAATCAAAACTGAAACATAAGCTCTAAATATAATTGGTACCTCATTATCATTCTTAAACCATGAGAGCTTCTAAGATGCCAATTGTTTCTCCTGGGAATCTTAAGCTCGTCAATGGCCTGTTGCAAGACTACATTCTTGCAACGGACTCCAAGATCAAGTGGCACTTTTTATCCTTAATTTTGGATTTTGTATGGAATATGCTCCTGTGATGGATTTTGTATGGAATATACTCATGTGAATCTAGTCATTTATATTTGGTGACTTCATCATATATAGATTTTTCCAAATCACCAACTACATCTCCATAAATAATAACATCAACAGCACTCCTTTTAGACTTCCCTCATCAAATTCTGGCTCATCCTTATCTGCAGCAAGGAGTGCATGAAAGGCAGGTTACTGTGTTTCTAAAATGAGGACTTAGTAACCAAGTTCATAAAGTTGTTGTAAAGGTAATCCAATATGCATGGAAAAGAATCCATTGGAATCCATTGTTAAGTAGCCACTATTATATAGGATAATTAGTAGTCACCATAAGAGGCATGGATACCTTCAATTCCCTTCACCGTAATGACTCACAAAAGATGGAAACAAGGATCATCTAAAGGCACATCTTATTCCCATTTCAAAGAAGCTTTCGGCATATACTAAGTAAAATAAAATATCGCAGTAAATGCGTATTTTTAGGAATTAAAACACAGCAACTGAAATGGCTTTATAAAATTATACAATAAACAAAGCAGAGGTTTAGGAAGTATACAACAACCTCTGGAGTTGAGGGTTAGTCCATCCAGCAACATGGCGTATAGCGGGGACAGCAAAAAGATTGAAATAGACTAATCAACTCACAGGATTTCCAGGCAAACCAAATGCAAGGATCTTCTTTCCTGCACTTTCTCCAGTTGACATAAAATGAATCTCCGCAAACGTTATAGGCTTTCCAGGCTTCATGAGAACCTGAATGAGTGGTTTTATAAGAAAAAATCATCACTTTAATGAAAAGGCCTATGGAGATAAATTGATGAGAGTGACAGTAGGTCAATAAAAAAATCCTATCCAGAAGACTCTAAATGTTCACATTTAAAGAAACAAAAACATGAAAGGTCATTTGAAGGAACAAAAATAAAATCACAATGAAAAGTTATTACTATGGAAAGTGTTAAATCTCACCATGGAAATGCCTCTAATCATTCAAAAAGAGAAAACAGGCACCGAGCAAATAACTTGAACAGTGATGTTCCAGAGCGAGAGCAGCTAAAGGAAAGAGCCCTCTCTCGGATGCAAAAGGCTTTTTCAGCAATAGACAGAATGTTTTGCTTCTAATCATTAAATTAAGCTAATTTTTTTCTTGAATGTTTGAATGTAAGGGTATCCAAGAATATGAACAAATGAAGCAAATTAAAGCAAACCTTTTTTTTATACCACTAAAGAGGGCATTTGCAAATGCTCTGCATCTTCAGGAACACCTTTCCTTGAGTTTTTACATGTATATTTTTCTTTTATTTTTCTAATTTATAAATAATGGGAGAATAGTATACACTATAGACTTCTTTTTAATTTCTTTTTTTTTCTTTTTGAATGATGTAGAGTATAGACTATAGACTTCTTTTTCTTTTTTCTTTTTTTGAATGATGTAGACTATATAGCTTTCAACAATTTCTCCTTTCCCATGTCCTTGATGTTTTTTAAATAAAGTTCGGTGGTCACCAATAAAAAAATGTACAAGATACACGATTGCCACCTATCCCAACTCTCTCTTTCTCTCTCTAAATGCAACATCTTCACATCATTGCACCTAACCCAACTATTCAGGTTCACCTTTGTGAGTTAAGCTTTTCATGTCTCCCCTATTTGAGACTAGGTTCTTCAAGACTCTACAGTCTAACACGTGTTTCCTTACTGCTTCTTCCAAGACCCCACTTTTGGTTCCTTGAACCATAAATCCTTTGAGAAATTGTATAGTGGCTGATTCAACTTTCTATGCACATGCCCAAAATAACTCAAACAGTATTCCATGCAAAAAAAAAATCTAATATTGAAGCTACTAATAGGCTTCCCCTTATATCCTCATTCCTAATTCTATCTCTTCTATCAAAATCTTTATATAGCTGAATAGCACAATTACATTCTTAACGGTAAATTACTGTTTAGCCTGTTCCTTTGAGTTTTATATTAGACTCTGAATGTTTAGTGGTGCCTCAATATTTAGTGTAAGGGTGTAGCATTAAAACTTCTCTAGTTATATGTTACAAGTGCAATTTTAAGAAAATATGTATTTACTATTTTTTATTGTCTCTGATGGTCCTATGTGGATATCTCACACTGTGCGAGACAATCCATGGGGCCTACCTGGGGCTCCACTCCACATGATCAATCCAATCCCGTCACCTACTACGAAAATCCAGGAGACATCTGACAGGAGCACACCCTTTTTAATTGGTATATCTAAAAAGGTCATCACCCAGTGCAGTCCCGCTGAAGCAGGGTCCTGGGTTTAATTGGTATATCTATTTAATATTAAATTGCAAAATCCTCTATGGTGCCGAATCTGGGATCATATTATCTTAGTTTTGACAAATCTGCTACCCCCCACTAATAAAGGATCCCGCACACTAACCCTATTCATGCAACATGCTCTAGTGAGATTTGGTACGAGAAACATTTTAAAAAAATGGTACAAGAAGATAGATTTTCTATTCACGTTTCACAGAAACCAGGAAAAATACATAGATGAGCCATCAAACATGCCTTGCCAAAATGGATGGTCCTTCTCTTTGCTAACAAAAGGCTTGACGAAATCTCTATCTCCCATTGAAACACCTCCAGAAGTAAACAGTATATCAATCCCACCAGAATTGGCATAGTCAAGAATCCTTTCAAAATCTTCTTCATTGTCATGAGCAATGCCCAAGTCAACCGTTTTGCAATGTTGCTGTATGGCAGCTGCCAGAAGCATAGAACGGTTGGAGTCTCTGATCTGATTAACAACAAAGAATGGCCATTAAAGTATAAAGCATATCATATCTAACATTTGAACATAACCTAGTTCAATATCCAACAGTGAAGTTAATCATCAAAAACAAATGCCAAGGATTGACTAATTGACTCCATAATCCATATGCCCTTGAATAATACAAAGTTCCATGTCTTACAATTTTATCCAAACAAAAAATATGTACAACCTGGCCATGGCTTAGATACTGAGTTGTAGGCTCTACAAGCTCATCCCCTATTGAAAGCACCGCAACTATTGGCCTTGGGTACACCTGCATGTTGTGTAACCCATGATACCAATGTATGACATCCATATATAGTTTCTAAGCAGCATTATACAGAAGAAATAGGATTACCTTCACCGTCATTACTCCCACAGTTGCAAGTAGGCCAATTTCAGAAGTACCTATTAGCTCACCAGACTTCATAACAGTAGCACCTTTATCAATGTCAAACCCCTGACCAATTAACAAAAGGATTTAATAGACTCATGGCAAACAACAACATATTCTTTCAAGTGGCATACTAATTATTTTTTTCGAGGGCTAGTTTGGCAATTCTACTATTAGAGTTAAAGTGGTAAAGCCTCATTTCTCAAAAAAAAAAAAAAATCCACCAAAAGCACTTTAATTCAAATTTCCCACCATATTTCTAAAAAAAAAAGTAAAAAAAGTAACCTCATTTCTCCACTAAAAGACAAAAAAACTCCACTTTTCAATAAAAAAGTAAAAAAGATTTCATCACAAACAACTAAAAATAAAATACCATCATAACTCACTTATATTTTATTATTTCTTCAAAATAACCTTTACTCCACTCAACTCTATTATTAAAGCCCCCAAACAGGGTAATCGACATTTAACATAGTTGGGCCAAGATAGACCAGAATAGAGAAACACAAATACAAAATTCATGTAGGTGATTTCAGCATAGTTGGGACAATGCTTTGATGATGATGATGAATCAACATCCAATATTATCAAAAAAGTTTTACCACTGGACGTATATTGAGACCTGGGCTAGCTCCGACCAATATTTTGACAAATTTTACTCCACCGTAAGTGTCTTTTATTTGTTCAACATTTTCAAGTGGCACAACAGCATCAACACCTTTAGGTATTGGTCAATGAGATGGCATAGGTATTCTCTCTTTTATTTTTCACATGGCCCATCAAAACTACAAGACCACTTTTCCCTTTGTGCTATTTGTTGTATATAAAAATAATGCAGTCTACAAGGGCCTACAAGCTCTTATTACTCCTAGATGATTCGCAAACAGCAGAAAAAGAGTAGAAGGGCTAGGGACCATATCTGCTGATGTCAACATCAAATCAGGCTAAAAATGAGTAATCTAACTAGCACATGCTAAAATTCCACTGGCCGTTTATTTTTATTTTAGTAGCTGAAAGAATGAATAATAGCAAATCCATGTCCTAACAATCTTCCTTACAATGGTTATGAGAAGAAGGATGATCCGATTTGATGGGCTAATTGAGAAATGATGAGGATAATAATCCCCATCCAATTTGGCAACCTCGAGAGTGCATATTGTTGTGCTGTGATGTCTTTAAATATTATTTTAAAAGAGGTAACAGAAATATATTAATAAGAAAAGATGAATACAAAATACAAACATGTGATGAAGATGATAGCATCATAGAAAATATGTTGAATATTGGCAAAGCTGAATATTGGCAAAGCAGCTGGTGTCTCCTTCGGTGGAAATAATGCTGATATGTGTTTCATTAAAGGCTTTCAGAATAAGGACCGCAAGGGGAAAAGTCTAAAACTAAAGCTAGAGGGAAAGGAAAATAGAAGTTACAAAACTTACAAAGTTCAAACAAATGATGACTGGATGTCAGGGTTCAAAGAGAAGGGGACTATGGCAGTGGTGCAATGTTTTTTCCTTTTAATCCCCCTTTCAAAAGGTTACTAGTGGAGGGATGTGAATATTTATACTAGTATTTTCTTTGGGGGTTTTGGATATGGCTCTAGCTTAGTGGTTTGTTATTAGCCTCTTGGTGGGCTGGTGCTTTTTCGTTTCCTTTGTTTGACTTGTTCACTTGTTTGGTTAAATGTCATTTTGTAGAAATAAAATCACTACAGCTGCAAAAAGAAAAGAAAAAATCTTGGAACATACACCTAATATGAATAACCACCTGATCCAAAAAAAAGCCCTACACCTTTGATTGATAACTGATGATGCCAAAAATAGGGATTCGGACACCACCGGTCAGATAATTAATGCTCTGCAATAATTGAAGAGAGATGAGAGATTTATAGTGGTTCGGTCAAGCGTGACCTACGTCCACTTCAAAAGGGTGATCTTTGATTAATGACGAGGGTTACAGATATGAGAAAGTAGAGAAAATCCGTCATCTCTCAAGTGACGAGAGGGCTCTATTTATAACTCTTTCCCACCAGGTGGGGATGCAATCGGTTCAACGTCTCTTTGGAGCGTCAGACGTGTCCTTGAGGATCGAGCCAGGTGGAAGGCAGGTGAGATCCTCTCCGTGAGACTTGGTAAATGCAGGTTAGGGGAGGACTTCGTCGCGATGACTTGGAGCCTGCGATGACGAGGTTTCGTTTAACGAAACCCGGATCTCAACGGGGCTATTCTGGCCTGACCCACGGTCCTAGACGGACCGGGTTACTCGGACTCATTGTCGCTATCCGGATTGGGCTTGATCCATCATTTGCCCCTCAAAGTCCCGCACTCTAACAACTTTGAATGTGGGGCTTTCAACTCATCCGCCTCTTTCACAAGTTCACAGCAATCCAAACTCCTCTTTCTGCTCAGATTTTGAAATTCACAGACCTTTAAGATTCATCTTTTGGTTTTTGAAAAAAACCCCATGCTTTTAAGGACTCTTTCTCTTATAAAACTCTCGATGCCCTAAACCAGACTCTTTCCAAAGAAGAAAGAAATCTTCAGAAGAGAACATCGAAGGAGACCAAGAAGAAGACTGCAACAAGACACACGAAGGTCAGAGTAGTCGTCCGGACTTCGATGTGCGTTGAGGAAGCGGCATCAAGCGATCGCCGAATGAATCCTGATGTGGGCGCCCAACCCGAGGTCAGATCTGGCGCGCTTGCCCCTCGGTCGACCCGTTCCGATGAGGGCGGCAGCAGCGAGGCGCAGTCAGCGGGCGAGGGCACCCCTGCGCAGGGCGTGCAGGCAGTGGGCGAGGGCGCCCCTGCGCTGGGCGTCGCCGTGCTGGCTGGGGGCGAGGGCGCCCCTGCTCCGGGCGTCGCCGTGCTGGCTGCGGGCGAGGGCATCCCTGCTCCGGGCGTCGCCGTGCTGGCTGCCCCTCGGTCGACCCGTTCCGATGAGGGCGGGCAGCAGCGAGGCGCAGTCAGCGGGCGAGGGCACCCCCTGCGCAGGGCGTCGGTGTGCAGGCAGTGGGCGAGGGCGCCCCTGCGCTGGGCGTCGCCGTGCTGGCTGTGGGCGAGGGCGCCCCTGCTCCGGGCGTCGCCGTGCTGGCTGCAGGCGAGGGCGTCCCTGCTCCGGGCGTCGCCGTGCTGGCTGCGGGCGAGGGCGCCCCTGCTCCGGGCGTCGCCGTGCTGGCTGCGGGCGAGGGCGCCCCTGCTCCGGGCGTCGGTGCGCAGGCAGCGGGCGAGGGCGCTGCCGCGGTGGTCGCCCGCCTGGCCGCACGTGCCCCTGCGATGGGCGACGTCGCTGTGCACCCCTGGGCGAGCGGACGCGAGGGAGGTGAGGGCGGCGAGACCGTGGGGCCCCCCTGGGCGAGCAGACAGGGCAAGGGAGGCTCGGCGATGTCCCCTTGGGCGAGCAGCCGAGGTGAGGGAGGCTCGGCCATGCCCCCTTGGGCGAGTAGCCGAGGTGAGGGAGGCTCGGCGATCCCCCCTTGGGCGAGCAGCCCCCGCGATGAGCCCAGGCAGGGGGGTGGCTTGCTAGGTGGAGGACGGACGGGCGACCCCAACTTGGTGGGCGAACCTGAACTGGGCTTGCATGCTCACAGCACCTCTCGTTCAAGTGTCGAATCCGGCCAGGGGTCACGAGACCTTGCATCGGTCTCCGCGGCGAGAGAAAAATTACGTCCTCGTCCCAAGAAATACCAGGGGAAGGTCATCGTTGAGGACGACGGGTCCAAAGTAAGTACAATCTTCAGCACCTTTCAGACAGATGGTGACATCTCCCGAATCATTACTTCATATCGTATTCCGCCCATGGTGATGTGTCGTCTTGCTGAAAAAGATGAGCCAGCTTGCGACAGCTCCTCAGGTGAGATCCTCATTTATGAGGAGATGCTCGAGGCCGGGCTGAGATTCCCAATGTCTTCTTCCATTTGCCGGATTCTCCACTATTTTTCCCTAACCCCGGGGCGTCTCGTGCCTAACGGCTGGAGGGCCTTGCTGGGTTTTCTTGCGTTGTGGAGGAAGGTGAATGGCGAGGATGCCTCTCCAGTTGAGTTTCACGCCGCTTACAACTTGATGGAGTCTCCTGCCCCAAATAGGGGATGGTATTATCTCACCTCCAGGGGATGTAAGCTTCTTACAGGGATGCGTTCCAACTGTCACAGCTGGAAATCTCGCTTCTTCTTCATAGGTGGCGAGTGGGCTTCGCAAGCAGATCAGGCTTTGGTGCCCACACGATGGATTGGCGCCAAAAGACTGGGTATGTCTCCCTGTTCACTTCTCCATACTTATATAAATGTATATATACATTATTCCTCTATGCACACCGTTACTCCGCAGATCCTCCCATACTCTCCAAGGACCAAGAGGCGAAACTGCAAGCGGTGAGGGATCATCCAGAGAAAGACTTGGGAGCTCTTATTCCCAAAGAAAGTCGTAAGGCCAGTGGACCTTCTCCGGGCTCTTCTTCAGGACCGTCATCAAAGAGAGAGTAAGTTAAATCTGCTCTGGCTACAATCTTAACGTTATCCGAGGTGTTGTTTCTATGTCTCACTCGCCAATACTTCTCTTAATAGGCACGGAGGTGTGCAGAGAGATGATTGGAGCCCGCTTTTCTACCCGCTTCTCGGATAGGGGAACCCCTCCTTCAAAGGTGGCAAGAACAGGCGATGTCTCACCAGGAACCTCTCGATTGGCTTCTCGCACTGAGCCCCGAGTGTCTCCTACTCGAGTGGTTTTACCTGAGAAATCTCTTCAGGCAGGGATCTCCTCCGCTAAGACTGTTGTCTCGCAGCCTTCCTCTTCAGCCACACTTCCTGTCCCTCGGCTATGTCCTCCACAGCCGGGTACTTCTACAGGGGCACCCACCGGGACCGGTCCCCGGCGGGGTCGTTCGTGGGAGATGCGGGATAGGCTAGGGAGATATGTGCTGGCGCATGAGGTCTCTCGGGTTAACGCTTTGTGCACCGAGGGAGTCATTGACTCATTTGTAGAGGGTCTGACTCAGGTGAAGTTCATTATTTATTTTTCTCCTGATTGTTTCCCCTTCATTTCTTTATAATCGTCTCATTTCTCGTCTCTTATCTTTTCAGCTTTCCACAGCATCCATCTGCTTGTTGCAGCGTGCCCAGTCTTGTGGTCAGATGAGTAGGGAGAAGGAGGCTATGCGGCTGGAGCTCTCCACTGCTCAAGAGAAGATTATTGCCCTGGAAGCCGCTGGTAGGATTTCCGCAACCGATCTTGCTGCGTCCCGAGAGAGGGTAAGCAAGCTTGAGACCGGGCTTTCAGCAGCCAATAAGAGGGCAGCCGAGGTAGAAGATGAGCTTTCGAAGACCTGCGAGAAGGCTTCGCTCACCGAGGCTGAGCTTACGAAGTCCCGCGAGAGGGCTTCGCTCAGTGAGGCTGAGCTGATGAAGGCCCGTGAGAGGGCTTCGCTCAGTGAGGCTGAGCTGATGAAGGCCCGTGAGAGGGCTTCGCTCAGTGAGGCAGAGCTTGCTCGAACCCTTGAGAAGGTGAGGCTCAGGGAAGTTGCCGTAGAGGCAGAGATGAGGACAGCGTCCGAGAGAGCTTCTCAAGCTGAGAGGGACCTGCAGATTGGCATCGCGGATGCCTTCATTGATGGCTACGAGGAGCTTCGAGAGAAGATTTCGGCCGCCTTTCCAGACATTGACATATCAGGCTTTGTGCCGATGGAGGCGCCTAATGATGGTGGTAGCAGCTCTGGTGATTATGAGGACGATGAGGAGGAGGATTATGAGGAAGGGGATGATAGTGATTAGTGTATAGGGATTTCATGGGTAGGTAGCTTGACTTTTGTAAAGGCAGCATCAGCCTGATTTGTGCAACTTTTGGTAATAACAGTAATTTTATTTATCCATCCATTGTTTTGCAACATTAAATGAAATAAAAAGTGCAAACCTAGGTCCTTTAACAAAAACCCTAATTTACCCCCTTGACCTCCTCACTGGTAGTACTTCTTCAAGTGTTCTGCATTCCAGGGATGGGGTAAGACCTTTCCTTCAGAGTTCTGGATTCTGTAGGTGCCTGGTCTCACCACTTCTATTATGAGATACGGACCTTCCCAATTAGGTCCGAGTTTTCCTTCCCGAGAGTCCTTCGTAGCGAGAATCACCTTCTTGAGGACTAGGTCTCCCGGTTGGAAGGAACGAGGCTTCACCCTGGGCGGCGCAGGGCTCTCCGATGCCTAAGTTAGTATATGAACTAAGTTAGTATATGAACTAAGCAAGAGGGAGGAGATTTTTGGGGAAGAAGATGGCATACCAGAGTGGTAATGGCGTCCCCTTTTCTCTAGAGGGGTAGCTGTGTTTATATAGAGGAGGAGGAGGCAAACGGGTTGTTGGCTGTCTTGTCATAGCCCACTTTGTCAGGTACTAGGGAGGCGCGGTCTCATCGTAGCCTGTCTGGTCCCGTCGTAGCCTGTCTTGTCCCGTTAGGCCATATCCTGGCGCTTTGGGAGCTGTGGAGGGCGATCTGTCAGGAGATACGGGCTGTCCCCCTTGTCTTGTCGCACGGGCCATAGCGTGCTTGAGCGTCCATGGGAGGACAGCTGTCAGTGCTCACTACTTTCATCGATATGAGGCGCTTGGCCGGGATGGAGTGTCGTGCCGGGTGAGACCTGGCGGAGATGTAGGGTCAGGGCACTGTTGCCGAAGTGGAAGGGGCCTGGTACTGTCGCCGAACTGGGACGCCGAAGTCGGGCCGAGCTGGTCAGCCGAAGTGGGATGCTTTGCCGAGGTGGAGTATCTGGTCTTGCTAAGGCGTGCATTGCCGAGTTGGGGGAGTTGCCGGGATAGACTTGCCGGGATGGACTTGCTGATGCGGGGGGCCCGGGATGGAGCACCTTGCCCAGGATTCTCTTGGGAATTTCCCCACACAACAATGTACCATAAGATTTTAATAGCTTTACCGGTTTCTCAACTATTAACTAATGAGTCAAAACAGATAATGCTTAATAGATACATATGTAGGTGGCTGTGGGTTGTTAGAAGTAACTCAAACCGTTATATAAGGAAACCTCATAATCTGCTAATCTAACAACATATATGATACTAAACACATAATGGTCGTTAGTCTTTGCAAAGAACAAAGTGCTGAGAATAATGATGCATCTAAAATGGTATTACCTCATTTCAATTTTCATTCTCTGGGATGAGGAAGTAGGAATAGACGAGAAGAGATGAAAAAGGAAAATAGACAATGGTTTTAAAACTCGGCCAAAACCAAGTCATGTTGCCTGATACCATGAAGTTTCTGGCCATTACTGATACTATTTTACATGTTTAGCTCGAGATTTACAATGCATTAAAATTTTGTAATTCTATTCTCACCATCTTTGTATTCTATGTTGTTATTTATTTACATCTAAATCACTCAAAAGGTCTTTTTTGTTGCCTGAGTTTTCATTCCTCACGGTAATCTGTTTGCAAAAAAGAAAATTCCAAAACCTAATCCCATCCCCCACCCAAGTAGCCCATAGAAAACAGTTTTCCTTGAAACTGTAGAAAATCAGTTCAAAATTTCCTACACTTTCCACATGAATAAGTACCAAATGCCCACACCAAACAACAGAAAATTGTGCCATGTGAAAAACTAGGCCACTTTCCACATGGCCACAGAATCTGCATCATTACAAAAACCTTACCTGAAGGAATGAAGAAACAAGTATTTGCAAATTTTTCATATTGTTTATAACATTCCACAATTAGCTTGTCCACATACAACAAGTTTAAACAATCGGATAAATCATTGCAGATTTTTCAGTTTTATTTTTGCCTTCCATGGCCATTTTTTTTTTAGCTTTGGTTGCTACAGTATTTGAGCCCATGTTTTAAAACAATGGGATAGATGCAAATGTTATGTAGATGGGCAATAAAAATGCTTCATTTCTATTCTTTCAAGTGAAAATAACCAACGCCACCATCGGAACTTGATAGTAGGCGCATAAACAAAGTTCCCAAGTACTTCACAAATGAAAGAAATGAAATTGGGCAAGTGGGTAATCAACAGAAGAGAAAAGTGGGGGTTAGAGTAGTACCATGATGGATGCTCGAAAAGGAGGTAAAGGGTTGCGGGCTACAACGTCCTTGGCCAAGACCAAACCCAACGCGTCTTGGAGGGGTACTTGGATTGGTTTCAGACGAGGAGCGACGCTAAGGACCGTTTGAAGGGCCTCATCCACCGAAACTATAGATGGAGATAGTGATGAACAGGAGAGGGTTTCCTCACAACCCATTTGTATTCCTGTAATTTCTCATTTCAAAGGAAAGAAAGTAAGAAACCAAACAAGACGAAGAAAAGAAATCATTGCACGTACGTAATATATAGATAGATTGATTGATTTATTAGAGAGGGAGAGAGATGGCTTACCTGGGGCTGTGATGGATAGAGAGAGAGAGAGAGCTTGGAAGGAGACTAAAATGGAGAAGGAGAGCAGCTGAGAGAGAGAGTCTCTATAATAAAAAAGGGAAACTCTAAATGCACGCATCCAAATTGTTGAACACACTCACTTGCTGAGCTCACCACACCCATTTTATTTTTAAAAAGATTTTGCTGAGCACACCCACCATAATACCCAAACTCCCCAGGCGAGAAGACCAGCTCGTTTCCATTTCCATTCCCTCGTCGAGAGTTTTCAAATTTATCCAAAGTGGAAGCATATACCACTTCTCCACTGCACAGCTCACAGCTCTCATCTCCATCCTTTCTGCAGTGCACTACTTGTATCTATCATCAGGGACACTCAAACAAGGTGACCTCTTCTTCTTTTTCTTCTTGCTCATAGGTTTATCATTTTCACATATTTTTTTAGGTTGTAATTTATGCATTAGAGAGTATAGATGTTTGCAACAAATAGGGAAGTCCCTAATGAATGACATGGATGGGAGTTTCGAACTCTAAATTTACCACGTCCATTATTATTCTTCTTCTTCTTCATACAATTGTTCACGATCTGCTCGGCAATCCAGAAACGTGCAAGGACTATATGCACAGCGCATCGAAGCCGTGCAGAAACTATATGCATAGCCCATCTAAACCGTGCATTTTTTATATGCACGGCATGTAATGGGCGAGCATATAAAATATGCACGGTTCCATCATACCGTGCGAACAGAATTTGCACATTTTCATCGCGCCGTGCAGAATCAGTTGGCACTGTATATTTGAACCGAGCAGTACAAAAAAATATGATATCTCTAATTACGCTGTTTCCTCTTATTGATTTTCATTTTTAATAGATTGGAAGAAATGCCTAGAAGACTAGCTCGCCGTGGTGGCAGCTCACAAACGACAAGTGGACGAGCTAGTTCTTCTAGTGAGCCATCGAGAGTATGGACCAAGATTGGTGTTGCAAGATCATGTCACGGAGGTGTGTGTAAGACCCCGACCCCCAATCCCTTTGTTTAGTATTGTTTTAATCGTGGTTTAACTTGTTAAGTGAGATTTGATTTAGTTTGACCTTGTTTTTGAGTTTGACTAGATCTTTCCATAGCTTTTGAGATTTTGAAGACCGTTGACTTTAGTTTGACCCGGTCTTTGTAAAATATATTTTTGTGAGAAATTATTCTTGTTTTGGAAAAATTACAAATTTTGCTCCTTTTGACTCATTTTATTGAGTTGAACAACTTTCATGTTTTGACCATTTTGATTTGATGCTCAAAAATCACGTTTTTTCGAGAAAAATGGGCAAAAATGACATTTTCACTAAATCTGTCCATAAATTTCGAAAATTTCAGAAATTGGGGAAAATATACTTTTTGGAAAGTAGAAATTTCGCCGATCGTTTTTGTCTTCTTCGTCGTTTTCGTTCGGGACCCACTAATGCTAGTTTTGACCCTTGTAAGTTTGGGGCCCATGGGGCCCAGCCCATTTAGTCTTTATAAAGCCATGGGGCTCTTCTCCTCTTCCCCATTCTTTCATTTCCTGCAACAAGAGAGGGGTTAGGGTTTTCTCCAGTAACTTTCTCTCTCCTCTTTGAAAGCCCTAATCTTGAGTGCTAAGTGAGGGAGTGATCTTCCCCTCTTTTTCTCCTCCCTCTTAGCTTTCCAAAGAACCCATTTGCAAGAGATTTGAGCTAGGAGAGACCTCTTTTCCAAGCCTTTCTTCGTTGTTTGAGCTTCAAAAAGGTTAGCAATGGTTTCCTTTCATGAGATCTTGGATTTTCAAACCTCTTGGAGTATTTCTCTCATTTATGCAATGGGTTTTCATGGAGTTTGAAAATGGATTTGTTTTCTAGGGTTTATTCATGAGCCATTTTGGGGGTTTTGTGATCTTGGAGCTTGAGGCACTAGAACTTTGTTTGAGGAGTAATATTGCTCCCATCTTGACTTAAGGCAAGTGGAATCTTCAATTAATATGATGTTTTCATGTTCTTGTTTGGTTTCATGGCTTTTTGCTCATTATGTTCTAATCCTTTATGATTTATGGATTTGCTTTGAATGAAGGAATCAATGTTATGGGGATTTCCATTTATGTTATGGTTTTACCATGTATTAGAAGCTTGCTTTTGTCTTGGTCATTTAGAAAAAATTTGATCTCTTTGTGTTAAGTGTTTGGGTTCAAAAGAAAGGGAGACAACTTTGATTGTTTTTAAAAGGGTTGTAATTGATTAATTTGATTGCTAGATTATGGTGATTTGATGAGTTTGGAAGGTCAAGGAAGGGCCCAACAATTCTTGGAAATTAGAATGAAAGAAAAAGAATCAAAAGAATCAAAAAAGAAGGAAAAAAATGCAAGAACAGAACTGTCGGGCTGGACTGGGCAGGCCCAGTCCGCTCGAGCGACCCACTGGGCCGCTCGAGCGACCCAGACACTGTCTGGGCTCCGCTCGAGCGGACCTGGGTTCGCTCGAGCGAGGCCCAGCTCAGCCTGGGGTCTGGCTCGGGCCTGAATTTGGGGATTTTTGTGGACCTGATTGTTGGGGCTTCCTTGGGCCTGATTCAAGTCAGCTTTTGGGCCAATTCAAGATCTGATATTGGGTCATCTTTGGGCCTGATATTGGACTGATTTAAAACTTGTTTCGTGGGCTTGGTTAAGGTTCAGTTTTGGGTTGTTTTAAAAATCAGTTTTGTGGGCCTGGTTCAGGTTAGTCTTGGGCTATTTTTAAAGTTTGTTTTGTGGGCCAATAAATGTTTAGCTTTGGGCTGTTTTTAAGATATGTTTTGTGGGCCATTCAAAGTTAGTTTTGGACTGTTTTAAGGATTGTTTTGAGCTATGTTTAAAGGGCTGTTTTGGGTTAAATGAGTAGACTGTTTGGGCTTGGTTTAAGGCCAGTTATGGGCCTGTTTTTAAGAGTTTTGACACTACTTTTGATACTTGGAAATTCGTGAAATGGGAATGATGTGAGGATGAGTGTATGTGGAATTACCCGGGAATCGTCTGAGTCTCAATGCGCACTTTATCATTTAAATATTATGGATTTTCATTGGCATCAACCGCGCTTTTTATTAATCAATGTTTAAAGGGTAAATGTGCATTGAGATGGTTCCTTGGCAAGGCATTAAGTCATCCTCCACTATCCATTCCATTTCAAGTCAGAACATGTATTTGTATTTGTATTTGTATTTGTATTTGTATTTGTATTTGTATTTGTATTTGTATTCTTGGGTAAACTAATTTAAATAGCATCGGTGATTTGTTATAAAATCATGTGGTTTCCCATGTTCGAATATTGGGGTGATCGTATGATTTTATACAAATCACTTTGATGTGTATTTGAACGGTTTACCATGGATATTCGTATGTTTTCTCCGATTCGATTTGAAAAGAGATTGGAGTATGTTCGTCACATTCGGATTTCATCGATGAGACTATTGTTTTGATAAGACTAGTATTTGAAAATAAAAACCTCGAGGCAAGACGGGGCCAGAGCTTTGTAGTGCGAGCCCATGAGCCAAAGAGGCTATGATTTCGAAAATAAAACCTCGAGGCAAGACGGGGCCAGAGCTATGTGGTGTGAGCCCCTGAGCCAAAGGGATTAGCATTATGGTTTGATTCGTATCGGTTCGAGTTTTGAAAACTAAAGGCACCACTAGGCTTAGGTCACCTTGTCGGGCTGATCACCCGGCTTGGGATCTTTAATTTGTCTGCCAGCTGCAGCTTGGATTCTGTCTGTACCGACCATGGCAACGGTTTTATCTGCCGGTCCCATTTGTATGGCTACGGTTCTGATTTTTGATCTGCCGGTCCCATTTGTATGGCTACGGTTCTGATCCTATTTCTAGTACCACGTTCAGTGGCTACGTTCTGTCTGCTCTTATTACTTCGGTAAAAGGAGGATTTAGCTATTTGTGGTCGCCTAGGTTTTATCTGCATATTACTTTGTTTTATGATTCTTATGGGTTATACTCTTTATGTTTTGATTTAGTTAATGTTTACGATATCGATCATTTATCATATTGTCGCTATTATTCAGGATTTGAAAGGTATTTCCAACCATTAAATGCTTTATGCGGGCTACTATCTTTCGAGACATTCGTACTTCTGAGATTGTTCTTGTATTGCTTTGATATTTATGTTCGGTCTTTCGATCGTTTTATCGTGATTTATTGTTATTATTGGTTAGGCTTTCTATTCAGTTTTACGATGATTTCACCAGGTTTTATGTATGTTCTTTTGTTTCATATTATTTGTTCATTTGCTTGCCAGACCGTCGTGTCTGACCCTGTTTGTTTGGTGCCAGTCTCTTCTTTTCTATTTGTAGGTGTTTGATCAGAGGAGGCGGTGGGACCGCCGGTCTGACGTGAGAGGCTGCCCATTGATATCATCTAGATGTCAAGTTTGGCACTGGAGTTCGTATCAAACCTTTGGGGTAGTAGTTCTGTTTAGTTGGTTATTTTGTATGGCTTGTAGCCTTTTTCTTTGGGTTTGTAATTAAGAGATTTGTTAATTGTAATTTGAATATGTGAGAAATAATAGATTTGTTACTACCAGCTCAGTGTTCTATGATTTACAATTTATGCCAGTCTGTTTATATGATGGCTTTATGGAATTGGTTGCGTGCGACACGGAACCCGATGGCCACGGATTTCAGGTCGTAACACCATATTTAGCTTCCGCGAAAATATACTCTGATCGTGATGGAATTTGTTTATCCTCATTCACGCGGATCTTGGGAAACATATCAAAAGTTTCAAATTTATCCCAAAATTTCGCACCCCGAGGTCGGATCACTGCAGGGCCCGGTTTCGGGGCGTGACAGTGTGCATGTAAGTTCTTCGACCTCCGGCCATTAACGGCCAACGACGTCTAAATGAAGACGAAAATTACAGCAGGATCCACTCCCGGAGCTGGTTGAGGAGGATGTTGACAGTGCTTTAGAGGATGATTCCTCAGACGAGAAGGCATGGCCGTCCAGTCCTCCTGTAGCGGCAATAGGGGAGGGTCCTATTTCCGGCGGTCCAGTGGACCTATCTGTCCTTATAAGTGTTAGGACGCAAGTAACCATATCCATATGGGATGGGGAGGTACACTTGCATTCTTTTAATGTTTAATTAATTATTTTTCTAATAAGATGTGTTGAAGTCTATAATAATAGATATTAATGCAGATTTATACTTATAATGTGCAGGAACGTGACCCGCTCAAATGTATCAATTATTGGTGTCAGCTGAAGGATTGGTACATACCTCTGCCCGGTGATAGGGCTAATCTTCATGTTCCTCGGTTTCGTGCTATTATAGAAGAGTCTGGATTGGCAGACTTGAAGCTTTTCTCGTACCGATATATCTCCTGCCCTTTGGTATCAAGCTTTGTAGAGAGATGGCAGCATATGACAAATACCTTCCACATGCCATTTGGTGAGATGACGATCACCTTAGATGATGTGGGTACTCTCCTCGCATCCCAGTAACGGGTATTCCTAGCCACGCATCGACAAGTATGGAATTTACTGATCAAGTAGATTTACTTGAGCGTGGACTGGGTGTGGATAGGGCATCTGCGTCAGTTGAGTTGAGAGTGGCGCATGGTGGGGTAGCTAGAATGGGGTGGGTCAAACGGGTGTGCGGCGATGTGACTCTTGCGTCGTCTGTTGAGAAGGTAGAGTGTGCAGCTAGAGGCTATCTTCTGTATTTATTAGGCTACACACTCTGCACCGATAAGTCATCAACTCGAGTCCCCATCTACTACCTATCTTTACTGATGGACTTGCCACAGGTCTGTCATTATTCATGGGGGCTGTCGCACTGGCATATCTGTATCGCCAGTTGGGGACAGCCACGAGGGCAAATGTGTGATAGATTACTGGATATCTGATGCTGCTCACGGTAAATGTGTACACTTTATATATACATATACATATTCCCTCGCAATTGATCCTTTAAATTGTATAATTAATAATTTGTATCATTTGCAGTCTTGGGTGTATGAGCACTTTCCATTTGCCCGTCTTCCTGTACAGTGGGAAAAAAAGAAAAAAAAAACTTATTGCTTATAGCTTAAGGGTCTGTTTCTTTACCAAAAATTTTGACAAATCATGTCTAGTGGATAATCTAGGAATTCTACATGCTGGAGTTTTGAAATGCTTATCTTTTAATTTTTTTCATTCCTCACTAATTCTGAAATTCATATATAGGAATTATATACGTCTTGAATTCCGTAAATTCCCAATTTCATAGTCATTAGAATTCCATACCGGCCTTCAGAAATGTAGTACACAAACACCCACGTCTAGAAATTGTGGTATGTTGGGCCACCTTCAGGACTATAACGTGAGATGCACCTGTAGTAATATATAACAATATTGTGAGGACCACCTTTAGAAACTATAAGTGGGCCCCACATTTAGAAACTAGGGTACATGGGCCCGCCTTTAGGAATTAGAAAGTGATGCCCACTTTTAAAAATCGCAGAGTGGGGCTCACCTTTAGAAATCTTGGTGAGTGAAATTGAGGCCTTTAGAAATTACAACATGGGCCTATTTCAAAGTGCTTTCATAGAAGGGCGTCATATAGTGGATAATTGTATTATAGCGCACCAGAAAGAAGAAAAAAACAAATGGGTCTTAAGCTTGACATGTCGAAATCTTAAGATGGTATGGAGTAAGACCTTATTAAGGGGACTTTAGGTGCCTTTTGATTTCATCAGGAGTTTTTCCACATTGTCAGTGAATGCATAGGTCGGTGAATGGCATGGCGCGCGGATGCTTTGGCCAAGTTGGGGGTAGAAAGAGAGGTAGCTTTGTTTGATCCTTTGTAATTTGTTGTTTTGTGTTGGTATTTAGCTCTAATACCTACGCAAGTTTTTTTTTTTTACTGTACCCTTCTTAAGTCTTGAATATATTTTACCATTAACGATAAAAAAAAAAAAGTTTCCTATTCCATCCTTCTTATTGTCTCCCCTTTTGGTAACATTGTGCTTTCTAGAGAATTAGACAAGGAGACCCTCTTCTCCTTATCTTTTCATTCTTGGTACTGTAGGTTTATCTAGGCTGTTTATTAGAGCCAAAATTGAACACGTTATAGGAATTAAAGTCACTAGGAGAGCACCTCATGCTTTTCTCTCTCCCTCTCTCTCTCTCTGTTTTTTTTTTCATTTTTATATTTTCTGTTTTTGAATGACAATTTCATTTTTGTTGGAGCTACTTTATTTGAGGCAAGGGAAATCAGGAAGATTGAAAGAGTACAGTGAAATCTCATCGCAATTGATGAATTGATTAACTTTTTTCGTAAATCATCCATAACCTTTGGTAAGGGGCTTGTATAAAAAGATGCAAAAACCATTGCTACTATCTTGGGGTTTGATGCTTGTTGGGCCAGGAAAAAATACCTTGGTAACCCACTCCAAATAGCTAAGAATAGGGAAAATTCTTTTGAACCAATAATCGATAAAGCTATAAATAAAGTTTTTTTTGGTAGAAACTATAAATAAAGTAGGAATGATCTGATTAAATCAATCGCAACTGTCATTCCCATTTATATAGTTCTGCTTTTCCCTAAGACCTCGGAAGAACTTGACAGATTATTCTTTAACTTTGGTGGAAAGATATGATTAAATGGAAAGATACTTGCAAGCCTGTTAAGAGTGGGGGTCTAGGAATTAGAAAATTAAACTGATAATAACAGTAGAGCCTTACTTACGAAGACATGTTGGAAATATCTTACAATCCGAGACCTCTTATGAACCAAAATACTGAAAGCTAAGTATTGTCCTAATAAGTCTCTTAGAGAAGCCTCTTATAGAGGGAAACACTTGGTTCTGGCGTGGATTCATTGAAATTATAGGTTTTATTAATAAGCACATTGGATGGGTTATTGAGAATGGAGGGTAAGATTTTTGTTTGGCATAATAAAAGGACTCAATGAGAGGAGGATTTTACGAAACCCCTTTTCTCCTCTTTTTGATTTGGGAGTTGTGGAGAAAGATTTCATGCATAAAAACAAAGAGTGGAATGATTGTTTGATGTGATCAATATCAATCATAAAATACCACAAGTGCGCGGATACCTTTAGGAAACCCTTTTCTCCTCCTTTTGATTTGGGAGTTGTGGATAAAGATTTCATGTATGAAAACAAAGAGTGGAATGAATGTTGATGTGATCAATATCAATCATAAAATACCGCAAGTGCGTGGCTACCTTTAGGAAACCCTTTTATCGCAAATGCGCGGCTGCCTTTATGAGATAGTGGCAAGTACGGTCATAGGGTCGAACCCACAGGGAGCTAATTAAAGAAACTTTAAGATTAAGAAACCTAACTAATTATCACTTAAGGAAAGTTTTGAATAAATTTAGTAATAAAAGAAGCAACTAATTTAGAAAGATAAAAACTACAAATTAATTATGAAAGTGATTAGAGCATAGGAATCCAATAAGCATCCACCAATTACTTTTCAAGTAACCCTTACTTGTTCCGATTTTTTACTTCAAACCAAAGACAAATCAATATTTTTGACTAGGAAAATCTAACTTTAAAAACCCTTTTTAATTATAAAATCTAAAATCCAAGACTTCCTTCACCTCAAAAGAATAAAAATAATCTAAGCACTGCCCATCAAAAGTAAGCATAAACCATCAAAACAATCTAAGTCCTAGGCATGGTCTATCAAACCTAAGAATAAATAGTGAATTTTTTTTCCAGAAATTAAGCATGGAGATTTGCCTAGGGCACAAAGATCGACAAGTCTATTAATCATTAAGAACATATCATATGCAAAAAAGTTAGAACTACTAGACAAATAAAAGGTAATCACTTACCTTCATTCATAGCCCCAATCAAAAGATTTATCCCGCCATTGCAAAGAAGATTAATTGATTTTTCATTATGAAAAACATTTTTACAACTTCTCCTTCACAATAATTCTCCTTCCAAATAAGTCGTTTGACATGGCCCAAGGCTACCAAAAAAATAAACCACTAATGGAGAAAATATGAGGGGAAAAGAAGAAAAAAGAAGATGAGAGAAAGATGGCTGCCACAAAGATGGATTTTCAAGCATTATGGGGGCATGCCTTGGATGTCTATCCTCGTTCCTCTTATATAGTTTTTGTTTGCTTGAATTTTAAGCTATGATGGATAGATTAGGAAAGGTCACTTGCTTAGTCTCCAGTTTGAACGAAATTAGGAAGGCTTTGAAGAGAAACAAGGAGACTTTGAGGGATATAGAAAGTCTTTCCTCTCTTGATTCCTTATTGTGCAAGAACTTTCTAATTTTGTGTCACATTTTACTTGCTTGGAAACTTTCCACCATGGGCTGCACTGTAATGGAACTTTCTTCTAAAGGAATGATTATTGAATGTTTGAAACATGGTTGTGCCCCACTTGGGTCGCGCAGGGGTTGGTGGGTCCCCCTTGAATTGGGATTTCTTGCAATTCCAGCCTAAAATGCAGCAGTCAACTTCCCGATGTCATATTTCCCTAAATACTGCTTTGATTGACGCAATCTTGGGTTCTACGGATATCTACTGGAAAAGACGACGCATGGGACCATACATGCCTATTAATGCACCTAAAATACTCAACTTTCCAAAGTTAGCACATGGTGTCAAAATTAGCAGGTATGCATTAATGAAGCAAAAAAAACTAATTTTTGGGGTGATGAATGAGATGAAAGACCTCACCCTAATCTCACAAAAGTCATCCAATGTAATGAATTTTGACCATATTTGACCATATTTCTAAAAATAGCCCCAAATGCATGAAATCATGAGATGTTTTGAAATTAAATGCAAATTTCCCTAATTAAGTCCACAAAGTCACATAAAATGATGAATCAAAGCTATAATTTTGTGGACTTATCACACCCCCAAACCAGCTTTTTGCTAGTCCTTAAGGAAAATAAACGAAAAGGAAAATTTTATTACCTAACTTAACCTAACCTAACAAAAAGAAAAATGCAGAAAAACAAAAACAAAAATGCCACTTTTGTTGGCCCTTTCGACTGCATTTAGCGTATGTAAAAGGCCACTAAACCCCTAGGTTCCTCCTAGTGGACGAGTTGTATCTCGTGAGGGCTTGCAACGAATATACCCATAAATTTCAGTTACCCTATAAACAAAAAAACAAAAAATTTAAAAGGAAATCAAGTTATCTCGAATACTTTTATAATCCAGAATAATTAAAATCTCAGACTTTTCAAAATTTGGCTGACATTACTAGTTTCAAAAGAAATTCCTTCAAAAGTTATAGAAAACTTTTTGTGTGTTGTGCACAAGTGTATACATCAAATCAATTTTTCAAATGTTTTGCAGTAGTCTCACGAAAACAGAATTCTCCCTCAAAAACTCCAACCTTTCCTAGATTTAGGGGCTTATAAGTTTCCCTCTCAAAGATACTATGGCTGCTTTCGCACTACTACTTTTTTAAAGACCGCGAGATACATTTCTATTTTTTTTTTCAAAGAATTCCTTTTTTTCTAAGACAGGGCAAATTTGTGGTGAGTTTGGCTTTGATGTACAGGACATAAGGAGCAAACCTATATCTTATATATTTCACCCTTTTTCTATTCTTGTGCACTCCCTTTTTTTCTTCCTTTTTTTTTTCATTTTTCTAAGCCCCCAACAATAGACAGTCCTTTTCAATTCACTCGAATTAATTCACTAGTTTTGGCGGGTCTAACCATCCCGATGAACTAGGTAGACTTATAAGGCTAAACTTAAAAAATTCATCATTTTTTTCCTGAAAAATCCCGAATTCGACACGAAGACTTCTTATCCAAAACCTTGATAGATGTATTGTGTTCTAATAAAAAAGTAGAGTTTGGTAATCCTTTGACATATTCTAGAAAAATGAACCTTTATTTTACTTCCTTCCAAAAATTTTGAAATTCCGGATTTGTAAATAGCATCAAATCATATCAGTTCCTTTGAAAACTACCCATTTCAATATATTTTTTTTTGCACAAACGAAAAAATTTTCCTAAAATTGAAAAAAAAAAGAAAGATTTGCCTAAAATTGGACAACTGTGCCTATTCCCACCCCAAACCTAAACTAGATAGCATCATCAATGTCATGCATGTAATGCACAAAATGATAATGTAACATGAGGAAAAGTAAATTGCAAGAGGTAAACGGAAGAAGTCACATGATGATTTTGCATGGCGCTCCATGTCCAAGGCTAGGCGAAATAATGAAAAAAGATAACCTAAACTAATAATTCACATAAAAGAAAAAGAAACTACCCTATTAGACACCTAACATGGAATCTACCTGGATCCCAAACAAACTTACCTTCCAAGTTTGGGGTCAAGATCTCTCCCTTAGGCTGCCACCTATTCTTTTCCATTAATGGGGTTGAATATAGCGTGCATTCACCACTTCAATGTGGTCATCTAATATTTGATTAGTTTAACAAAATGGAATGGAAGTTTATGCCTACAAGTATGGTTGAATGGGAGAAGAAAAAATAAAGATTCTCAACTGTAATATTATATATAATAAAAATGTGAAAAATGGAGCCTTACCCCAGTGGTGATATATGAGCAGTTCGAACTTGGACATGCCGCGTGCCTTCTCTCTACCGAGGAACCCTTACCTCACCCGAGGTCTCTCATTCCCCCCGGCTAAGAGTTTTCTCGCTTACGTGGATTCAATGGGTCCCAACCCCTAACTCGGGGCACACAAAAAAAAAATGAAGAAAATAAAAAAATGAATCACAAATATTGTTTTATTTATGAATGTTTGTGATATTCTCTATTTTAATAAAGGGGGATGTTCCTGTGCCTCCTTCCCCCACCAAATGGTGAGGAACAAACTTAATGGGGCCCACCTAGGGACCCATTGAAAATGACACTTGTGGGGGATGGAAAGAAACATCTTGGATGAGCCCATATATCAAATTTGGGTTCAATCCCATGCCTCTAGCCCCTTCATCCGTGGCCTACAAATCTAACGACTATATATTAAAGTAAAAAAATTGACACTCAATCCAACGGTCCAATCAATTTGGATAGGTGTGAATTCAATAGGTGTACTTAAGGGGGTCCCATGTGTATGGATGGTTTGGATGTATTATAAAGTCAACCCTACTATACCATAACATGATGATGGATGGATACACATGAATATTTTCCTTTAATAAAATGGGCTAAGAACCGACACTAACCGAACTACTGCTATATCGGACGGTAAATAAACGTCTCGGTTTCGTCCGATACGGCGCCGAAACATTTAAAAAAACGGTTAAAATGAAGCTATAAATATAAGCTCGCCTTGTTTGGCGGGCATTTTCAACTCGAATTTGGCAGACAGAGTAGCTTCCAAAGAGAGAGAGGGAGGAAAGGATGGAAGAAGAAGGAGAGAGGTCCAGTTTCATCATCGCTCTCATCGAAAACAGAGCCAAGGAGGTACATTGTAATTATGGTTATTCATCAATTAAAATGAAACACATGTTCCTTTCTTTTTTTCTTTTTTTTTATAAATATACCTTTTGTTCTGTGCCCTTTGTCCTTGCAGTCAAAACTATGCGATTGTTAGTTTCTAAGGTGTCATAGGCAGTTGTTTCAAGGTGTCAAAATCAAAGATACAAGTTTAATAAACATATGTACTTCATCACCGCCATCATCATATCAAAGCCTTGTCCCAACTATACTGGGGTTGGCTACATGAATTTTGTTTCTCCATTTTGATATGTCTTGAGCCAAATCCTCAGATAGGTTGCAGTTTTTCAGACACACACACACATACGTATAAGTTGTTACATGGTAAGTTGCTTTCATATAACTTTGTAGAAACCCTGCAGAGTCTTGCAAAGTTTTACTTCTTGTACCAACTGAAATATGACTGAAGAATGAAGATATTTGTAACTATAGGCTTTCTCAAATTCTCAAGGTTGAGCTGAATAGTTGTTGAGATTGTTTAGACCAGTAATTTGTCAAAGAATTGGGGCATTTTTTAACTTCGCTATGAAATCAGACACTCGTTAATTGGAGGAATAATTAAATCAGGCTTTAAGACTGGTTTTAAACTATTTATAACTAGGTCATGGCTGATGGCCAGGATCTTACTTTTGTGTTTCACATATGCTTTATCGAAATAATTTTTAGTATTCTGGCTATTAAATTGCATATTTCCATTGCATATTTGGTTCTCCATCTAATAATTACAAGAATAATGATAATGCTGATGATAGTGATTAGTGACGGTGACGACGATAATAAATAGTTGCTGTTCGTTGCTTCTTGTTGTTGCCTCAGTTGACATGATCATTGTAATCTCTTGTACACAAGGAATCTCAAGTTCCAAAGTTATGTTTCCTACTTTCTATTTTGTTCAATATTTTATATCCATTTCATGACTAACTTTTATAATATGCTTTTGGAATGGCCTTGTATATAGGACAGAAGCAGAGAAAGGGGTAAATGTTACAAACCACTCATTGTCTGTATGATTTTTAATCTTATGCAAGGATAATTTTATTAGGTAATCACTCCCAACAATTAATCATTGACTACCTAGTGTTAACTTTTTTAGTCTTCCTTTAAATTTCTTTAGATTTAAATATTTGTCACAAAAGCTAATTATAATTATCGATTTCCCTGTGTTTTGGCAACCATGTATATTGCAGATAAATTAAATAAAAATGCGACTTCAGTGGTCATAAATTCGCTCTCAGCAGTTTCTTGTTGCAATAGTTCTCAAGAATCTCTCAAAATATTAGCTCTCTTTGGATAATCAAGAAAATTTTGCAAAAATTAGTCTATAACAAAAAAGTTGAAATACATAAAATGGCTTAAAATTTATAGTTAAAAAATCTTGGAATTGTAGGTCAACTTGTGTAAAGTAATCTGAATTTCTTAAATACAATATTGTAGAGCTCTTGCAATTTTATCAAGGTTAGAAGTGTAGAGAAATATTTCTACTTCTCAATTTGCCATCGATGTTTGCAAGACTGGTTACTGAATTTAGGCCCTGTTAGAATCAAAAGATGCTATTTGATGCTCATTTTTGGAAATTTACCTTTAATCTTCATTTTTAACCACCCTATATATTCAATTCTTATGTATTTTAATGCAAACAAACAGGCCCCTAGCTCTTTCTCCTCTTGTATTCATTATTCCATCCCTTTTCTTACAGACTATGTGAAAAACACCCTCCCCCCCCCCCCCCCCCCCCCCCCCCAACTTTCTGAATTGAAGGCATGAACTGAAAATCCTGCATGACTTCCACGTGTGATTCCTATAAGAGGAAGTTGCCCCAGACTATATTATGTATCTATATCTGTGTGCATATGTATATGCATACATTATATTATTTGAGAGACAATGGTCTCAGTTCACATTCTGAGACCCCTGATGTGGGGTCTCAAATCTATTAATAGTTGCAAAAAGAATTTGATGTCTTTTTGGCATTCCTTTTGATGTCTTTTTGGCATTCCTTTTGATGTAACCCAACTCTCATCCTTCAGAAAATCTCAAAATATTAAATCAAGAGGGTATCAATAACAAGAGAAAAACACTTAAAAAAAATTTTTAAACCAGGTTTTCAACTAGCTTCCATGTCTTCTATCCCTGACTCATATTGATCACATGGGCTGCTTCCAGAATTTCTGTAGTCCCCTAACTGCAAAAATTTTGAATCAAAACTGTTGATAGTAATAGAGGGACTGTACAGTAGTAGTTACGCCTGATGACAAAACCAGCAACTTGTGAACTTCAATTCAGTCAAATAAGAGTGATATAAAGCCCAGTAATTCACTCAGTTGAGTCGGTGAAAGAGGGAAAACCCAAAATCACAGCAGATTTACTAAAATAATTTCTGAATGATCTACATCCTGGGAAATTGGCCAAAGTTATAACTCTTTTGCTATTCTAAATCCTCACAACTGTCCGTCTTAAATCCACAAAAAACTTTCTATTCTGATTAGTTCACTGTAGAAAAATTCTATTTTCATCCAGATAAAAAATATGATGTAAATGTAATTGAAAACTGATGGGACTATACAATGAATTAGGAATCATCTGGGACTATTGAACTCCATGTATTGGACTGTAGAGGTACCACGTCTATCAATTGGGCTTCATAGGTTCATTTTGCTTTGTGTCTGATTTAGATGGGTCTGGTACAATCTACTAGGCCCAACTGGGCCTGTCGGCAGTAGGCTGGGCTATCGGGCCGGCTGTGGTCTAATGATCCTAACAGTTCTGCTGGGGCTTTGGGTTGGCCCAGCTTGGACTCGGGAGTCCTGCTGGGCCTGATTGAGCTTGGACTGGGTCTGGTGAGGGTGCATCACCTTTCTTCTTTTCTAATAATAATAATAACAACAACAATAATAATGGACCTAGTACAACAAGATATGTCTGAACACTCTAAATGAAGTGGTGATACCTTTAGTTTTTTATGGCTGGAAAAATCTAATCATTTAAAAGGTCCCATGGTCACTCCAATAGTGAGTGTTACTCTAATCAACCAGTATATGTTGCGTTAGGATTATGCGGGCTAAACTCGGGTCAGATATGGGTTGAGTTAACAGGTCGGGTCAGATTTTGCCACCCCTATGTACAACATATTTATAGAAAATTCTTAATGCCCCTATGCATGTGAATGTTGTGCATTAGTGACTCAGAAGAGGGCAAAAAGAGCTAAAATCGAGATACCTGCCAAAATGTCTGATGCAGTACGGTCCAAAAAGAATAGGGCCCGCTGATGGGCCCCACAAGGAAAATCTTCTGTCATCTTGCTTACCTTAATTAGATTCTTAATTTAGTAGATTTTCTTTGATTTAGTGAGAAAGATTTTAAGTAGTCAAATGGAGAGATTTAAGTGATTTGATTTGATTGAGAGATTTTAGTGATTATTGTAATGAGTATGTTTCCCTATTTAGATGATTTCCTCTATTATATATAGGGAGGAATTCACTCTGAATTCTTGTTCATTATCAATGGCATCCATACAACTGAGAATTCCTCCCTATATATAATAGAGGAAATCATCTAAATAGGGAAACAGACTCATTACAATAATCACTAAAATCTCTCAATCAAATCAAATTACTTAAATCTCTCCATTTGACTACTTAAAATCTTTCTCACTAAATCAAAGAAAATCTACTAAATTAAGAATCTAATTAAGGTAAGCAAGATGACAGAAGATTTTCCTCGTGGGGCCCATCAGCGGGCCCTATTCTTTTGGACCGTACTGCATCATTGTCGTTGGAAACGTTAAATGGAACATCGTTAAGCTACCAACAAAGGACAATTGGAAGCCCAGTATAAACCTTTTTCTGAACTTTCTTTCTTCATATCCTCTTCATATATTTCCATCTATTTTATCACCATTGCCATCATCTTCATCATCAAAACCTTGTCCCTTTGTGTGTGGTTGGCTAAAAGAGTTCTATCAAATTCAATTCCCCAAAAAAAAAAATCCATTAAGGGAGAGGCCTATTTTTTTCATCTGAATATGCTTCTCATATCCCTCTGGTTTAAAATTTTAAAATGTTGGTGTTACAAAAAAAAAAAAAAATGTAGCCTTTCTACACTCTCTTTGAAATTAAAAAGACTGTAGATAATAAAACAGGGTGGTAGGAGGAATAGTGCCACACTTCTAGGGCTGAGAAGATAGAGACCAGCTTCAGTTGTCGTGCATTGCCTATAGGCTATAGCTTAGTTCTCGGGGTTGAGTTTTGTTTCTCGTAGAACTGGGTGGGTGGTTTGGCCGAGGAACAAAGGAGAGAAATTAGAAAAAAAGAGAAGGTGCCTAAAATATTTCTGCCATTTTAACCCCGAGGGGTAGCTCAGTTGGCTTAGGACCACGGTTATGTGTAGGACAATAGGAGCATTAATGTTCAGAAAGGTCCTAGACAGCCCCTGTTATATCTTCTATATCTGTTTGCATGTATATATGGACATTTTTTATGCTCTCATAATTCCAGTTTTTTTGGAGTGATGCTATAGATGGACTACTTAAAAAGGTTGGGACATTTTTCTTTTGTGTTATAGTTTAAGATGCATGATGCAATTTTCTTCATGTAGATTTATAAATGTTTCATTGTTCAGAGGAGTGGAGGATTTTCATATTTATTCTGTTTCGTGTCATTAACTTTCCTAGGTTACTTTTGTAGGTGCAGAAAATAATGACCCACAATAAGGTGGTGCCTTAAAGGACTTATCCGAGAAGATGGTGATGACTGTATGTGACTGGATGCCGTCCGGAAGCCTAAAAGGGAATAGCAAACGGTCAGAGGACCCTGGCCTGGGCGGCGCAAGGCTCTCCGATGCCAAAGTCAGTGTAGGAACTGGAACAATGGAAGGAGGGAGAGAAGAGAGGCAGAGTAAGGGCTCTGTGAATGGAATATATGCGTACCTTGCATGGTGCATGGAGTTCTATTTGTAGAGGTTTGGATCGTATCTTTCAGAGGATATCTTGGTGTGGGTCCCATGATTTGACTGGGAAGTCATGATCAGCCCACAAAGTAATAAATGCAGTCTAATCCGGCCCACTTTGCATTTAATGCTAGTCGGATCAGCCCACATTGCATTAAATGCACGTCTTATTGGGCCAGATTGTGTTGGGCGCCTTTGGCGGTTGGGGTACCATCGGATCTGCCCTCGGGCCTTGCCCTGATGTGGCCTCAGCCGCTGGATGTCGCCATGTCAGCGATCTGGTGAAGATAGTGGACGGCTGGATGTCACATCTGTCTTATTGGCTCGCGCCCCTATTCCTCCACGTGTCTGACATCGTGGGGAATGAGGGGTGTGAGTGAAGGTTCTTTCTTACCTCGGCTTTCGTCTAGACTCCTTCAGCCGAGGTGGTGCTCTCTACCGAGGTGGGCACATGAAACAGCCGAGCTCGGCTATAGCGGTTCAGACATGCTTGACTTCGGCCGAAGACCCTGCCCAGACAGCCGAGGTGAAACTGATGCCACGTGGGTGGCACGCGGAGGGCACGTGAGAGTGCTTAGTCTCATCTGATGGCTGTGATTAGCGTAATCCTGTGTTTCCGGAAATCTCCCCACACAACTTTCAATGGCTCTTATGACCATATGAATATTGATGCTACCAGGTACATTCTTGAACAATAATGGGACTTCCCCTGTAAGTGTATGGAATTGGTTGTCAGTCTTGAATTATCAAATTTCATACTGTACTATATGTGGCCAAAGTTTGCCAACCTGTGAGTTGACTCACCGATATAAGAAGTTGAGTTGTAATGTATGACTCATTATAACCTGAATATGTGGTGGGTGAGTCAAAGTTTAGTCTAGCTCAACCCATGTGACTTAGTTGAGTTGGCCTTTGAAAGTCTGTACAAGATTGTAACAGGTATAGAGATTTGAATTTATGACTCCAGTCTCCAGCACAAAGGTCGGGTGATATACCACCTTAACTTTTATCTACTAAGTGAACTACTTTACTTTTAAGTTTTATGAAGATAAAATTTTACAATGTTATTTTCATCCTCTTATGATTGGAGATGGATCAATCAATCCTAAAAAAGTCACATATTTGAAAATTATAATTATTTTAATGATGTTATCAAGATAAATGGCAATTTATGGAATTGACTAGGAGTCCGAAATGGAAATTAAGGTAAACTAGATTAACTCTATGATTCTTTCAGAACCTATATACTATTTGGATCCTTGTCTATTAACAATCTAAAAACAATCGAATGGTCTGAAACAATATAGTGTCTTCTCTGCATGCACTCTAAAGGCTCAAAAGCACTGTTTTAGAAACTCATATTGACTTGCCTGACTCAGCTGAGTCAATTTGATTTAATAGGTCATTGAGTTGGGTAAGTCAAACTAGCATGACCAATCTTGACTCACCCATATTACTTGACTCAATGACCTTAATGTCAATTTAACTTTTTAAGTAATTTGGCTCAAAGGTGTCAGTGTAAACCGTTGGGCTAGTGATCATGTAATCACCCAATAAACAAAATCTAAAATAAATGATTTTGACGCATAGCATAGGTATCATTTTTCCATTCCCCTTCATCATCTTTTTTCCAATTTTACAATTCAAACCCTTGAATGATGATTCATAATAGGCAGCCCAGTGCATTATATGATGTCATTTGAAAATATTTCATGCATACCTAAAGTTTTTTCAAGTTGTGTTTCTGTATGGATCTTCATCTGAAAAATTTTCTAAAAAGATTATATTATTTTTATATCTTTTACAATTTAAATAAAAAATTTTGATGACCACTTGAGATGCTTAGTTGACTCAACTTCTTGCCTGTTGAGGAGATGATGGAAATATTTTTGGATAGTTTTATAAATTTCAGTTACAATGAATCTTATGGAAACAATTTACATTACAGTGTTCAAAACTTGGAAATTATCGAGCCATCCCATTCTTCCCTTTGGGGCACAACCAACAAAAAGAAAAGTCTATTTCACTTACTGAAGACAACAAAAACTATTGGAGGGTATGCTGGTGACCTTTTTGTTCGTCTTTTGCACAATTTTCTTGCAGTGCTTTCTTTCATTAATTATTTTAAGGTTCTAAATGTAGCCTACTCACTGACAAACCCTTTTAGAATAAATAACAAGAGTTTTTTTTTTTTTTTTTTTTTCAATTTGGTTGTCCTCTCGAGAAAAAGAGCCTCCCATTATATAGTCTTTGTATTAATCATTGTAGATCAATTATAACCCTTTGAACTGTTAATGAAGCTGCTCCAAGCCCAATCTCGCAGGCCCATTTAGGCCCATTGTTTGTTCTTATCATTAGTCACAGCCTCATGTACATACTATATTAGTTAGCTAATTATTAGGATCTAGATTAGTGTAGATTTGCTTAATTGATTGTAATCAGGATTGATTGATTGTAATCAGGGCTTTTCAGTCCCTATTTATATGAGATACAAACGACCCTAAAAGGGATCGATCACTATTCATTTCAGTCTCTCACATGGTATCAAAGCCTCTGCTCTAGTGTTCTTCAAGATCCAAGTTTTTTTGGATCCTTCCGGTCATCTTCCAAGATCTGGAAGCCATTCGGAGACTTTCATCCGCACAGATCATCACAGATCATCTCAGATCCTTGCGTGGCCCACCTATGATCATCATCACCATCTTGGCGGAATCTACCCTTCATGGTCGCCAGAATATTCCCTTGTTTATGAAGATTTTTTCCATAATTTTTTATCACCAGAGGTAGGTCATCTGCTCGATTCTAGTGTTTGTCATTTTTATCCAACAGTTTCAATCTCAGCCGTCTAGATTTTTGGATCTTGATCTTTTTTGAGGGGTTCTTCTTCCATTAGTTGTGGATTTTAGATCTCCTATCATCCATCTCCTCTGATCTGTCCATAGATCATCTGGTGGGGCCCATGTGATGCTAATATACACTGACGACCTGGACGTGTTTTTCCTTTTGGTGCACTTCTGGTTCCTGACGACAGTAGCTTCTGGTTATGTATTTTTTATGGTTGGCTGCTGATTGTTCTGCTACTATTGTCTGCTCTACTGCTGTTTCCTGTTGTGTATTGCTATTTGTTTGGGCAGTGCGTGTATACATATAATTTCTGTGATTTCCATATTGATCAGACACTTGTGATTGGTTTTCTTCCTCATTCTGTTGCTTCATCCGACTGTTTGTTCAAATGGAGAAATCTGAAATTCATTTAATCAAGTTTAATGGTACCAATTATCCATCCTGGTCTTTCCAATTCGAACTTTACCTCGAAGGTAAAGAATTATGGGGCCATATCTCTGGGACTGATCCCAAACCAACAGAGGATGAAAAGAAAATTGTGTCCTGGAACACGAAAGATGCTAAAATCAAAACGTGGATTCTTGGTTCCATGGAACCCCAGTTTTTCATGAATTTGAAACCATACAAAACTGCCAAGGATATGTGGAACTATCTAAAGAAAATATATCATCAGGGGAATTCTGCACGCCAGTATCATTTGGAATTTGAAATCGCAAACTATATGCAAGGCACTTCCTCAATTCAAGAATATTATTCTGGTTTCCAGAATTTATGGGCCGAATTAGATGAAATCAAATATGCAGATGTCTCCGCACAGGTTCTTCCAGAATTGCTGAATATACTCGCAACTAGTCATCGGGATCAATTTCTCATGAAATTAAGATCTCAATATGAATCGGTCAGATCCAATCTCATGAGTAGGGTCCCTTCTCCTTCTCTGGATGACTGTCTTCATGAATTATTGCGAGAGGAACAGCGACAATTGACGCAATCTGAGGTGCTTCAACAAGTTAGTCCAGGTACTATGGAGGTTGCCTATAGTGTACCCACCTTTCAATCACCAACCTCATCTGTCAGTGTTGGTCATTCTTCCAAGGGGAAACAGCCGAACAGAGATCTGAGTAAAGTACAGTGCTTCAAGTGTCAAACTTTCGGCCATTTTGCAAATCAGTGCAAGCAGCGGATCTGCAATTACTGCAAGGCATCTGGACATTCGATCAATGAATGCCGCAAACGTCCTCAAAACAGAAATCCGAAAGCTTACCAGGCGATTACTGCTACTGGAACTATTGATTCATCTTCCGCGTCTTCTTCAGCACCTGCTTCTGCTGCTCCAGTCTCTCCTGAAATGATCCAACAGATGATTTTCCAGGCATTGTCCACTCTTGGTATATCCGGTAAAAATCAATCTCCTTCTCACTGGTATTTTGATTCTGGTGCCTCTAATCATATGACATCATCCTCCAAAAATTTCTCCACAATTAAACCATATGATGGCCAGATTAAAGTCCATGCTGCTAATGGAACCACTATACCTATTACATCTGTTGGTGATATCTCTCATTCTCTACCTTTACATGATGTCCTTTGTTCCAAAAATCTTTCTACCAACTTAATTTCTGTTGGTCAATTGGTTGATAATAACTGCAATGTCTGTTTTTCCTCCTCTGGTTGTGTGGTGCAGGATCAGGAGACGGGGAAGGTAATAGTGAAGGGGCCTAAGTGTGGGCGTTTGTTTCCTCTTCACATTGTAACACCGGCTCCAGATATGTCCTTGTTTGCTTTATCAGTTGTTTCTAGGAATAATGTGCAGTTGTGGCATAATAGATTAGGCCATCCCAATTCAACCATCTTGTTATCTTTGTTAAACTCTGGTCATATTAATAAAATGAAATTTTTATCATCAGATGTTGTTTTTGATTGCACCACTTGTAAGCCGGGTAAAAGTAAAACTTTGCCTTTTCCTTTACATATCTCTTCTGCTACCCAAAGTTTTGATTTAATACATAGTGATGTTTGGGGTGTTGCACCAATTATTTCTCATTCACAGTATAAGTATTTCGTCACTTTCATTGATGATTATAGCCGGTTTACATGGATTTATTTTCTACATGCCAAATCTGAAGTTTTTGATGTATTTAAAAAATTCTTGAATTATGTTCAAAATCAATTTTCAACATGTATTAAGGTTCTTCGAACCGACTCAGGGGGGGAATATGTGTCCAAACAATTTCAGGAATTTTTACAAAACAGAGGGATTATCTCCCAACGGACTTGTCTCTATACTCCCCAACAGAATGGTGTGGCAGAACGGAAAAATCGTCATCTTCTAGACATGGTCAGATGTTTATTATTAGAATCCTCCGTTCAACCCAGATTTTGGTCAGAAGCTTTAACCACTGCTACTCATATCATCAACCGACTTCCTTCTCCAAAACTTCAAAACACATCTCCATATTTTCGTCTTTTCAAAACTGCACCACAATACACATCTTTTCACACTTTTGGTTGTGTTTGTTTTGTTCATCTTCCCCCACACGAACGATCCAAGTTATCCGCTCAATCTGTAAAATGTGCATTCCTTGGTTATGCTTCCCACCAAAAAGGTTTTGTTTGTTATGACCCCACTTCCAAGCATCTTCGCATTTCGAGGAATGTTGTTTTTTTTGAACATCAGTATTTCTTTCAGGCTTATCCTGATTCGTCTCCAAAAATTTCCTTTTCTAAAGTACCATCCTTTGCTGATGATTGTCTTCTTTCACCTTTGCGTTTTCATCCGGACAAGGTGTATACTCGTCGACAAAGAACAAATGCCACTACTTTGCCTCCTTTGCAAGAACCAGTCCAGAATCCTGATCCAGCATCATCTTCGCCTCAACTTGCTATTCGTCGTTCTGCTCGTATCTCTCGTCCACCGGATCGATACGGCTTCTCTCATTCTTCATATTTTGCTACTTTATCTTCTGTATCCATTCCTACTTCTTATTCACAAGCAGCAAAACAAGAGTGCTGGAGACAGGCTATGGAAGAAGAACTTGGTGCTCTACAACAGAACCAAACCTGGGTGACTGTTCCCTGTCCAGCTTCGGTTAAACCTATTGGGAGTAAATGGGTTTACTCTATTAAGTTAAAGGCAGATGGTACTTTGGATAGATATAAAGCTAGGCTTGTGGCCCTTGGCAACCGACAGGAATATGGCATTGACTACGAAGAGACTTTTGCGCCTGTCGCAAAAATGACTACTGTTCGTACCATCCTTGCTATAGCTACATCTCAATCATGGCCTCTTTTTCAATTTGATGTGAAAAACGCATTCCTTCATGGTGATCTTAAGGAAGAAGTTTACATGCGTTTGCCTCAAGGTTTCACAAAATCATCAGAAAATCAAGTTGCTCTTCTGAAACGATCGTTGTATGGGCTAAAACAAGCACCACGAGCATGATTTGACAAATTCAAAGATGCGTTACTCAAGCTACAGTTTCAGCAGAGTCCTTATGATCCATCGTTGTTTTTGCATCACGCATCAACAGGAATCACCATTCTTCTCGTCTATGTAGACGATATCATCATCACTGGGACACATACATCAACGATTCAAGATCTCCAATTTTCGTTGCATCAATCTTTTCATATGAAGGATCTGGGCCCTCTGCAATATTTTTTGGGATTGGAAGTTCATCACTCCTAGAAAGGGTTGATTTTACATCAACATAAGTATACCATGGATTTGATTGAATCCGCAGGCCTGTCAAACTCCACCCCTGTGGATACTCCTCTGGAACTGAATCTCAAACTCCATAGTGACAGCGGTGATCCCCTGTCCGATCCAACATATTTTCGCCAGCTTGTCGGTAGTCTTATATATTTGACTACTACTCGTCCTGACATCAGTTATGCAGTCAACTTAATGAGTCAGTATATGACAAAGCCTCATCATCTACATTTAGCAGCAGTTCGACGCATTATTCGTTATCTTCTTGGCACTTCTCATAGAGGCTTGTTCTTTCCTGTTGGCTCTAAGATGACATTGACTGCCTATTCTGATGCTGATTGGGCAGGTTGTCCTGATACTCGTCGGTCCACCACAGGTTGGTGCATGTTCTTAGGTGATGCTCTTATTTCCTGAAAAGTGAAGAAACAGGACAGAGTTTCAAAATCATCAACTGAGGCAGAATATCGTGCCATGTCTGCCGCATGCTCAGAGATTATATGGCTTCGAGGTCTCCTTGAGGAACTTGGCTTCTCACAGAAATCTCCTACACCGTTACATGCGGATAACACCAGTGCCATTCGGATTACTGAGAATCCAGTTTTTCATGAGCGCACTAAACAGGTTGCTTGCCATTTTATCAGAGATGAATATCTTCGCAATGTTATTTCCCTTCCGTTCATCTCCTCCAGCCTCCAGACTGCTGATATTTTCACCAAAGCACTTCCTCGACCACGTCATCAATTCTTAACAGACAAATTGATGTTGGTTGACTCATCGGCATCAATTTGAGGGGGGGTGTTAATGAAGCTGCTCCAAGCCCAATCTCGTAGGCCCATTTAGGCCCATTGTTTGTTCTTATCATTAGTCACAGCCTCATGTACATACTATATTAGTTAGCTAATTATTAGGATCTAGATTAGTGTAGATTTGCTTAATTGATTGTAATCAGGATTGATTGATTGTAATCAGGGCTTTTCAGTCCCTATTTATATGAGATACAAACGACCCTAAAAGGGATCGATCACTATTCATTTCAGTCTCTCACATGAACCCCCCTTGACTGTGGTAATTGAATCTAATTCCAGGCTAATTGACTCTATGAGTTCATTATACATTAGACTACAGTACCTTATGATGTATTTATAATTTGTTTACCTTCCACAGAAAGCTTGTGCGAGGGTAAACCTTGTTTGTGATTGCACTTTTTCTGTGTGATCAACTTTTTGATCTGATCTTGGACAAACCCCTTGCTGATCTGTTTCTGGTCAATTCAGCAATCGGTCAAATCCAGTTGCCGATCTGTGGCTTGTAGCGAAAACCGTGAATCATAATTTATGCTATTGTCATAAAACTCGGAGTCACTAGTGCAGAACATGGCCCCAATCAGTTTGTAGATCAATTATAACCCTTTGAACCCACCTTGATTGGGGTAATTGAATCTAGTTCAAGGCTAATTGACTCTATGAGATCATTATACATTAGACTAGAGTACCTTATATATGATGTATTTATAATTTGTTTACCTTCCACAGAAAGCTTCAAGGGTAAACCTTGTTTGTGATTGCACTTTTTCTGTGTGATCAACTTTTTGATCTGATCTTGGACAAACCCCTTGCTGATCTGTTTTCTGGTCAATTCAGCAATCAGTCAAATCCAGTTGCCGATCTGTGGCCTGTGGCAAAAACCGTGAATCATAATTTATGCTATTGTCATAAAACTTGGAGCCACTAGTGCAGAACGTGGCCCTAATTAGTTTGGTGAGTTTTACTCGCTATATAGTTTAGTTGTTTATCCAACCTTTCCACTTTTATGAGACCAGGATATTTTGGGGCGTTATTGAGCTGAACTGAGGAGAGATGATTTTCTGTTTTATATGTTAAGTTAAAAAACGTGAGGCCAAGTACTTAATATCAGCTTGATATTAGACAAACCATGTCCTTTTTTGTTTTTGTTTTCAGGCTGTGTGTTTGATAATATATCCCACTGAACCAACCTTGTGTGGGACCAACCTCAGCCACACATAATCCCGTGTTTGATGTGCAATCATATAGTTGTTCAATTTGATGCACTTGGAATTTGTCTTGCACAGCGGGTTAGCTGCATACATCTAACAATAGTGGGTCCTTGTCCTATAAGTTCTATGCTTGCTATTTTATTTTCCATGCATGAAGGTTCCATCTCACACTAGATTGTTTTTTCTTACACAAATATGGTGGTTGTAGGGACGCGAACTGAGGAGGTAACCCGTAGGAGTCGCACAGCTGGTCCCCCACAGGGGGTAGGCGGGGCCCAGAGCCCCGCGCCTATTGTATACACTCGGGTTGTAACCTTTGGTTGTAACCCTCATGCGTTTGTCCCACATCGAGTGTGAGGGCCTCCCACCCTTGGTATATTAGCCTTAGCGTAACCTAAGGGTGTACCACCACACTCCTCCACGTGGGGAGGTGTGGTGGTACACCCTTAGGTTACGCTAAGGCTAATATACCAAGGGTGGGAGGCCCTCACACTCGATGTGGGACAAACGCATGAGGGTTACAACCAAAGGTTACAACCCGAGTGTATACAATAGGCGCGGGGCTCTGGGCCCCGCCTACCCCCTGTGGGGGACCAGCTGTGCGACTCCTACGGGTTACCTCCTCAGTTCGCGTCCCTACAAAAAGGCCGGCCTTTTTGTAGGAGGGTATCCGAGCTGAGGAGGTAACCGCTTGGGAGTCGCACAGCTGGACCCTCTACAGGGGGTAGGCGGGGCCCAGAGCCCCGCGCCTATTGTATACACTCGGGTTGTAACCTTTGGTTGTAACCCTCATGCGTTTGTCCCACATCGAGTGTGAGGGCCTCCCACCCTTGGTATATTAGCCTTAGCGTAACCTAAGGGTGTACTACACCCTTAGGTTACGCTAAGGCTAATATACCAAGGGTGGGAGGCCCTCACACTCGATGTGGGACAAACGCATGAGGGTTACAACCAAAGGTTACAACCCGAGTGTATACAATAGGCGCGGGGCTCTGGGCCCCGCCTACCCCCTGTGGGGGACCAGCTGTGCGACTCCTACGGGTTACCTCCTCAGTTCGCGTCCCTACAGTGGTAAAGATCGAAGGCATGCAAACTGTGGCTACTTAGTGGTTTGTGAGAAGCACTGGTTGGTGTGCTAGTTTTGGTTTGAGGCTTTGAGCCAATCCAAGCTTATTTTGACTTTTCATTGACTGCTCTTACATTACATTAATTAAACCGTGGAACGAAGTTGTTCTCAATTTTGGCTAGATTGGCCCTTTAGCCTCTGAACTTGCACTTCATGTATTCTATTTTTCTTCTGTAAATTCTCAAACCATTTAAACCGAAAGACTTTCTCCAAATGAATAAATCATTGTTACTTGATTTCTTATTTGACTAATTAGCATCCGATCATCTCAGACAGCATGCACTTCATACTAGATTTTAACTGTCAAAATTGTACACGATTTAGAAAAACAAATAGGGCTTAAAAGCGGACTCGTTCAACTTGAACTGAAACTCAATAATCTTTCCACATAGTTCTTGCACTATCCTTTCGTACATGCCTTGTATAATCTCCATATATCCATTAAGGATTATTTTCTCTTCAACATCTTCCAAATTAATAAAATAGTATGGTTTCTTTCTGCTAAGAGGTACCTCTCATCGCTTGTGTGAGAGGTAACTTTGCTGCCACCACGTGAGACCCCTCATGATCAGTCCAGCCCCCACTCCCTAACTCCCCATGAATTGACACTCCTTTTGATTTGACAATAACCTGAATTTTATTTTCTATTAGATTGAATTTTCATAAAAAAATGATGCGACTTACGAAACCATTAAACTTTAACGACCCTAAATCAATGGTTGTGATGATCTAATTGAGATGAGTTTTTTGCAAAATCATATCCACAACAAGACCTTTCCATCACCCTATCCTCCCAAGATTGGCATGCATCCAAGTGGGTCCCAAAAGGGACTTGGATTTTTACCTCTTACGTTAGTCATGAGAGGTAACTCTCTTAGCAGCACATAACCCATTAACTGTGGATTATTTTCTCTTCAAACATCTTCCACAATAACGACCATGGCACTCTATCTTAGGCCTTCTCTAAGTTAACAAAATGGTAAGGATTCTATGTTCACAACCTCATTGGAGTTCCCATGCTCTCCACCTGAATTAATCCAACATACACAATGGAATAGTGATTTAGCAATGGTCCAAATTTCGTTGTAACTAGAGTGATATACACAGTTAAATTAATCACATGTTGGATTTACTCACTTGATTAATTGGATGGCATGTATCATTCCGATTGGAGTGAAATTTGGGCTACTACCAATTCATGGGAAGCCATCTGATGAGTGGTTTGGATCGAGCAAGGGAATTCACATGAGGTTGTCAAAGGATGATTTCACTTATTAAAAACCATATGTAAAATTTTACCGCTTTATACTCTTGCATGAGTCATCTCAATAGGATGATAGCTTTTGTTGTGGATCTCCATTGCATAAATCCTGACTGGTTCTTAGAAATATTATATTCTTGAAACCAATTAAAATAATAAATTGGATACTTGTAGTAAACAGTTATGCACTTAGGGTTGTAAACGGGTCGGTTCCGGTCCGGGTCCAGGGTGGAACCGGAACCGGAACCGTTTTCTAAGAAGGGGAACCGGAACCGTTAAGAATAATGGGAACCAGAACCGGAACCGGAACCGTTTGTGAGGCGGGTCTGGTTCCGGTTCCGGGTCTAGACGAATACCTGTATTTTTCTTTAAAAAAATTATGCTTTTTTCACATTTCAATTGGATCACGTACCTATAAATACTAATGTGACATTTTGTCTATCAATAACAGACACTTTTAACCAAAAACTCAGAAATCACATCCAAACAAGCAATGAGATGTACAAAAGTAGAAAACCCTAATGTGAAAAGTAGAAAAGTAAAAAGGGTTCTGTTCTCACATAATAAAGTTACATTATGTTAGTATATATTGGGTCGGGTCTCGGGTCCACGGGTCTAAGCCACTGTGGATTCGGAACCGGAACCGATTAGGTATCGGTTCAAAAAAAAGGATCCGGAACCGGAACCATTTTCTTATCGGGACCAAAAGAAGGACCCAGACCCGGATCCTAACGGGTCGGAACCTTCGGGTAATCGGAGAATCGGGTACCCATTTACAACCCTATATGCACTGTTCTTGTAGGTAGTCTCGTTAACATGTTATTGTTTTCACTGTCAACATGGCAATTGTCTTTTTATGAGTGTCTATCTCTTAAATCTTAAGAACCAACATAGCAAGGCTCTACTCAGATTTAGGGTCTCATAGCTAGGAATGTCCGTGGACCTTTGATTGCCAGGTCACTTGAATGGCAATGGGGTGGATTTGGTATGGGTTGGGGTAAACCCAAAGCAGCCCCATCTTAAGTTTATCTCATCCAAACCTGACCCACCCCATGATGGGTCATTGGTATGTGATACCAAACCAGCCCCATTTGGGTTGGGGTAAGTCGAATTTAAAGGATAATTTTTTTAAAAAATATAAATGCATGTGAATGAATGTGGTTGAGGTCGAACACACCACCTTTTTTTATTCCACATGCGTAAAGTTAATGTCACACACCACCTTTTTTATTCCTCATTCTTGACAACTTCCGTTGTCGATAGGTGATAGTGGTTAATGCCTGCCCTCTTTGCTTGTCAGCTGAAGAAACAATTGACCACCTTCTTCTGCAGTGCCCTTTGGCTACAGATATCTGGAATTTGCTTTTCCAGTCTTTTGATTTGTCCTGGGTTCTCCCTTCATCCATTCTTGATTTGTTTGGCGCTTGGAAGTTTGTGTATGGATCCCCCAAAAGGAGGCTGATTTGGCGTGCCTCATTTTTTGCAACCATATGGGCTATATGGAAAGAAACTCTGCCTATGTTGGGGTATCCTTGACATAGCCGGTCCCAAGCCCGGACAAAGGAGGAGGGTTGTGCGTTAGGTAGCCGACAGCCAGCACAATACTCAGTCGGATTTTTTTATGGATTTGAGACCTAATGAAATTTCGTTGGGGCGTCCCTTACTTAGCGACGCGCTGTATGGTCCGGGTACAGTAATAAGTGAGCAAGGACCGCTGCATCGGCATCCGGGTGCAGTGCTAAATAGGCAAGGGACCTCACACTTTATTGGACGAGTGTGGGGGGTAAGGAAGCTAGTCCAAAATAGAAGGCTGAGATTGGGCACTTGGAACATTGGGAGCCTAACTGGGAAACTTATGGAAGTGGTGGATACAATGGAAAGGAGACGAATCGCAATTGCTTGCTTGCAAAAGACAAGATGGGTCGGACACAAAGCAAAAGAGATTGAGAGGACCGGGTATAAGTTATGGTATACGGGACTTAATAGATCGAGGATTGGGGTCGGCATAGTGGTAAACAAGGACTTAAAGGAAGATGTAGTGAATGTAAAGCGCTATGGAGATAGGATTATTGCAATTAAGTTAGTATTAGGAGAAGAGATAGTGAACGTAATTAGTGCTTATGCCCCCCAGGTGGGCTTAGGAGATGGACATAAGGAGAAGTTTTGGGAAGACTTGGAAGGAGTGCTACTAGAGATACCCCAAGGAGAGATGGTCTTCATATGAGGTGATTTGAACGGTCATGTAGGACGTGACGTAGATGGATACATAGGAGTACACAGGGGACATGGGTACGGTAATAGAAATGAAGAAGGGAAGGATATCTTGGAGTTTTCAGTGGCTTATGATCTCATGGTAACTAACACATTTTTTAGAAAGAGAGAGGAACATTTGGTGACTTATAAGAGTGGCTCTTCGAGGACACAAATTGACTTCTTCTTAACTAGGAAAAGAGACCGTTTAGCTTGTAAAGATTGTAAGGTTATACCGGGGAGAGCTTGACTTCCCAACATAGGTTGTTGATCATAAATGTGCAGTTACAAAGGTGGACTAGAAAAAAGAAGTTGTATAGATGCTCAAGGACTAAATGGTGGAACCTGAAAGGTGATAAGCAACTAGCTTTAAGGGAAAGAGTACTAGAGGAAGACGTTTGGGCGACAGATGAGAGTGCAAATAATATGTGGGATAAGGTAGCAGAGTGTATTCGGAGGGTAGGGAAAGAAGTCTTAGGAGAATCTAAAAGGGGTGCTCCGGTACAGAAAGAGGCATGGTGGTGGAGCGAAGCCGTCCAAGACAAGATAAGAGTTAAAAGAGAGTGCTTTAAAACTTGGCAAAAGGATCGAATTGAAGCGAACTTGGAGTGGTATAAAGAAGCAAAAAGAGAAACCAAAAAGGCAGTTAATGAGGCCAAGGCAAAGGCATTTGAGGAGATATATAGGCGACTTGACACTAAGGAAGGCGAAAGAGAGATATTCAAGCTTGCTAAAACTAGAGATCGGCGGACCAAGGACTTAAACCAAGTTAAATGCATTAAGGATGAGGATGAAAAGGTATTAGTAAAGGAGGAGGAGATAAAGGAGCGTTGGAAGAGCTACTTCTACAAGTTATTTAACGAAAGCAGTAGTAGTGACATACAATTGGGGCAGCTTACCATTTCTAGAGAAGAAGCGAATCATATGTTCTATAGGAGAATCAGTAGGGAAGAAGTTAAAGAAGTATTGAAAAGAATGAAGAATGGGAAAGCGGTTGGGCCAGATGGTATCCCTATTGAGGTCTGGAGGTGCTTGGGGGAGGATGGTATTAGTTGGTTGACAAAGCTTTTTAATGTAGTGCTAAAGAGCAAGAAGATGCCTAATGCATGGAGGAAAAGTATTCTTATACCCATATACAAGAACAAAGGAGATATTCAGAACTGTGCGAACTACCGCGGGATTAAATTGATGAGCCATACGATGAAATTATGGGAGAGAGTTATTGAGAGAAGACTAAGAAGAACAACAAATATTTCAGAGAATCAATTTGGTTTCATGCTTGGGAGATCAACCATGGAGGCTATAGACTCCTGAGGAGGTTAATGGAACAGTATAGAGAAGGTAAGAGAGATTTACATATGGTGTTCATTGACTTGGAGAAGGCCTATGACCGGGTTCCTAGGGAGATTCTTTGGAAAGTTCTGGAAAAGAAAAGAGTTTGTGTCGCTTATATTGAGGCGATAAAGGATATGTATGATAGAGTCGTGACATCTATAAGGACGACTGGCGACGAAACTAAGGAGTTTCCTATCACGATTGGTCTACACCAAGGCTCAGCGTTAAGCCCGTACTTGTTTGCCCTAGTTATGGATGAGATTACAAGACATATCCAGGATGAGGTGCCGTGGTGTATGTTATTTGCAGATGACATTGTTTTAGTGGATGAGACGAGAGAAGGAGTGAATGCTAAACTTGAATTGTGGCGGAAAATATTAGAGACAAAAGGGTTTAGGCTAAGTCGATGCAAAACGGAATATATGGAATGCAAGTTTAGTCAAAGTAGGACACCTGGTAACATAGAAGTAAGTTTGGGCACACAAAAGATAGTAGAAAAAGAAAACTTTAGGTACCTTGGATCTATGGTGCAACAGGATGGAGGGATTGATACTGATGTAAGTCACAGGATTCAAGCCGGGTGGACCAAATGGAGGAGTGCTTCGGGGGTCTTGTGTGATCGGAAAGTCCCCCTCAAGGTTAAAGGAAAGTATTATAAGGTGGCGGTACGGCCAGCGTTGTTATATGGATCAGAGTGTTGGGCAGTAAAGCATAATCATGTTAAAAAGATGGAAGTTGCGGAGATGAGAATGCTAAGATGGATGTGCGGGATCACAAGGAGAGATAGGATTAGGAATGAGGAGATTAGGGGCATAGTAGGAATAGTACCGATTGGAGATAAAATGAGAGAAAATCGACTGAGATGGTTCGGCCATGTTAGAAGGCGTCCAACAGAGGCACCTGTTAAAAGGTGTGAAAGCATGGAGTTTGCCAAGAGTAGGAGAGGGAGAGGGAGACCCAAGAGACGTTGGAAAGAAACTATTAAACATGATCTTTCCTACATGGATCTAACGGAGGACATGGCCCTAAACAGATTTGATTGGCGTCGTCAAATCCATATAGCCGACCCCACCTAGTGGGAAAAGGCTTGGTTTGGTTTGGTTTATGGGCTATATGGAAAGAGAGAAACTCTAGACGTTTCCGAGGAATATCTTGCCCGTCTTCTGTTGTTAGCTTCAGATCCAGATTCATGGCTGCTTCATGGGTAGCTATTCTTCGGGAGTTTTGGGGCCTGCCTATAGACTTTATCCTCCTCAAACGGAGGAAGGTGATATCTTGATTTTTGGGGGCTTTTTGTCTTCTGTTTAGCTTTTAGTTTGGTTTTCTAACCTGTTTTTTTGGGTCTCCTTTTTGGCATTTTTCATTGCTTTCCAGTATATATCTTTTGCACTGCTAAGCCTTTGATTAATACAAGTTATTATTCAAAAAAAAAAAGAGTTAATGTCAAATACCACTTAAACCACATGAGTTTTATTTATACTTTTAATAAGAAATAAATATATATTATATATACGAGGCGGGGTGGGTATAGCAATTAGCAACAAAGCTCAAACCTGCCCCACACCAAGAAAACCTCTATCAAACTTGCCCCTAATAGGGGCGGTGCGGGTCCCTATTTTAACCCGGCCCATTGCCATCCCTCCCTGAAGGACTCGACCCAAAAGATCCAGGTATGGACCCTCTTTTATGGCCGATTAATTATTTGGTTTGGGTATGGAGTCTAGTCAATTCCATACCCGAGGACATGTGTACCCTAGCTATATGTATTAAAAAATTTAAATCCTATATTATATTAAAAAATATACACTAAATGTCATATAATAGGTAACCCCTTTGCTGATGAATGCACACTCAATCCCCTTTGCTGATGAATGCACACTCAATCCAATAATCCAGTTCATTCAGATGGGTGTCAAACCCTGGGACCCATGGTTATCAGGGGGGTCCCTATTTTATGGTCCACTAGGATGGATCAAAACTTGGGACCCACCACATGTTCCAAAGCACCGGCAGTTGAGGCTGACTGCATATAATATATATTATATGATAATACATATGACAAAAGCTTGCAGCATAGGTGATGTAGATTCTCATCTTTGTGACCACAAGATCTCAGATTCAAAATATATTCCCAACTTTAATATATAGTTGGTAGTATATATGCATTATATTTTTAACATATTTAAATGTTTGCACCATGGACCCGACCTGTTTACATCCCTATTTGGAGCTCCAATTCATTGTTGATGTATAGGCTTGAATGCATAATAATATAGTATTTGTTTTTGTGGACACAACCATGCCATGTATTGTATGCCTTATGTTTTTTTGCAATCCGTGCATTGTGCCACTTCCACATGAGCTGTGAATATTACTAGTCCTTCAAGCAACGTCTTCTTTTGCTTGTATTGGCATTAACTCTATGCTTTCCACAGGACTCGACTTCTTCGGGCCAATTTGCTGCAACCTTTAAAAGATATAGAGACTCTCAATGCTCGCCTTGATTGCCTAGTTAGTATTATGTGTTGTTTTCTTAGTATCAATAAAAATATTCATTTAAAATGTGTAAGATTTTTTTTGTTTCTCTCAGAAGACTGTTCTCCTTTTAGGATTGGTACAGCTTACCGTATCCATCAATGTACATTTGCATGATGGAGGTGCTTATTTACATGGTTGGGATATATTTTATGCACGTAAGTGATTATATGTGTGTGCACACGCACATTACAGCATAATTATTATCAACGAAAGGGTTGGCCTTGCTTTTGATGTGGCAGAGTCGCAGAGACCAATTATGTGGTGCATAATATGTAGAATAGTTTCCGTCAGTACAACTTAGTAATCTAGCCTAAGTAGGGTTGTAAATGGGTACCCGATTCTCCGATTACCCGAAGGTCCCGACCCGTTAGGATCCGGGTCTGGGTCCTTATTTTGGTCCCGATAAGAAAATGGTTCCGGTTCCGGATCCTTTTTTTGGAACCGATACCTAAACGGTTCCGGTTCCGGATCCACAGTGGCTCAGACCCGTGGACCCGGGACCCGACCCAATATATACTAACATAAGGTAACTTTAATATATGAGAACAGAACCCTTTTTACTTTTCTACTTTTCTACATTAGGGTTTTCTACTTTTCTACATCTCATTGCCTGTTTGGATGTGATTTCTGAGTTTTTGGTTAAAAGTGTCTGTTATTGATAGATAAAATGTCACATTAGTGTTTGTAGGTACGTGATCCAATTGAAATGTGAAAAAAATATAATTTTTTTAAAGAAAAATACAGGTATTAGTCTAGACCCGGAACCGGAACCAGACCCGCTTCACAAACGGTTCTGGTTCCCATTATTCTTAACGGTTCCGGTTCCGGTTCCCCTTCCCCTTCTTAGAAAACGGTTCCGGTTCCGGTTCCACCCTGGACCCGGACCGGAACCGACCCGTTTACAACCCTACGCCTAAGTAGTCAAACCATTCCTCTTTTGCATTAACAAATCTGAATGAAAGAGAGAACCTAAATATTCTTGTTATATCCCTATTTCTCAAGTGGGCGCAACCTGAGCTGGCACGTCGTGCCTCCACTGCAATTGTCGCTGGGTTGTAGTTTGGCCATGGGCCCCCATGACATGGACCCTGTGATGCATCGGCACACAAATCAAGATACACTTAGTTATGGTGGCCCATATCTTGTAAGTATCAACAGGTTTAAGAAATATGGACAGTTTCAAGATCATAAAGGATTAGTTAGATAATGGTTAAATGATGACAATTAATCAATTATTTTTATTAATGGTTAGTGTTAGGACAAAACGTCAACAAAGGAAGTTGACAGATGGCTGAAGAAGTAAAAAAAAAAAGTGACCGGCAGAATCATCCCTCGCTATAGCGAGGATCATCCTCGCTATAGCGAGGGTACACGCAGAGCCCAGTCTGTTCAGGACTCTTATGAAGTGTTTGATAAAGGACTCTTATTCTAAGTGGAATATGTTTAGGAGTCTTAAGCACGAGTTAGGGGCTATATATTGGGTGTTTCTCACAACCCAAAGGCAAGAGAAAAGACACAGATCATCTCTCAAGTTCTGAATTTGTGATCTAATTGAGAGAAATTTTCTCTAGAGATTTTTGAAGAGTTGTGCTGCCAAGTACTCTAGAGAGCAAGTTTCTTCTGCATCCCTTGTAGAAGATCATCTTCTTGCGTAGAAGATTTGAGGAGTCAAGCGTTGGATCTGTTGTAATCAACGGTGTGATGTCGTTGAAGCGTGATGCGACACAAGGTAACTTCAGTCTTTAGATAGGGGATATCTAGGAAAGAAATCTGGGTTTCTTGTAATTGCGAGATTCATAGTTTGATTAGATCCAGTACGGATCGGTGGTTTTTTACCCGGTCTGGGTTTTCCACCACAAAATTGGTGTCCTTGTGGTGTGTGCTTGTGATTTTATTTCCGCTGCGTAGTTTATTATTTTTTGCACACTAGTGGGTTGATTTATTGAGTGGACCAATCTAGAGATCTCGAACCCTAAACTTTCAATTGGTATCAGAGTGGGTTACACTAATTTGCTGTGTTTGATCTAAAGAGATTTCTAGAATGGTGTTCAATCGAGAAGGGACATCAACTTCTAAGCCCCCTTTGCTAGATGGTTCTAATTATGCATATTGGAAGCAAAGGATGATTGGGTTCCTTAAGTCCATTGATGATGATGTTTGGGATATTGTTGAGGAGGGCTACTCCAGACCAACAATTGTGGTTAGTGGACAAACTGTTCCTAAACCTAAAGCTGAATGGACTAAGGATGAGAAGCATGCCTCCAATTGTAATAACAAGGCAGTGAATAGTATATACAATGGAGTGTCTGCTGAAGAGTTCCGTAGGATTTCCACTTGCAAAACTGCAAAAGAAGCGTGGGAAGTCTTACAGACTGTGTATGAGGGTACAGACACGGTGAAGCAATCTAAATTGCAAAGGCTGACTAAAGAATTCGAAACCATCGTGATGGAAGAAGATGAGACCTTTGATGAATTTTTTGCAAAGCTGAATGATATTGTCAATTCTGTTTTCAATCTGGGTGAGGAAATTCAAGAAAACAAGATTGTCAAGAAAATTCTGCGGTCTCTACCTTCGAGGTTCGATTCTAAAGTTGATGCTATTGAAGAAAACAAGAATCTTGATACCCTCAAGGTAAACCAGTTAGTTGGAAATCTTCAAACCTTTGAAGCAAACCGTTTGGATAAAGGAAAATCAAAAGAGAAAGGTATTGCTTTGAAAGCCAACTCAGAATCAAGAAAGAAGCCTGAAAAGAAAATTGCGTCTGATTCTGAATCTGAGGCTGAAGATGATTTGACTGAAATGTTCAATTGCTTCAAGGACTACATGAAGTCAAAACAAGTCAAGTGGAAGAGTTCTAATTTTGCGAAAAAGAATTCTGCAAAAGGAACTAAGTGTTTTGAGTGCCATGGCTATGGTCACTATGCTAGTGAGTGTGCCAACAAGAAAAAGGGTGCAATGAGAAAGGCTCTCAACACAACGTGGGAGGAACAGTCATCAGAAGAAGAACAAGATCCTCCAATTGAAACTTCTGAAACTGTGAATGGCAAGTTTGTGGCTTTCATGGCTAATTCTCTATCTGACAATGATACTGATGAAGATCATGCTGATGAGATGTCAGATCAAGAGAAAGATTATGAAGCGTTGTATCATAAAACATATGTTGATTGTGTTAAGATGTCCAAGTATGGCTACAAGATCTCTATCAAGTTTAAAGCTGCTCAAGAAGAAAATTCTGCATTGAAAATTGAATTAGAGCAAGCGCTTGAAAAGGTTCGTCTCTTGGAAAGTCGGAAAAACTGCATGGCTGAAAATTTGACCACTGAGAGTCAAAAACTTGAAAAGGTTGAACAAGAGATAATGAATCTGAAGGAAGAGATAATGGTTCTTAAATCTGAAAAAGAAGATTTGCAAGGAAGACTGAAGATCACTTTGTCTGAGTTAGAAATCAAACAAGCTTCACTAAACAAGATGAACACTAGTTCGAAGACTCTTACAAATTTCTTGTGCAGTCAGAAGTCTCAGTTTGACAGAAGCGGTCTCGGTTATGATCATTGTGCATCCACTTCAATTGCTGAAGGTAAAACAATTTTTGTTTCTAGTGTTGCACATGCTACTCCAGATACTGCACTTTCAAATAATGTGTCGAGTAGTTTCAAGAAAAAGAATGTGTCACGCGCTGCATGCACATCCACTTGTCACCATTGTGGAAAGAAAGGACATATTCGTCCCCATTGCAAGAAGCTGCAAAGTCTACCCAAGACCAAGCAATGGCGGAAGAATTTTTCTCCAGCCAAGACAACTCCAATTTGGGTTAGAAAATCTGATTTGCCTAAGGAATTTGCTCACACTATGCTGAAAGTTCAAACTACAAAAGTGTGGGTGGCTAATCATAAAAAGCCCTGATCAAGGAGGTCAAGTCCCCATCCCCAGTGCTGATACGAAGATCATAGTGAGGGGGAGTCAAAATCGAGGGGGAGCTACTGCATCCAGATTGACGGAAGCTGCATGATTATTTTTGTTTGTTAATTATGGACAAATTCAGGGGGAGAAGAATGAAGCCCGGAGGAGTTCTACAAGCTAAGGCAATTCAAGATCTACAGTGCTGATTTTTTTGTTTAAAAATTCATTATATTTTGGGTTTTTATTTTGGGTAGATCTTATTGTATTGTTCTAGGAGATTTGTCCCACAATTGCCAAAAGGGGGAGATTGTTAGGACAAAAAGTCAACAAAGGAAGTTGACAGATGGCTGAAGAAGTAAAAAAAAGAAGTGACCGGCAGAATCATGCCTCGCTATAGCGAGGGTACACGCAGAGCCCAGTCTGTTCAGGACTCTTCTCTAAGTGTTTGAGAAAGGACTCTTATTCTAAGTGGAATATTTTTAGGAGTCTTAAGCACGAATTAGGGGCTATATATTGGGTGTTTCTCACAACCCAAAGGCAAGAGAAAAGACACAGATCATCTCTCAAGTTCTGAATTTGTGATCTAATTGAGAGAAATTTTCTCTAGAGATTTTTGAAGAGTTGTGCTGCCAAGTACTCTAGAGAGCAAGTTTCTTCTGCATCCCTTGTAGAAGATCATCTTCTTGCGTAGAAGATTTGAGGAGTCAAGCGTTGGATCTGTTGCAATCAATGGTGTGATGTCGTTGAAGCGTGATGCGACACAAGGTAACTTCAGTCTTTAGATAGGGGATATCTAGGGAAGAAATCTGAGTTTCTTGTAATTGCGAGATTCATAGTTTGATTAGATCCAGTACGGATCGGTGGTTTTTTACCCAGTCTGGGTTTTCCACCTTAAAATTGGTGTCCTTGTGGTGTGTGCTTGTGATTTTATTTCTACTGCGTAGTTTATTATTTTTTGCACACTAGTGGGTTGATTTATTGAGTGGACCAATCTAGAGATCTCGAACCCTAAACTTTCAGTTAGTAGTTGCTAATTCATAGTTGGAAATTGAAAGGAGCGAAAATATGCAGTTAAAGAGAGAACTGGAAACCGACACCATAGTTCCAGAGAGGAAACTCTTCTGGAAAGGAGTTCTAAAAGGAGAAAAGTTGGGAATGTCCAATACCCCGATACAGATTGATCTATGACCAGAAGAAGGGTTGCCCATAGATTGAACACTTGGATGCTGCAAAACCAACACAAATCAACGTGCAGTCTACACTTACCATCGAGAGCCACATGCCCACTTTCATGCACTCACAGATCCCTTGGGACTGTTGCAAAATACTGAAGAAGGAAATACAACCAGGAATTAATTGTTGGATGCTACATATTGTTATTAATATGAGGTGAAAGATTTTGCTAGAAACCGACCTAGAATGAATCCAGGCCTTACTTTGATCATAACTTTAGCTAAATAAGTCCATGTCTCAGCCAATGAATGAAATAAAGGCTTAATCAAACCATAAACTAAGAAGTGTTTGATATAATCATAATAATTATTATTGTGTGTATATATATATTGATTGACTGTGCTCTTTAGAAAATAGTGATGCCAAGAGCATTTAAGGGTAGCATCAATAAGGGATAAAATTAGAGAAACCTGTTTGGGATGGTTTGGGCATGTCCAACGTAGGCCGACAACAGTACTGGTAAGGAAAATTTTGGCTACGCAGATTGATGGCCCAAGAAGGGGAACGGGTAGGCTGAAGAGGATGTAGTAAAAATAGATACAAAGAAGTGCAACTTATCTAAGGATTTGGCTCATGATAGATCGGAATGGAGAACACATAATTCATGTAGCCGATCCCAACATAGTTGGGACAAGGCTTTGATGATATAAATATATAAATATATATTTATATATATTGTGATCTTGTGAAGGACCGTAGCCTAGAAACTCAACCCAACATGTGCTGGAGCTGGCTGAACCTGGTTGGTTTGCTCCAGTCCTACCTAAGCTCTGTGAGCCAATCTTGCTGCCAGGGCTTGGCAGGATTGGTGGTTGGCCACTTTGGGCCCAATGGTCCTACCAGGTTATCTAGTGGGCAAGGCCCTCTTTTGGGCTGCCTCACCTTTTAGTGACTTTGGTAATCAGTTCTGAATTGGGCTTCTTTTTGATTTGTAATGTAATTTACACTCATAGCGACATATAATTTATAAATGAGCATTTTGTTGGGAAGTCCCACATCGCCTAAGTAATAGGCTTGACATGTCTTAAGATACCTGTATGGGCATTCCACATATGAGCTTAAGCTTTTAGGTTGGTATATGGTTTATTACATGGTATTAGAGCGGGTTTCGATCCCGGTGTTCTTGTGTAGCCCACGGACAGGCCCGTCCATGAAATCTGTTGGGCCTGCACTTGAGGGGGAGTGTTGGGAAGTCCCACATCTCCTAAGTAATAGGCTTGACATGTCTTAATATACCTGTATGGGCCTTCCACCTATCAGCTTAAGCTTTTGGGTTGGTACATGGTTTATTACATGGTATTGGAGTAGGTTTTCGATCTGTCACGACCCAAATTCTGGGGCCCCGTGAGATCTCTGGATCGTGATAACTTGGCAATATTTACCATATGTTCATCAAATAATTCTCATAAGTGTTTGGCATTTAAATCAAACTATAATTTCAATTAATCGATAAGTTAAGAATACTCATACTTTAATGTTAGTTTGCAGCAATAATGTGCTAAAACATAAATAAATTTCCCTAAGCAAGGCTAATCCCCTTATCAACTAATTTAACTTTTTTCGTTCTCTCTTGTCAGCCACGCATGCCGAAATCTATATGCTGAACATCGTTCTGCTCTGTCCCACCCGCAACGTGATTACCTGAAGAGGGCAACACAACATCAGTATTACTGGTGAATGAATATTCCTAATTACACAAGTCACATATAGCATAATATCACATAATTCACAAATCTGAAGCAATAATCAAATATAATTAAAAGTTCTTTGACATACAAATCCGTGCCCATGCACGTTACCACGCCTCAAAGGCCTTATCGTATACATGTATACCGGTCACCATGACCCTGTCTCGTCAGACACGTCCACTAAGGACCAGCCATCAAAATAGCGACTCACGTCCACTAAGGACTAGCCGCTATAACAGCCACCATGGCCCGAAGCCATCAATTATCTAGACACAAGTCCAACATCCCACGTCTGGGATCTCACAATCACATATCAACTGGAACATAAACAGTAATTGATATAAATAAACACACATGCACAGCAGCGTGGGCCCAACCCTAACACCATCCAGATTGATCATTGCCCCCATCTAAGCATAATTGCTATAGGGGTGACCCACATTCAACATTAATTAATCACTGTCTATATAATTAATCACAGTCTACATAATTAATCATGTAATTAATCACAATCATATAATTTATCACAGCCCTCATAAATCTTGATCCATATAAGTAGTAAGGTTAAATTTGTAAATATATGCACAGTTCAGTGTTGTTTCCATTAACAAGTTCCATGCACATACATACAGCACATAGAGAAATATATTATCTCACAATAGTATAAAATCCAGTGGGTCCCACTGGTGCTAATCCATGATCAGACTTGATGTCTTTGGTCGCCCAAGGCTGAAGTATCATACCAATGGATCTGATTCATCATCAGATCATACCCTGGGGCCCACAGTTCAAAACAGTTTAAGTATAATTTTGTAAAGGTGAGTCACGTAGGGATAATCATGGTCATAAGATGGGCCACAAGATGGGACCCACTTCCCTTGGGTCCACCAGCACTGGGTTCGCCCAGAGGTCCCCTCAAGGATGTGTGGTCCTGATCTCCAATCAGGTCCACTGATGGGTCCCACAACTCATGTCGACATTCTGCCCTATTTCCATCATATTCACGCCTGTATCATTAAAATCAAGTGGATGATGGCCCAAACATGGTCCACCTCCCATGGTTCCATGACCACACTAGTCGACCAGGAGTGTACCCCCTGCTCCATGGTCCAGATCAATCATGCAGTGGGCCAGGGGGTCCCACAGTCCCCAAACAGCATTATGTTCTATGATGATATGCTTCTGAATTCCACCAAACTATTGCCTATTTGATGGATTTCCTGGATTTGCATTCCATTATCAATCATATCATTCCAGTAGCCATATAACATGCTTCCTTTGACTCAAAAGTAGATTTCACCCTAATCGATAGGTTTAAATATTGCCCTAAAATAGATTTCCAATTTACCAATAATTGGATAATTCTACATTATCAATCGTCTGGGACACCATTAGAGAGTAATTAAGAAGATTCACTCACCTTTGATAAACGATCGTCGCCTTTGCAATATGTGAATGTGAATAGGACATCAGTAGCCTTCCTCTCCTTCCCCTAAATTGCAACCCACAAGACTTTTCTCTTAGAATTTCTCCAAGGAAGAAGAATAGGATACTAATATAGTGGTCGTTGGTTATCATATATATAAAGGGGAGATGGAATTCTAGTCATCTCAAACTTCCTATTTAGAGTTGTTATACAACTCCACTCCTTTCCAAACCCAATCACGTGGAATACTACCAAGTTAAAAAGCATTACTTCTAATTCCATAATAAGAACTTAACTAAGATACTACCTGGGCCAGACTAATCCTGGGCCTAGGTAACTCAGGATATTACATATCCCGTCGTTCTTGTGTAGCCCACGTGATAGGCCTGTCTATGAAGTCTGTTGGGCCTGCACGTGAGGGGGAGTGTTGGTAAAGTAAAGCCCCACATCACCTAAGTAATGCCTTTGGCAAGACTTCGTATATACCTGTTTGGGCCTTCCACCTATGAGCTTAAGCTTTTAGGTATTACACATTTTATTGCAAGGTTCTTCCGCGTGTAACTTACGACTCAAGAGTCCATGATCCCTCCACCTCACCAAAACCCATCACTCGTGAATTACTGAATTAGCATTGATTCCACTTTGATCGCGATCAAAATGATAATTTTTTTTCTTTTAAACAGTGAGTCGAATTCCCAGAACAACCCCCCGAACTCCATCTTTTTAATTGGTAAAGACCAAAACAGAATGAAATTAACTTGATAATTAGATTTAGAAAATAATTTGAAATATTCTTCATTTCACTATGCCCATTGACAGTTTTTTTTTTTTTTATAATCGGTATTCATTTCTATTGCCAACCACTTATCGTTGCCTTGGCTGCAACAAGCATTCTGTAGAAGCATTATCCTCGCATTGTTTAAATTATTTTCAGGATGAGCTAATGAACAATGAGGAGCTTTTCTTTGGACTGTCACAGGTACTTCGCAAGTTCCCAAAAGAAACTGGTAAGCTCACGCTATCATGTCATCTGTACTTACTTTGATGAAGTTGTTCCAAATGACAATGTCCACAGAAGTTCGTTTGTCATTCTTTCGATGTAGATAGAGTGCTATGTCATTTCTGCTTCAAGCCAAAGAAGGTTACAAATGAGGTGTTGGGTGAGACAAATGCTAGGAAGAGTCAAGTGTTGATATCAAGCATTATCCTCCTTAAAACTGCTTTGGAGGCACTTCCCTTACTTTCCAAGGTATAACAATGTGATGGTTTACACCCTTTGTTTTCCTGAAATATCTGAAATAATTAACCATTTCAGGTGCTTAAGGATGCAAAAAGCTTTCTTCTCTGCAACATTTACAAGTCCATATGTGAAAATGAAAAATATACTAGCATAAAAAAAAGGTATGGTTATACATTTGCAACATTTTGTCTATATATTTATGAATGCATATTGACTCTTGATTGGGTTAATGTGATCACCCATGTGTCCTTTTTATTTGTAACCCACCTTCGATCAATCCAACACAATCACGACCTTGGAGTTTGCCCCACTGTTCAATTGATCATATGTCAGACATGTGACTAATTCGATTGGAGTTAATCATATAATTTACAAGTAATTGATCCAATGGTGGTGCCCACTCCAATTCAAGTGAAATGAAAAATCTGAGGATAGCTCATTGGGTAATTATTTTTAGGGGATGTGTCATAGTTTTTGAATTTCCTTATGGAGTGCTTTCTCATGTCTTCTTAGGGTAGCACAACCAATGCTTTTAGTTAGAGAGGTTAGTCTTGGTAGGAGAGTCCCACATCCCACATTACCCAAGTAATGGGTTTGATATGGCTTCATATACCTGTTTGGGCCTTCCACCTATCAGCTTAAGCTTTTGGGTTGGCACATGGTATCTTACATGGTATTAGAGCATGTTTCATTCCCGTCGTTCTTGTGTAGCCTACGTGGCAGGCCCGTCCATGAAATCTGTTAGGCTTGCACGTGAGGGGGAGTGTTGGGAAAGTCCCACATCCCACATTGCCCAAGTAATGGGTTTGATATGGCTTCATATACCTGTTGGAGCCTTCCACCTAGCTTATGCTTTTGGATTGGCACATGGTTTCTTACAACTTTGAGGGGAGCTTATTGAGTGGCGTTTTTTGGATGCATGTGGCAGGATCTTAATATTTCCTTTTGGACTATTTCTTTATGTTTAGGTATTTTATTTCCTTTCCTCGGCCGCCAATTAGTCTCTTGTTCAGTCACTCTCAAACACGCATAGACAAGTGTGTGCGCGCCACCATGAACACGCACTTGCACACATGAAGAGAAATTCTTCACTTTACTGCAGTTAGAATTTTAGAATTTAAGATGGCATAGTTCTTTTATAGTTACATACTTCATTAGAACCCTTCAAGGCAGCTCTAGATAGATGGGATAATGCTAAGATGTACTGTTCAGTTGTTCATGTTAGTGAATATGTTTTTGTGAACATGTGGATTTCTCAAGGGCTGGTTACTGATCCTATAACTTCAGTAATAGATTCTACATATTACTGGCATTGTATTGTCACAAAAATTTTGGGCTAACATGATATGTAGTGCATGCATGATGGTCATTCAATAAAACATGAATGCCTTGTGTGATTCTTTAATACATGGCTTCTCTGAATAGCTTTGTGTGTTTGTTCAGAATTGATGATGTGATTGATGAAGATGTGCTTCATGCAAGGGTCCCTTTTGTTGCACGTACAATACAATGTTTTGCTGTCAAAGCAGGAATAGATGGACTACTTGACATGGCGCGCCGATCCTTTTGTGACACTAGTGAAGGTGTTCTATTTCTAGTAGTTGCTAAGCTGATAATTTAGTTGATTCTATAACCATGCTGGAATCCTGACAATGCTGAAGTGGCAGCTATACATACCCTTGCAACCAAGTACCGTGAAGAATTCAAGCTTCCAAATCTGAAAATGCCTTTCAACAACAGGCAAGGATTTTATTTCAGCATTCCACAGAGGGACATAAATGGAAAGCTTCCTAGCAAATTCATTCAGGTTCTAGTACATCTTCCATGCGACCTTCATATGCAGTGCTTTTCTTGCGTTTTTTTTTTTTTCTGACTACAGTTATGCTTCCGAGACAAAAACCAGGTCATGAAACATGGGAAAAACATCCATTGTTCAACCCTTGAACTTGCTTCAGTGAGTAGAACTTTCTAGTATTTTCTTTTTTATTGTTGTTATTCCTAGTTTCATAGGGTTCATAGGTCTCTAATGACTTTTGATGATGCCAAAATTAGGTTTCGGACACCACCGGTCAAGTAATAAATGTAATAAATGAAGAGAGATGAGAGATTTATAGTGGTTCGGTCAAGCGTGACCTACGTCCACTTCATAAAGGCAGAGATTGCCTGTGGTGTTTTACTTCCTCAATGATTATTACAAACTAGAGGAATACAAGCGTCGAAGTGAATAGAGAGAGATCCGTCCTTCCGCAAGTGCTGGTGGGACTCCTTGATTTATAGTCCTCCCCTAACAGATGGGGACGACTCTTCAGCAACGTTCGTCCTTGGAACCCTCAAACTGCCCTCGCGCTGGAGGAGGCAGGTGAGGAACTGCCCTCGCGCTGGACGAGGCAGGTGCGATATTTCTCCGCAGGACCTGGTAGGAGCGGGATTGCTTCCGAAGCAACGTGGCTGCCTTGACTTGGTTTCTCCGTGGGCTTGGACCTCAGCTTCATCCTCATGGGTTGGGTCATTTGGGCCTGACTCATCATTTGCCCCTCAATGCCCCGTGCCCAAATAATTTTTTGAAAGGGGGGCATTGGTAGGTTCAGGTCTCTTCTCCCTCCAAAATCTTTTTCCTCTTTTCCGGTTTTAATCCTGATATGGGCGAGCTTTGGAACCGAGAAGGCCTGGGCGCCCGGGGGACAAGTTCCTGGGCGTAGGCGCGAGTGGCTCCATCCTGGACACTCGCCAGTCGGCGGTCGGACGTGATCTGCGCTGGGCGTCCGTCAGGCCGCGGGCGCCCCTGCGGCGACGCTGGCGCCTCCGGCAATCCCGCAATGGGCGAGGACGAGGCGGGCGCCCCTGCGCTGCTGGGCGAGGAGGAGGTGGGCGCCCGCCGCCTGCGTTTGCTGGGCGGCATCACCCTGGGCGAGGGCGACGCGCGCTGGGCGAGGAGGAGGTGGGTGTCGCGACCCCGGACCGGGACTAGGGGAAGGATCCGAGTCCGGGAGTCGGGACGGTTGGGTTGGGGTGATGCCGCGCCACGTGCATCTCTTTGGCTAAAACGCACACGGAATTAAAAGAATATTTATCCGTGCACGTGATTTCCCACAGGGTTCCGCGGTGAGGATTATCTGTACACATCATCTCACATGTAACCATATCAAATATATTTTCAAGATTGCGGAAGCGTGTAGTAAACCATATTAATACCATTCAAATCCATAAACAAGACTGATTTATGGTTAGCATAACAAGATATCAGGATGAGCAATGATCAAGCATATATTTTCCCCAAAAGTAAAGTTAAGTGTAATTACAAAATATCAGTTGATTAATGTTCCCCAAAATAACGGTCAACAAAGACCGTACAACCAAATGAGATCTAAAACAAAGATATCAAATTCCCAAAGTGTATCGTCCTCAAGGCAAAGCCGAATGTCTACATGACATCATCGGCTTGCCACTCAATCACTCGTTGCGGTTCACCGACCGCCTCCTCTGGCTCCTCCTCAATGGCAATAAGCTCGGGACCTGAGTACCAAAATAAATGGATCAGACACGACGGTCTGGCAGGTGGGTGAAAGGATATGACAATAATAAAACAATGATGCTATGCAAGAGTTAAGAAAACTTACGGATGAACAATGAACTTTATAAAAGACAATGTATCATTTCAAAAGAAGTACATATGCGATAAATCATGTAAGGTAACAAGGATTTGGAAACTGTCAAGATGGCAACCCCACAAGCTAGACCCTCCCTTCACCGAAGTGAAGAGAGCGCATACCCTAACAGGATCATTGACCTCAGTCACACGAGGTGAGGAGGAACAACGATAAACAGGATCATTGGCCTCAGTCACACGAGGTGAGGAGGAACAACGATAAATATTATAATATACATATATATATACTCTGCGGGACCACGGTAGCGAACCGGGTAAAAACTCTGCACATTCCAGACTGCAGCTGACTATCAGGAGGGGAAGGAACCCCAAGTCGGTAGATCAAACCGACGAGGTCGTCCAAGCTCAGTGGTGCCGACTCATAGGTCAAATACGATAAATCAAATCATATGCATAATGAAGAACGGGGTGCCATAGGCACAAATACACATCCATCTCAAGTCGCCATATACAAGTTAGCAAAAGCTAAACACATCACTTCTAGTACTCTTGGGACGGTCTAGTCACATCAAGTTGGTTTGAAATCCCAAAATAAGAGTTAGGTTGAAAATCAAATACAAATAGTCTTCCATACCTTTACAGGCTAACAATGGGGTTTCTAGAATTGAATCAGTGCGAATAGGGTCCCGTATGTCGGTTATGATGAAATTTTGGTACTCTTTAAGAGTTAGGGACATTCCGGGTCCTTATACACATTGAACAATCTAGAAAACCTCATGGAATCTCCATGATGAGTTTCCCTTTCCTCCGGACTTCACGTAATGCCTTACAAGTCCCTAAATAACAATGGGGCTCCAAATAATACCTCCCCACTACAACCCTTTGCAATTTACCCAATCCATCCATGGGTTTAAATGCATCTTTATAGGTTCAATGTCTTCAAATAAGAAGATAAGGGATAGAGCTGAATTGGACTTGAGTATGGGCTTGGAATGAATCTGGAAATAGTCCCACAATCCTCTCACTTTACAGTTCGTCTCATTTCAGTCCGATCGATCGGACTCCTTGGCCGATCGATCGGTCCCGAATTTGCTTCCAGTTATTTACAGTCCGATCGATCGGACCTGACGGGCGATCGATCGGTCCTGAGAACCCTCTCAGTTATTTACAGTCCGATCGATCGGACCTGATGGGCGATCGATCGGTCCTGAGAACCCTCTCAGTTATTTACAGTCCGATCGATCGGACCTTATGGGCGATCGATCGGTCCTGTAGCGAATTTCAACCCATTTGGTTGAATTCTTCTCTTGTCCAACTCCAATCCATTTCCTTTCTTTCCCCTTCTTCCATACATATTTTCACAAACAATTGGGCTATTCCTTGACCTCATTATCTCATCAATTCATCATTCAAAATCAATAAGACTAAACCATCAAACATAATAAATCAATAAAACCATCAATGAAGACAATTCAATATCTTTGCAGAAAACATGATAAAACACATGAGAATCATTTCATCCACTTGCCTTGGGTCCAATTGCAATTCAATTGAGCTCTAATCACCTCTTAGTTCCACAACCAAACACCTATACACAAAACCCCCAAATCCAAACCCTAGATCAACAAAATCCAAGTAAAACAAGACGGAATTTTCCAATAATTGAAATAGAGCTACCCTAGGGCTAAACAAACAAGATTATAAAACTTTTAGGAAAAACACTTACAAAGAAGTTCTTCAAAAAGCAAGGTGTTGTCCAAAGTAAATCTTGGAGTGGGCGGTTTTCTTCAAAAATGGTGTCAAGACGAAGGCCTTGAGATGAGGAAGAAGATTATAGCCTCTAACTCTCCATTAGCACTAGCTTAGTGGGGGATTGAAGATGAAGAGGCAAGAAAAGGTAAGGGAAAACCCTTAGGGCTGGGATTTCTCTTCTCCTCTAGGGTTTTTGCCAGAAATGGGAAAAAGAAGAAGAAGCTTTCTATATATAGTAAGTGGGAGTGGGGCCCACAACTTAAAGAACTTCTCGGGCTCAAAACATGGTTTTCGGGGCTTCAAATGAATTTGATGAAGAAGACAAAATTGATCGGCAAAATTTCTAGTTTCCAAAAAGTATATATTTTACACATTTTGGTGACGTTGAAATCGGTGTCCAGATTTTGGGTAAAAAGACCATTTTGCCCTCAATTAGTGAAAAATCGGGTTTAAGGTCCTCAAATGAAAACGATGTCAACATGAAAGTTGTAGAGATTAACAAGATAATTTCAATGGGGTTAAAAAAAACACGATTCTTGGAAATCATCGGTAAGCCCCCCAATCTCACACAATTCGTAACAAGAACCCCCAAAGGGTCCCACAAATAAAAAGGCTCTCCAAATTCCCCAAAGCTATTATAAGAGCTATTCTAATCCCCCAACTAATCCAAAAACCACTAAACACACTAAAACTAAAACACAACTTAATCAACTCTAAACGAGGTCTCTCGGGTCGGGGTCTTACATCCTCCACCCCTTAGGACATTTGGTCCTCCAAATGGAAATTAAAACTCACCTCCGGTAGAAGATGTGGGTACTTCTTCTGAACTTGATCCCGTAATTCCCAAGTTGCTTCTTCCGGTCCATGATTCTCCCAAAGTACCTTGACCCACTGAATAGTCCGAGTTCTCAATTCTTGTTCTTTGGTGTCAATGATCTGCTTAGGCTTCTCAACATAGGTCGCATCTTCTCGAATTTCTAACGGCTCATAGCGGAATATGTGTAGACTGTCGGGAACGTACTTCTTCAACATAGACACATGGAAAACGTTGTGTACGCCGGAGAGTTCAGGCGTTAAGGCTAACCTGTAAGCCACATCACCAATCCTACTCACAATGTCGTACGGTCCAATGTATCTCCTAGACAATTTGCCCTTCTGTCCAAACCTCAAAGTCCCACGAGTAGGTGACACTTTCAAGAAAACCTTATCTCCTTCTTTGAACTGTAAATCCCTTCTGTGAGAGTCTGCATAACTCTTCTGTCTACTCTGAGCCACTTTCAGACGTTCTTGGATCAACTTGACCTTGTCGCTTGTCTCACTAACGATGGTCGGTCCATGGAAACTGCGAGTACCAACTTCTTCCCAACAAACAGGTGTTCTACACCTTCTGCCATACAAAGCCTCAAAAGGTGCCATACCGATACTCGAGTGAAAACTGTTGTTGTAAGCGAACTCACACAACGGTAAGGCTTCATCCCACTGAGTCTTGAAATCTAACACACATGCTCGAAGCATATCCTCAAGTGTCTGAATTGTCCTTTCTGACTGACCATCGGTCTGTGGGTGATAGGCTGTGCTGAACTGTAACTTCGTACCCATAGATTCATGCAATGCCTTCCAAAATCTTGAGACAAATCTGCTGTCTCTATCGGATGTGATGGAAACTGGCTGTCCATGACGACTGACAATCTCTGTGACAAACAACTGTGCCAAAGGTAACATATGCATTTTCTTTCCAGTCTTCATCGGTAGGAAATGAGCTGACTTGGTAAGACGATCCACTATGACCCAAATAGCATCATTGCCCTTACTAGTCTTCGGTAAACCCGATATGAAGTCCATGGTAATATGCTCCCATTTCCATTCCGGAATTTCTAGTGGTCGTAATAACCCTGGAGGCTTCTGGTGTTCTGCCTTGATCAACTGACATGTCATACAACGAGAGACGAAAGCTGCTATCTCTCTCTTCATGTTATTCCACCAAAATCTGCCCTTCAAATTCTGGTACATCTTCGTACTGCCCGGGTGTATGGAATACTTAGTATTGTGAGCCTCAGACATGATATCATTCCTCAAGTCCTCCAAGTTAGGCACACACAGACGGTCTCGGTAATACAAAACTCCATCTACAACACGAAAATCCGGACGATCTGCTAAGTGCTCAGAAATCTTAGCCAATTCTGGGTCTTGTAACTGATTCTCTTTGATCTTTTGAATGAACGAAGGCTCTGACACTGACATGTTTGCTAACATGACACCCTCTCTTAGTGGATGAAAGTCTACACCCAACTCTTCTAACTGTTGCACCACATAAGTTCCACGAAGACTGGCCATGCTCACTGACTTTCTGCTCAAGGCATCTGCGACTACATTCGCTTTTCCCGGGTGATACTTGATTGGAAAATCATAGTCTTTAATATATTCCATCCATCTCCTCTGCCTCATGTTCAACTCCTTCTGAGAAAACAAGTACTGTAGGCTACGGTGATCGGAGTGAACCTCAAACTTTTCTCCATAGAGGTAGTGTCTCCACATCTTCAAAGCTAAAACAACTGCGGCCAACTCGAGATCATGGGTTGCATAGTTCTTTTCATGATCTTTCAACTGCCGTGACCCATATGCAACTACCTTCCCATCTTGCATTAGCACGCATCCAAGCCCAACATTAGAAGCATCGGTAAAAATGGTAAAACCTCCGCTCCCAGATGGCAAAGTAAGGACTGGAGCTGTAGTCAATCTCTTCTTCAGCTCTTGGAAACTAGCCTCACACTTGTCTGTCCAAACATATGGTGCATTCTTCCTTGTCAACTTCGTCAGAGGTGATGCAATCGACGAAAATCCTTGCACAAACCTCCGATAATATCCTGCCAATCCAAGAAAACTTCTGATTTCTGATGCATTCTTCGGTCTATCCCAATTCATGACTGCCTCAATCTTGGACGGGTCCACTGATAATCCTTCTTTGGAGATGATATGACCCAAAAATGTGACTTGGTCCAACCAAAATTCACACTTACTAAGTTTTGCAAACAACTGATTCTCCCTCAAAAGCTGGAGTGCTATCCTCAAATGTTCCTCATGCTCTTCTTTGGTCTTGGAATACACTAAAATATCATCAATAAACACCACTGTAAACTGATCCAAATACTCCGCAAATATTTTGTTCATCAATGCCATGAAAACTGCCGGTGCATTAGTCAAACCAAATGGCATCACTAGAAACTCATAGTGTCCATATCTTGTCCGAAAGGCTGTTTTTGGTACATCTGAGTCTCTAATTCTCAACTGATGGTAGCCTGACCTCAAATCAATCTTCGAAAAGTAAGCAGCTCCTTGCAACTGATCAAACAATTCATCTATCCTTGGCAACGGATATTTGTTTTTGATGGTCACTTGGTTCAATCTTCTATAGTCAATACACATTCTCATGGAACCATCCTTCTTCTTTACAAATAAAACTGGTGCTCCCCACGGTGACACACTAGGTCTCACAAAACCTTTATTCAAAAGTTCTTGTAATTGCATCTTCAACTCTCCCAATTCTGCCGGGGCCATTCTGTAAGGTGCGATAGATATCGGAGCTGTCCCCGGTAACAACTCAATAGTGAAGTCTATCTATCTAATGGGTGGCAATCCTGGTATCTCTTCCGGGAAAACATCCGGAAATTCACAAACGATTGGGATCTACTCCACCCCTTGGGACCGTTTATCCTCCGTGATAAACGCCATATAACCCTCACAACCACTTTTTAGAAGTCTATCAGCCTTCAACGCTGAAATAAACCCTGCACCAGAACTACTCCTTTCTCCCTGAAACAACACCCCTGCATGGGTCTCCTCTAATCTAAAAGTTAGGGTTTTATGGAAACAATCCATCGTAGCATGGTAACCTGCTAACCAATCCATCCCTAGGATGACATCAAAATCCTGCATCTCCAATAAAATGAGATATGCCGGTAATACTACTTCTCCTATCATGACTGGACAACTAGGGTAAAAAGTTCTACAAACAACTTCCTTACCTAAAGGGGTAGTCACAGTCAACATGAAACTCAACTCTCTAGCATGCATATCAATCAACTTAGCAAATTTTGGAGATAGGAATGAGTGAGTAGAACCAGGGTCAAACAAAACCTTAGCATCAAAACCACAGACGAGAAGTGTACCTTCCACTACATTGCCTTCAGCCTCTGCATCAGCTCTATTGACAGCATAGAGTTGTGCCCTTTGTGGTGGCCTGTTTTGTCCTTGCTGTTGCCTGCCTTGTGGTGCATTCCGGTTTTGGTTCTGAGGACGCTGATTCTGATTTTGATTCTGCCCTTGCTGACGGGCCGGTTGTTGCTGTTGTTGTTGTGGCCTAAACTGTTGCTGAGGTGCCTGTTGTTGTAGTGGCCTTGCTTGATTCTGAACTACCAATGCATTCTGAGGTGGTGCCTGACGCTGTACTCCTTGTTGCTGTCTATTTTGTCTATCTGGCCTTGGGCAATCCCTCATTTGGTGGTCCAATGAACCACATCTAAAACATGCTCCCGTGATAGAACGACATTGGGCATTCCCATGATGTTTCCCGCAATGGATACAAGCACCCGGATTTTGCACATTTTGCTCTTGTCTTGGCCTCTTGTTCTGATTGTTTCTTTGTTGATAGTTCTGCTGTTGGCCTTGACCCTTTCCTTGGTTCTTGATGATCTTGTTGTGGAAGTTCTCAAATTTGTATGCTCTCTTGACAGCTTCTTCAAAGGTAACGGGTGGTACAACCCCGGTAGCATCCCTCTCAATAATCGGGTGAAGTCCCTCAAGGAACTTGGTTATCTTTTTCTCCTCTGTGTCTACTAACTCCGGTGCATACCTTGACAGTCTCTCAAATTTGGTGAGGTATTCGAGGACTGTCATGTTTCCTTGCACAAGTTGCTGAAATTCTACTGCCTTTTGTCTCTTGACATGTGTAGGTACATATTTCTCTCCAAACTGTCTCTTGAAGCTAGCCCAAGCTTCTGCATCAGCCATTGTCCTATATTCTGCCCTGACGGTCTTCCACCAAATATCTGCTAAACCAACAAACATAGAGGCTGCAAGCTGCACACGTTCTAGACCGGTACATATGAATATCTCAAATATGTTTTCTGTGTGTTCAAGCCAATCATCTGCTGCCATTGAATCCTCAGTCCCCAAAAATTCTTTCGGTCCTCTCTTCCTGAACCGCTCATACAACACATTAGGATCATTCCCTCTAACATTCACCGGACCAGGTGGTGCAACTGGGATTGGTTCCGGTCTCCTCTCCAATATTCCCAACAACTGTGCCTGCATTTGAGCTATCTCCCTAGCATGATCCTCATCTTTCTTAAGCATCTGTTCTTGCAATCAGGTCTGTGTCTCATATGCTTGTGCTTGGAGCCTAGCCTGATTTTCATTGGCCTGGCGTTGTTGGTCTATCATAGCCTGCATCATCTGTTGGAATTGGTTCTGCATATTGTTGTCCTGAAGTTCCTCTGTACTAAGCCCTGCACTCTCGCTGTTACTGGCAATGTGATTACTGTTTGCTGTTCTTTTGCGAGGTGGCATAACGCTGCAAAACAAATTGTTAGCACATATAAACTAAGTACAGGGTGGTCACACATTGCTCACACGATTCTATCTAACGAATCCTCGCCACGAACTTAAGATTTCTAGTTTCTTTTAATTGCCTGAAACATGTCCCGCTCTGATACCAGTCCCGTCGCGACCCCGGACCGGGAAACTAGGGGAAGGATCCGAGTCCGGGAGTCGGGACGGTTGGTGGGGTGATGCCGCGCCACGTGCATCTCTTTGGCTAAAACGCACACGGAATTAAAAGAATATTTATCCGTGCACGTGATTTCCCACAGGGTTCCGCGGTGAGGATTATCTGTACACATCATCTCACATGTAACCATATCAAATATATTTTCAAGATTGCGGAAGCGTGTAGTAAACCATATTAATACCATTCAAATCCATAAACAAGACTGATTTATGGTTAGCATAACAAGATATCAGGATGAGCAATGATCAAGCATATATTTTCCCCAAAAGTAAAGTTAAGTGTAATTACAAAATATCAGTTGATTAATGTTCCCCAAAATAACGGTCAACAAAGACCGTACAACCAAATGAGATCTAAAACAAAGATATCAAATTCCCAAAGTGTATCGTCCTCAAGGCAAAGCCGAATGTCTACATGACATCATCGGCTTGCCACTCAATCACTCGTTGCGGTTCACCGACCGCCTCCTCTGGCTCCTCCTCAATGGCAATAAGCTCGGGACCTGAGTACCAAAATAAATGGATCAGACACGACGGTCTGGCAGGTGGGTGAAAGGATATGACAATAATAAAACAATGATGCTATGCAAGAGTTAAGAAAACTTACGGATAAACAATGAACTTATAAAAGACAATGTATCATTTCAAAAGAAGTACATATGCAATAAATCATGTAAGGTAACAAGGATTTGGAAACTGTCAAGATGGCAACCCCACAAGCTAGATCCTCCCTTCACCGAAGTGAAGAGAGCGCATACCCTAACAGGATCATTGACCTCAGTCACACGAGGTGAGGAGGAACAACGATAAACAGGATCATTGGCCTGAGTCACACGAGGTGAGGAGGAACAACGATAAATATTATAATATACATATATATATACTCTGCGGGACCACGGTAGCGAACCGGGTAAAAACTCTGCACATTCCAGACTGCAGCTGACTATCAGGAGGGGAAGGAACCCCAAGTCGGTAGATCAAACCGACGAGGTCGTCCAAGCTCAGTGGTGCCGACTCATAGGTCAAATACGATAAATCAAATCATATGCATAATGAAGAACGGGGTGCCATAGGCACAAATACACATCCATCTCAAGTCGCCATATACAAGTTAGCAAAAGCTAAACACATCACTTCTAGTACTCTTGGGACGGTCTAGTCATATCAAGTTGGTTTGAAATCCCAAAATAAGAGTTAGGTTGAAAATCAAATACAAATAGTCTTCCATACCTTTACAGGCTAACAATGGGGTTTCTAGAATTGAATCAGTGCGAATAGGGTCCCGTATGTCGGTTATGATGAAATTTTGGTACTCTTTAAGAGTTAGGGACATTCCGGGTCCTTATACACATTGAACAATCTAGAAAACCTCATGGAATCTCCATGATGAGTTTCCCTTTCCTCCGGACTTCACGTAATGCCTTACAAGTCCCTAAATAACAATGGGGCTCCAAATAATACCTCCCCACTACAACCCTTTGCAATTTACCCAATCCATCCATGGGTTTAAATGCATCTTTATAGGTTCAATGTCTTCAAATAAGAAGATAAGGGATAGAGCTGAATTGGACTTGAGTATGGGCTTGGAATGAATCTGGAAATAGTCCCACAATCCTCTCACTTTACAGTTCGTCTCATTTCAGTCCGATCGATCGGACTCCTTGGCCGATCGATCGGTCCCGAATTTGCTTCCAGTTATTTACAGTCCGATCGATCGGACCTGACGGGCGATCTATCGGTCCTGAGAACCCTCTCAGTTATTTACAGTCCGATCGATCGGACCTGATGGGCGATCGATCGGTCCTGAGAACCCTCTCAGTTATTTACAGTCCGATCGATCGGACCTTATGGGCGATCGATCGGTCCTGTAGCGAATTTCAACCCATTTGGTTGAATTCTTCTCTTGTCCAACTCCAATCCATTTCCTTTCTTTCCCCTTCTTCCATACATATTTTCACAAACAATTGGGCTATTCCTTGACCTCATTATCTCATCAATTCATCATTCAAAATCAATAAGACTAAACCATCAAACATAATAAATCAATAAAACCATCAATGAAGACAATTCAATATCTTTGCAGAAAACATGATAAAACACATGAAAATCATTTCATCCACTTGCCTTGGGTCCAATTGCAATTCAATTGAGCTCTAATCACCTCTTAGTTCCATAACCAAACACCTATACACAAAACCCCCAAATCCAAACCCTAGATCAACAAAATCCAAGTAAAACAAGACGGAATTTTCCAATAATTGAAATAGAGCTATCCTAGGGCTAAACAAACAAGATTATAAAACTTTTAGGAAAAACACTTACAAAGAAGTTCTTCAAAAAGCAAGGTGTTGTCCAAAGTAAATCTTGGAGTGGGCGGTTTTCTTCAAAAATGGTGTCAAGACGAAGCCCGTGAGATGAGGAAGAAGATTATAGCAACTAATTTTCCATTAGCACTAGCTTAGTGGGGGATTGAAGATGAAGAAGCAAGAAAAGGTAAAGGAAAACCCTTAGGGCTGGGATTTCTCTTCTCCTCTAGGGTTTTTACCAGAAATGGGAAAAAGAAGAAGAAGCTTTCTATATATAGTAAGTGGGAGTGGGGCCCACAACTTAAAGAACTTCTCGGGCTCAAAACATGATTTTCGGGGCTTCAAATGAATTTGACGAAGAAGACAAAATTGATCGGCAAAATTTCTAGTTTCCAAAAAGTATATATTTTACACATTTTGGTGACGTTGAAATCGGTGTCCAGATTTTTGGGTAAAAAGACCATTTTGCCCTCAATTAGTGAAAAATCGGGTTTAAGGTCCTCAAATGAAAACGATGTCAACATGAAAGTTGTAGAGATTAACAAGATAATTTCAAAGGGGTTAAAAAAAAACACGATTCTTGGAAATCATCGGTAAGCCCCCCAATCTCACACAATTCGTAACAAGAACCCCCAAAGGGTCCCACAAATAAAAAGGCTCTCCAAATTCCCCAAAGCTATTATAAGAGCTATTCTAATCCCCCAACTAATCCAAAAACCACTAAACACACTAAAACTAAAACACAACTTAATCAACTCTAAACGAGGTCTCTCGGGTCGGGGTCTTACAGTGGGCGCCCCTGCGCTGCTGGGCGAGGAGGAGGTGGGCGCCCGCCGCCTGCGCTGCTGGGCGGCATCACCCTGGGCGAGGGCGACGCGCGCTGGGCGAGGAGGAGGTGGGCGCCCGCCAGCTGCGAGCGCCCTGGGCGCCTGAGGAGTGAACCTGGGCGCCCGGGGGAGTGAGTGTCTGGGCGCCCGGGGAGTGAGGGCCTGGGCGCCCGAGGGAGTGTCTGGGCGCCCGGGGAGTGAGGGCCTGGGCGCCCGGAGGAGTCTGGGCGCCCGGGGAAGCCCTGGGTGGAGAGGCCCTTGGGCGCCCGGGGGAGTCTGGGCGCCCGGGGAATTCCTTGGGGCGTGGAAGGCCCTTGGGCGCCCGGGGGAGTCTGGGCGCCCGGGGAATTCCTTGGGGCGTGGAGAGGCCCTTGGGCGCCCGAGGGACTTGGGCGCCCGGGGAGTAGTCCTGGCGAGAGGGGGAGAGAGGGACTTGGGCGCCCGTGGGAGTCCTGGGCGCTCGAGGGATGCTTTGGGCGTCGAGGGACTTGGGCGCCCGGGGGAGTCTGATCCCGTGGCGGATGTTACGTATTCCTTTTATTTTTTTTTTTGGGGGACACCCCCGGACCCCCTCTGCGTAGCGCATGATATATCCCTTAGCACATGTAAATTCCAAGATTCTGCCCCTCGGTAACTTCTGATGGGTCATCCCAGAAGAAGAAATGAGAGAGCTTCTCAAGATGAGGAGAGGGCGTGCCAGCTAGGAGAGGGCTGCGCCAGCTGGGAGAGGGTTGCGCCAGTTAGAAGGACTTCCGAGGCTGATCTTTCCGCGGCCTGCGAGAGGCGCGACCAGGCTTGAGACCGAACTCTTAGTAGCCTAAGAGAGGGCGGCCAAGGCAGCGGCTGAGCTTGTGAAGGACCTCGCTCAGAGAGGCTGAGCTTCTGACGACCCTTGAGAGGGCTCACTGAGCTTCTGAAGACCCTTGAGAGGGCTTCGCTCGGTGAGGTGAGCTTCTGAAGACCCTTGAGAGGGCTCACTGAGCTTCTGAAGACCCTTGAGAGGGCTTCGCTCGGTGAGGTGAGCTTCTGAAGACCCGCGAGAGGGCTTCGCTCAATGAGGCTGAGCTTGTGAAGGACCTTGAGAGGGCTTCGCTCAGAGAGGCTGAGCTTCTGAAGACCCTTGAGAGGGCTCACTGAGCTTCTAAAGACCCTTGAGAGGGCTTCGCTCGGTGAGGTGAGCTTCTGAAGACCCTTGAGAGGGCTCACTGAGCTTCTGAAGACCCTTGAGAGGGCTTCGCTCGGTGAGGTGAGCTTCTAAAGACCCGCGAGAGGGCTTCGCTCAATGAGGCTGAGCTTGTACAGACCCGTGAGAGGGTGATGCTCAGAGAGACCTTTGTGGAGACAGTGACTGGGGCGGTCCATGAGAGAACTGCTTTCCCAGATATTGCCCTCTTAGGCTTCGTGCTGACTGAGGGGGCTTGATGATTGTAGTGGCAGCTCTTATGATGTCGATGGTGATGTGCTCCTCGACCCTGGGCGCCATGATGATGGGCGCCCAAGTGAGGTTCTCCTCTACCCTGGGCGCCATGAGGATGGGCGCCCGGGTGAGGTACTCCTCTACCCTGGGCGCCATGAGGATGGGCGCCCGGGTGAGGTGCTTTTCTACCCCTGGGCGCCATTGGGATGGGCGCCCAGTGAGTTGCTTCTCGCCATGGAGCATGCCTCGGAGATTGGTACTTCATGCGGTACTCCACCAAATTGTGCTCCTCCTTGCCTTGCCAGCACGAGTTGTAAGATCTGCTGGTTTTGGGTTACCAGCTGTTGCATGGTCTCCAACGGAGTGGGAGCAGGAGCATTCGGGGTAGGATTGAAGGGTTACCCTCGCCCTCTGCTCGTCTTGTCGATGTAGTGGTGATCACCATAATTTTGAAAAATGGATGAGAACTTTTGTTCGTTCCCACAGACGGCGCCAAACTGATGATGCCAAAATTAGGTTTCGGACACCACCGGTCAAGTAATAAATGTAATAAATGAAGAGAGATGAGAGATTTATAGTGGTTCGGTCAAGCGTGACCTACGTCCACTTCATAAAGGCAGAGATTGCCTGTGGTGTTTTACTTCCTCAATGATTATTACAAACTAGAGGAATACAAGCGTCGAAGTGAATAGAGAGAGATCCATCCCTCCGCCAGTGCTGGTGGGACTCCTTGATTTATAGTCCTCCCCTAACAGATGGGGACGACTCTTCAGCAACGTTCGTCCTTGGAACCCTCGAACTGCCCTCGCGCTGGAGGAGGCAGGTGAGGAACTGCCCTCGCGCTGGACAAGGCAGGTGCGATATTTCTCCGCAGGACCTGGTAGGAGCGGGATTGCTTCCGAAGCAACGTGGCTGCCTTGACTTGGTCTCTTCGTGGGCTTGGACCTGAGCTTCATCCTCATGGGTTGGGTCATTTGGGCCTGACTCATCATTTGCCCCTCAATGCCCCGTGCCCAAATAATTTTTTGAAAGGGGGGCATTGGTAGATTCAGGTCTCTTCTCCCTCCAAAATCTTTTTCCTCTTTTCCGGTTTTAATCCTGATATGGGCGAGCTTTGGAACCGGCCAGGGGGAGAAGGCCTGGGCGCCCGGGGGACAAGTTCCTGGGCGTAGGCGCGAGTGGCTCCATCCTGGACACTCGCCAGTCGGCGGTCGGACGTGATCTGCGCTGGGCGTCCGTCAGGCCGCGGGCGCCCCTGCGGCGACGCTGGCGCCTCCGGCAATCCCGCAATGGGCGAGGACGAGGCGGGCGCCCCTGCGCTGCTGGGCGAGGAGGAGGTGGGCGCCCGCCGCCTGCGTTTGCTGGGCGGCATCACCCTGGGCGAGGGCGACGCGCGCTGGGCGAGGAGGAGGTGGGCGCCCCTGCGCTGCTGGGCGAGGAGGAGGTGGGCGCCCGCCGCCTGCGCTGCTGGGCGGCATCACCCTGGGCGAGGGCGACGCGCGCTGGGCGAGGAGGAGGTGGGCGCCCGCCAGCTGCGAGCGCCCTGGGCGCCTGAGGAGTGAGCCTGGGCGCCCGGGGGAGTGAGTGTCTTGGCGCCCGGGGAGTGAGGGCCTGGGCGCCCGAGGGAGTGTCTGGGCGCCCGGGGAGTGAGGGCCTGGGCGCCCGGAGGAGTCTGGGCGCCCGGGGAAGCCCTGGGTGGAGAGGCCCTTGGGCGCCCGGGGGAGTCTGGGCGCCCGGGGAATTCCTTGGGGCGTGGAAGGCCCTTGGGCGCCCGGGGAATTCCTTGGGGCGTGGAGAGGCCCTTGGGCGCCCGAGGGACTTGGGCGCCTGGGGAGTAGTCCTGGCGAGAGGGGGAGAGAGGGACTTGGGCGCCCGGGGGAGTCCTGGGCGCTCGAGGGATGCTTTGGGCGCCGAGGGACTTGGGCGCCCGGGGGAGTCTGATCCCGTGGCGGATGTTACGTATTCCTTTTTTTTTTTTTTTTGGGGGACACCCCCGGACCCCCTCTGCGTATCGCATGATATATCCCTTAGCACATGTAAATTCCAAGATTCTGCCCCTCGGTAACTTCTGATGGGTCATCCAAGAAGAAGAAATGAGAGAGCTTCTCAAGCTGAGGAGAGGGCGTGCCAGCTAGGAGAGGGCTGCGCCAGCTGGGAGAGGGCTGCGCCAGCTAGAAGGACTTCCGAGGCTGATCTTTCCGCGGCCTGCGAGAGGCGCGACCAGGCTTGAGACCGAACTCTTAGTAGCCTAAGAGAGGGCGGCCAAGGCAGCGGCTGAGCTTGTGAAGGACCTCGCTCAGAGAGGCTGAGCTTCTGAAGACCCTTGAGAGGGCTCACTGAGCTTCTGAAGACCCTTGAGAGGGCTTCGCTCGGTGAGGTGAGCTTCTGAAGACCCTTGAGAGGGCTTCGCTCGGTGAGGGTGAGCTTCTGAAGACCCGCGAGAGGGCTTCGCTCAATGAGGCTGAGCTTGTGAAGGACCTTGAGAGGGCTTCGTTCAGAGAGGCTGAGCTTCTGAAGACCCTTGAGAGGGCTCACTGAGCTTCTGAAGACCCTTGAGAGGGCTTCGCTCGGTGAGGTGAGCTTCTGAAGACCCTTTAGAGGGCTCACTGAGCTTCTGAAGACCCTTGAGAGGACTTCGCTCGATGAGGTGAGCTTCTGAAGACCCGCGAGAGGGCTTCGCTCAATGAGGCTGAGCTTGTGAAGGATCTTGAGAGGGCTTCGCTCAGTGAGGCTGAGCTTCTGAAGACCCTTGAGAGGGCTCACTGAGCTTCTGAAGACCCTTGAGAGGGCTTCGCTCGGTGAGGTGAGCTTCTAAAGACCCGCGAGAGGGCTTCGCTCAATGAGGCTGAGCTTGTACAGACCCGTGAGAGGGTGATGCTCAGAGAGACCTTTGTGGAGACAGTGACTGGGGCGGTCCATGAGAGAACTGCTTTCCCAGATATTGCCCTCTTAGGCTTCGTGCTGACTGAGGGGGCTTGATGATTGTAGTGGCAGCTCTTATGATGTCGATGGTGATGTGCTCCTCGACCCTGGGCGCCATGATGATGGGCGCCCAAGTGAGGTGCTCCTCTACCCTGGGCGCCATGAGGATGGGCGCCCGGGTGAGGTACTCCTCTACCTGGGCGCCATGAGGATGGGCGCCCGGGTAGGTGCTTTTCTACCCCTGGGCGCCATTGGGATGGGCGCCCAGTGAGTTGCTTCTCGCCATGGAGCATGCCTCGGAGATTGGTACTTCATGCCGTACTCCACCAAATTGTGCTCCTCCTTGCCTTGCCAGCACGAGTTGTAAGATCTGCTGGTTTTGGGTTACCAGCTGTTGCATGGTCTCCAACGGAGTGGGAGCAGGAGCATTCGGGGTAGGATTGAAGGGTTACCCTCGCCCTCTGCTCGTCTTGTCGATGTAGTGGTGATCACCATAATTTTGAAAAATGGATGAGAACTTTTGTTCGTTCCCACAGACGGCGCCAAACTGATGATGCCAAAATTAGGTTTCGGACACCACCGGTCAAGTAATAAATGTAATAAATGAAGAGAGATGAGAGATTTATAGTGGTTCGGTCAAGCGTGACCTACGTCCACTTCATAAAGGCAGAGATTGCCTGTGGTGTTTTACTTCCTCAATGATTATTACAAACTAGAGGAATACAAGCGTCGAAGTGAATAGAGAGAGATCCGTCCTTCCGCAAGTGCTGGTGGGACTCCTTGATTTATAGTCCTCCCCTAACAGATGGGGACGACTCTTCAGCAACGTTCGTCCTTGGAACCCTCGAACTGCCCTCCGCGCTGGAGGAGGCAGGTGAGGAACTGGCCTCGCGCTGGACGAGGCAGGTGCGATATTTCTCTGCAGGACCTGGTAGGAGCGAGATTGCTTTCGAAGCAACGTGACTGCCTTGACTTGGTCTCTTCGTGGGCTTGGACCTGAGCTTCATCCTCATGGGTTGGGTCATTTGGGCCTGACTCATCAACTTTGTTATCTATCTACATGAGGAGAGAAACTTATCATCCATGCTGGTTTTATCATTATTTTTACATTTTCATAACTTAATATAGCATATGCTGGGTTCTTGCTATCACGAATTTTCTTTAGGGCGTGTTTGTCTGCATTAAAATACCTATGGAATTAAATACATAGAATTTTTGACATAAGTAGCTAAAAATGAAGACCATAGGTCAATTTTCAAAGATGATCATTAAATAATCTTTCCTTTTATGGAAATAGAATCAAAGGAAGATGAGAAACGAATAACCAGACATCACCTTAGTATTCATTTCCTATCTCCTTTTAGTTCTATTTCTGTAATATCCTGAGTACTTGGGCCTAGGATTGGTTTGGCCCAGGTAGTATTTTAATTATAGCTTGGCCCAAGTTATAATGATAGTAGAGCCCAAGTTATAATGGAAATAGAGTCCATACTTTTTGTAACTAGTAGTCTTCCCACGTGAATGGTTTTGGAAGAGTTGCATGACAACTCTAAATAAGACAGTTTGAAAGGAATAAGGAAATTCCATCTTTCCCTTTATATATGAGAACCAACGAACCCTTTATGATATATTCTATTCATTGGAGAAGAGTCTGAGAGCCTTGTGGATTGCAAATTAGGAGAAGGAGGAGAAAGCGGTTGATGTCAAAGGCGACGATCGTGTATCAGAGGTGAGTGGATCTTCCTAATTATTTAGACACTTTAATCAAGGGATTGATATAAGATTATGTTATAGTAATGATTTCTGTATCCGTAATTGAATTGGAATTTCAGTAGTTACAGTGATGATCTGCGTACCCATGGATTACATAGGAACTCTTATGAATCTTATAAATCTTGACTGTGAAGTGTATAATGTCCATGGAGTTACTAATTCATGTTTCTTCATGAGTTACTAACAAATATCTGTACAAGATACAGTAACAGAGGCATGTCGTCAATAAGAAGAATGAATTTAGGAGGCTGTGGGACCCCATGTCCCACTGGATGATAAATCTGATCCACACATCTTGTAGCAGACTCATGGTCGACCAAGATGTAGTTGGACATCTGATAATTGAATCAGTGGGAACCACAGATCAATGTACTCAAATAATTCCAAGCGTGAAAATCCCAGAAATCACTGTAATGATCGTTTGTAGTTGTGGGACCCATCTATTGATCAGATCAATTATCAAGACCACACATCTGATCAAGGACCCCTGGTCGACCATGGTGTAGTTGAACATCTGGATTTTAGACCAGTGGGACCCACTGTACAGAGGACTCAAGAAAATTCAAGCGTGAATGATGTATAATCCGTGTGGAGGTTGTGGGCCCCAGTGAATGATTCTATGATGAATCAGGATCGTTGGAATGATGCATCAGTCATGGGCGACCATGGCCTAGATGACTGATTTTGGGTTAGTCAAGTGGGACCCACTGGATTTTACACCTAGAAGTTCAGATGTGAACTGTGTGTTTGTTTTTGTTCTGGGTGGAAAGATGAGTTCTGGAAGGGGGTCTGGTAATTGAGATAAACCTGGATTTTGTGTAGAGTACTAAATTAACTTTCTTAACTTGATGAATTGAAGTTTTGTGATCATGATTTATTAACTGTGATTAAACTAGGAGTACCGTGATTAATATTATGTAGTGATCAATTTATAATATAGTGTGGGCCACCCTATATCAATCAATACCAATTACAAATAGAAGTGGGGCAGCAACCAAGGAATTGTGTAGAGGTCGGTTCCACACTATTGATTGTGTAAATTCTTAATGATAATGAATTATGGTTACCATGTGATCATGAGATATTGTGCACTGGGTCCCAGATTTGGGATGTTGGACTTGTGTCCGGATGATAGATGGCTTCGGGCCATGGTGGCCGTTATAGCGGCGGGTCCTTAATGGACGTGATGGGCCACTTTGATGGCTGGTCCTTAGTGGACGTGTCTGATGCGACAGGGTCATGGTGACCGGTATACATGTATACGATAAGGCCTTTGAGGCGTGGTGATGTGCATGGGCACGGATTTGTATGTGAAAGAATCTCTATAATATTTGATTATTGATTTAGACCTACTGAATTATGTGATATTTTATGTGAATTGTGTAATTAGGAATATTCATTCACCAGTAGTACTGATGTTGTGTTACCCCCTTCAGGTAATCATGCTGCGGGAGGGACAGAGCGGAACGATGTTCAGCACGTAGATTTCAACATGCGTGGCTGACAAGAGAGAACGAAAAAGATAAATTAATGGATAAGGGGATTAGCCATTGCTTAGGAAAATTATTTAATATTTTAGTACATTATGATGCAGACAGAACTTATTAAAGTTTGAGTATTTATAACTCATTTGATTAAATGAAAGAATTATTTGATTTAAATGCCAAGTGCTTATGAGAATTATTTGATGAATATTTGGTAAATATTACCAAGTTATCACGATCCAGAGATCTGACAGGGCCCCAGAATTTGGGTCGTGACAATTTCCATGAAAGGAAAGGTTATTGATGGTCATTATTTAAAATTCACCATTGGTCTTCATTTTTAACCACTCATGGCGTAAATCATATGTATTTAATTCCTATGTATTCTAATACAAACAAACAGGCCCTTAGTGGCTTACTGATTTATTTATTTTGCTATTTTTTACTGTACCACTTCAATTTATCAGTACCATGTTGCAACTTTAGTGGATTGATGAGAATAACAAACACTGTTAAAGTCCTGACATGAAAACCAGATTAGGATATTTCCTTCACAAACTTTAGCGTAAAAACTCGAGCTACCTCTCAATAAAAAACTTAATGGTTTTCATTTAAAATAGGACAATTCCCTTTAAACACTGTAATTTAACAACTTCAACTGCTCTTTGGGCTGAAATCTTTATAGATTTGGTTTAAATGTCTTAAACTTCTTTTTGTACGAGAATTATGGTCTCGGACCTATCTTATACAAACTGATAATCTGTGTCCATCTTTTATGACGTGCATTACTCTTTCCTGGAACCTGGATTTACCGAATGTGGTTGAACTGAGTGTTATAATTCGTAATCAATGATTATGTATGAATTTTCCTTCATTCAATGGTCAAAAATTAGAGCCAAATAAGCTCACATGTAACTGCAACTATGGCATTTTCATTTTTATCTTGGCTCTATAGATTGTATCTCTTTCTAGATACCTGGGTTCTGGATACTTAAAATAGTCTAGGTATCTGTATTACTTTGCATACTAATATCTAAAATTTATGTAAAAGCCATGTCCCTGCAGTTTCCATGGCATGTTATTGCAACCCAGTATCCAGGCCATGTCTGTGCTTCATAGGATGTGATAGTCTCCAATCTGCTACAATCTTTTTACGGAAAAATCTCTTTTGATTGAGAGAAATGTACCCTTCCCAGGAGAAAATTTGATGAACGGCAGAGTTCTCTACAAAAGTCCAGATGTGGCTTTCAAGTTTCAGCATGGGAGCTACTACCAACACCAGTGGCGTAGACATAGTCAGTCATATATCAGCGCGATTGATCTATCTCCTAGAAAGTCTCTTGCATTTTCAAGTTGTCAATCAGCTGCTCTATATCCATTAACTGTCAATGTTGTTCAAATTTATAGCTGCAAAGCTTACTTCCCAAACATCCAATTATTATCATGAATAACCCACACTCTTCGTTACAGCATCTCTTTCTCCGGAAAATGCTTCTTTGGTTCTTCATATTATCTTTGAACACACTACACTGCAATAATATACTTACAGTACAGGCATAATTATCAATGTGTACAATCAGGTAGTTTAGTTCTGTTGGAAAAAGGGTCATTCCCTCGGTTTTTAACCCGATAAAACCAATTGCATCTGTGAGCTTGCTTCAGCCACTAAATCGATTTGTCTAGTTATTACTGTTAAAGTATAAACAGGCCCAGCTCATAGGCCCAACCCACTTGTATGATAATAGGTCCAACTCACTAGGCCCAGCCCACTTGTATTTATGGGATCTAGCCAGAGAGATAAGCTTGTATATACTAGGATGTAGTTTCCTGTTTAGAGATCTAATTAGATCTTAATTTCATGATTTATAGCAATTTGTAGCCTAATCTTAGGATTGTAATATCTATATAAAGAAGAGTAAATCAAAGGATACGGAATGGATTGGAGAACATTTTCTCAATCATTCTTCTCTACTATGTTTGTGAAAGTCTATCATGGTATCAGAGCTCGAGTTCTAGGAAATCTTCTTCCTTCTTCATTCTGAGAGACCTCTAAAGCTCTGGTTATTCTCTTCTCTGCGTGGGATACTTCTGATCAAAGGTGGCCCACCTCTGATCAAATCAATTGTAGCCAGGAATCTACATGATGATGATCGACTATTCTTCAAAGGATTTTTGAAGATTTTTCTGGATTTTTTCTTCATCAGATCAGGTGCTATTTACTCATTTATTCCTCTGGCACTTTTGACGTTTTTTTCTCCCATAGTTTTCATCTCAGCCGTCCATCTTTGTGAATATTTCTCCAAATCCAATCAAACTTGGACTAGAGGAAGCAATTTTTGATCTCCTCCAGGATACTGTCCTTTGATCTGTGATTGGATCACGTTGTGGGGCCCACGAACCTCTCCTGCACTGGATCTTAAGGTCGTCTGGGGCTATTTTTTCTCTGTGGTTAGTAGATCATCGCAGTCGTATTTACACTTCTGAGATTACTTGGTGCTACATTGCTTTGGTTAATTTGGTTCCTATTTTGCACTCTCTGGTTAATTTTTACTAATAGTTGGATTGCTACCTATCTCTGCATTCATAATTATGGAGAAAGGAGATATCAAATTGATCAAGTTTAATGGTAAAAACTATACCACTTGGGCTTTTCAATTTCAAATTTTACCTTAGAGGTAAAGAACTCTGGGGACATATTGATGATTCAGATCCCAAACCTACTGATGATAAGCTTCTAGCTCAATAGGAGGTTAAAGATTGGCAGATCATGACCTGGATTTTAGGATCTGTTGATGCCCAGTTTATCCTGAATCTTCGCCCATACAAGACTGCTAAAGAAATGTGGCTCTATTTAAAGAAGATATATTTGCAAGAAAATTCTGCTCGAAGGTTTCATTTAGAACATGAAATCTCTCAGTTTGTTCAAGGAACCTTGTCGATACAGGATTACTACTCTCAATTTACAAGTCTATGGACTGATTATGCTGAGATTATTTATGCTGACATTCCGGCTTCTTCCGTATCCTCTATTCAAGAGATACACCAAACCAGTCAGCGGGATCAGTTTCTGATGAAGTTACAGCCTCAATTTGAAACTGTTCGCTCCAACCTATTGAGCAGGGTTCCATCCCCTTCACTCGAATCATGTTTGGGCGAACTCCTTAGAGAGGAACAACGCTTGGTGACTCAGACAGTGCTTACAAATATTGCTCCTCAGGCTGCTCCTATTGATGTTGCTTATATAGCCCGAGGTAAGCTTCAAGCCCGGGACATGAGCAAGGTAAAATGTTTTTGCTGCCACAAACTCGGTCTTGTTTCCACTCAGTGCGACCAGAAGTTTTGTTCCTACTGCAAAACCAAAGGTCATGTCCTTCCGGAATGCCGAACTAGACCTCAGAATAGGGCACATCAACAACGAGCCTACTCTGCACATCTTTCTGAAGCTTCTTCACCAGTCATGCCTGCACCACCTGCTGCCCCTTCTTCTTCTACCCTAACTCCTGAAATGGTCCAGCAAATGATCATAAATGCTTTCTCGGCACTTGGCTTATCAGGTAAATCAAAATCTTCAATATCCACCTGGTATATTGATTCAGGGGCCTCCAATCACATGACACACTCTCCTGCCAATATGACTCATATTCGAGAGTATGATGGAGACCTCTGCATCAATACTGCTAATGGTGGCAGTGTTCCCATTTCTGCTGTTGGCCAGGTTCCTCACTCCTTACCCTTGCATAATGTTTTTCTTTCCCCTCGCTTAACAACGGATTTGTTATCAGTTGGTCAACTTGTTGATAGTAATTGCTTCGTCCTTTTTTTTTACCTCTGGCTGTGTTGTGCAGGATCAAGTATCGGGGAAGGTGCTAGCGAAGGGCCCTAAGCAGGGACGACTGTTTCCTATCCAGATTTCGTTACAAGAAAAGCTCCCTTCAGAGTCTGCTTTGTTTTCCCATTTTAGTCATAATAAATGCCAATTGTGGCATAATCGTTTAGGACATCCTAATTCCAAAACTTTGATGTTTTTATTAAATTCTGGTTTGATTAATGAAAATAAAGTTTCTTTTAAGGATGTTTCTTTTAATTGTGCTAGCTGTAAGTTGGGGAAAGGGAAAACCCTTCCTTTTCCTCTTCATGATTCTTTAGTAATGAAATGTTTTGATATTATTCATAGTGATGTCTGGGGTATTGCACCTGCTATTTCTCATTCTCATTATAAGTACTTTGTTACATTCATTGATGATTATAGTCGGTTTACTTGGATTTATTTTTTGCGTGCTAAGTCTGATGTTTTCTCGGTTTTTAAAGTTTTCTTATCTTATGTTGAAAATCAATTTTCTACTTCTATTAAGATTCTTAGGTCTGATTCAGGGGGGGAGTACATTTCTAATGAATTCCAAACATTTTTGCAATCCAAAGGCATTATCTCTCAGCGATCTTGTCCTTAGACTCCCCAACAAAATGGTGTATCTGAACGGAAAAACCGACATCTCTTGGATATTGCTCGTTCACTTTTGTTAGCATCTTCGGTTCCCACTAGGTTTTGGCCCGAAGCCCTCTCAACCGCTGTGCATGTTATAAACCGACTACCTTCTTCTCGATTAGACAACCAGACACCGTTTTTTAGACTTTTTCAAAAGAATCCTCTTTATGATCATCTTCGTCCTTTTGGTTGTGTTTGTTTTGTTCTTCTTCCTCCCAGTGAACGCACTAAGCTAACAGCTCAATCCTCACTCTGTGCCTTTCTTGGTTATGCTCTTAATCAAAAAGGCTATCTATGTTATGATTCTATAGCCAAAAGAATTCGGGTGTCTCGCAATGTCGTGTTTTTTGAAAATCAATATTTCTTTCCACAGCATGGCGATTCAAATGAATCTGTCTTGTTTTCTTTTTTACCAATATTTTCAGATGCAATACCTCCACCTGTTACTCGTTTTAAGCCGAATTTTGTGTATAAACGATGGGATGTTCCAGCTGAACCTGCCTCTGGGTCTCTTGCTGCGCCGAACCTGCCTACACCTGATCCTGTACCTGATCCGCCTCCGGAGTCTCCTGCCCCTGATCCTGCACCTAATCAACCTCCAGCGTATCTTGCTCTTCGTCGATCCATACGCCACATCAAGCCACCTGATCGTTATGGCTTTACTCATGCTTCATTTTTAACCACTTGTCTTCCATTTCTACCCCTAACTCATACTCTCAGGCAGTGCAGCATGATTGTTGGATACAGGCTATGCAGGGAGAACTTACTGCTCTTCAAACTAATCATACATGGGACATTGTTCCCTGCCCTTCCTCTGTCAAACCCATTGGCTGCAAGTGGGTATACTCGGTGAAATTGAAGCCTGATGGATCCTTGGATCGCTACAAAGCCCGTCTAGTTGCACTTGGAAACAGGCAGGAGTATGGTATCGACTATGAGACTTTTGCTCCAGTGGCCAAAATGACAACTGTACGTACAGTTCTTGCAATAGCTGCCTCTCGATCATGGCCTCTCTAGCAGATGGATGTGAAGAATGCATTTCTTCATGGGGATCTTAAAAAAGAAGTCTACATGCGTCTCCCTCATGGAATTCCTTCTTCTTCCAAGACTGATGTTGCTCGATTAAGACGCTCCTTATATGGCCTTAAACAGGCGCCTCGAGCCTGGTTCAACAAGTTCCGGACCACACTTCTTCAACTTTCTTTTATACAGAGCCCGTATGATCCTTCGATGTTCACACTTCATTCATCCCGAGGATCCACAATTCTCTTTGTATATGTTGATGATATAATTATTACTGGACCTCACAGTGATATGATTCAACAGATATAGGCTTTTCTGCAAGATAAATCTCATATGAAGGATTTGAGACCTTTGAATTATTTCTTAGGGTTGGAAGTTCATCAATCTAAGAAAGGCCTGTTTCTTCATCAACACAAATATGCTACTGACCTAGTGGATCTCGCCGATCTCGGTGATTCTAGTCCAGTAGACACCCCGTTGGAAGTAAATGCCAAGCTTCGACAGCAAGACGACGATCTTCTTTATGATCCTACATTCTATCGTCGTTTGGTTGGTAGTCTTGTCTACTTAACAATTACTCGACCAGATCTCTCTTATGTTGTTAATTTGGTCAGTCAGTTTATGACAGCCCCGCGACATCATCATTTGGTGGCAGTCAAACGGATTATTCGATATATCCTTGGTACCTCTACCCGTGGATTATTTTTTCCAGTTGGCACACCACTTACGCTCACTGCTTATTCTGACGCAGATTGGGCCGGATGTCCGGACACGCGCCGCTCTACCACAGGATGGTGTGTTTACTTGGGGGAAGCATTGATCTCTTGGAAATGTAAAAAGCAAGATAAAGTCTCCAAATCTTCCACGAAATCAGAATATCGGGCCATGTCTTCCACTTGTTCTGAGATCCTATGGCTACGTGGGTTGCTCTCCGAGCTCGGATTCTCCCAGCATCAACCTACTCCTCTTCATGCTAACAACACAGGTGCCATTCGGATCACTGAAAATCCTGTGTTTCATGAGCGGACCAAGCATATTGAAGTGGACTGTCACTTCATTTGGGATGAGTATGATCGCAAAGTCATTACTCTTCCTCATATTTCCATTGAGTTCCAGCTTGCTGATATCTTCACCAAGGGTCTTCCACGGCCGCGGCATGAATTCCTAGTTCGCAAATTGTTGCTCGTTGATTCTCCGCATCAATTTGCGGGGGGGTGTTAAAGTATAAATAGGCCCAGCTCATAGGCCCAACCCACTTGTATGATAATAGGCCCAGCCCACTTGTATTTATGGGATCTAGTCACAGAGATAAGCTTGTATATACTAGGATGTAGTTTCTTGTTTTAGAGATCTAATTAGATCTTAATTTCATGATTTATAGCAATTTGTAGCCTAATCTTAGGATTGTAATATCTATATAAAGAAGAGTAAATCAAAGGATACGGAATGGATTGGAGAACATTTTCTCAATCATTCTTCTCTACTATGTTTGTGAAAGTCTATCAATTACACCATGCCAAATTTTGCAGAGCAAGGATACCTGTAGCTAGACAGATTTCTTGCTAATATAGAGATAAACTTTCCATGCATGAGAGCACATATCTAACAGTTGTTATATGTGCAACTTGGAAGAAGTTCATATCATTTCTGTCAACATTTCCCCACATTGTCATTTCTTGTTTTAAGTTTCTTCCGTACAGTGTAGCTTTCCTATTAGATAATTAGCATGCCACATTTGGCATCGCGTTTTTGTTTAAGATACTACTCTTTTTTTTTATACATAGGGTACTATTTGTTTGATCATAATCATTCAAGTGGATTTGCATTAAATCTCAACACTTTTTCCAATGTTGAAAGAAACTATTTTTGTTTTTAGAGTTTGTATTTTTTTTTCCTTTTTTTCTTTTTTTCATGATGGTATTTGTATTAGAAACAGATAATACAAAGATAACAGGACCCATAAGACTATGGACTTCCACGACAAAGAAAAGAAAATCATTACACAAAAAACTAAAAAAAAAAAAATGAAAAGAAAATTAGTTTATCACTATATCATTAATATCAAATAGAAATCTGGATCTGAGAACTCTCAGTTCTGCTAACCAGTCTGCTTCACCTTTAGCTTCTCATGGAATATGGCTTATCATTGTTAAACTAAATTTCATGACTTTCCTCAATATAATCTGCCAGCTTCCAAGGCCACGTTTTAGCATTGAATACCCATTGGTTTGCATTCCTCAAATCTCCTCCAACTATCAAGGAAGCAACATAGGGGAAGATGCGTATCAGATGCCCATCAAGAAAGAAAAAATTCAGCTTCATTAGCATTTCAAGCACCCACTGTACCTGAATATGCCATAACAATCTACCTTTTTGGATCTTGTATAACATCTCCAATACCTGTAGGAGTTTTTTCAGATGCAGAGTTTATATCTTTAGGGTCTATTTCAAGGCTTTTTATGTACATCGTGCGTAGGGATTTCTTTTTCCTTTATTTTCTTAGCTTGTCTTTTTGTTATTTTTACAGTTGAATGTCCGGAACAAATCTGCAGCTGCAGAGTGTTATATGAGAACTGAAATTTGCTTGGAAGGTGATGCTGGATGCATTAATGCATTAATAACCATATGCATGTTTTTAAGTGGTCTAGTGCTATATGTATTCTTTTCTCCCCTTTTATCGTGGAATATGGAATGGTGTCTCTGTTTTGTTCATTCAAAAGAGTTCTTCAATATTTTAGTGATGGTATTTACAAGTTCTGGGACAACTAAATTCCATTTGATTCAATGTTGAAAGCCAAGGATCATTGACCGTTAATATTTTATGTTTAAGGAGGGGAAAAACATAGAAACTCATCATTACATCAAAATCCATTGGATTGGTGGATCTTTACCAAATTTCTTCAAGAAATGCTGGTTCAAGTTCCCATATTATGCAATTTCTTGAATTGTTGCTTTAGGGCCAAAATCTCCGGCTTCTCAAATCTCTAGTCTCAACTGAATTTGTTCAAACATCATTCAATTCTTTGCACCTGTTGTATTCAGTTACTGATGTTTAGTTTACTTAGCAGGTCGAGTTGATGCCATACGGGAGGATGTCTCAATACTTACACTCCTAGCAGAGGCATTATGTCTTTTAGATATGATTGTAAATTCATTTGCAAACACTATATCCATTAAGCCTGTTGACCGATATACAAGACCAGAATTTACAGGTGGTGTGCACTTTTCTCTAGGACAATCTTTCAAGATTTTTTAAGTACTATTGAGATCTTAATTTTATGTTTTATTGTTGGATAGAAAGCGGTCCTATGGCAATTGATGCTGGCAGGCACCCCATACTAGAGAGCATACACAATGACTTTGTGGTATGTTCATTATTTGGTTCCAGTACGTTGATCTTTTTGCCGAGCAATCATAGATATGGATAGTTATCCAGAATTCCTTAGCATAATTCATTAATGCCTTGAAATGTTTAATCAGTGACTTCTCTCATGCAGCCTAACAATATTTTTCTTTCGGAAGCATCCAACATGGTTGTTGTGATGGGCCCAAACATGTAAATATCTCCTTGGAAAGTATACCTTTTAAACACTATTAACTAATCAAGAAATTTTCATCTTTAGGCATGATTTCTTGTTATTGAAGATTTGAAGTACATTTGACTCTTTCATTTACTCTCTCTCTCTTTTTTTAAATCCTCAGGAGTGGAAAAAGTACTTATCTCCAGCAAGTGTGCCTCATAATCATCCTTGCTCAGATTGGTTGCTATGTTCCTGCCCGTTTCTCATCTCTACGGGTGGTTGATCGTATATTTACACGAATAGGAACAGGAGATAATTTGGAATCCAACTCTAGCACGGTGGGTTTCTGATCTTCAAATGTGCCCGTTGCATAGTAAATCACTGTACTATATATACGTTCGGTCAACTTGGAAGTGCATATAGCAATTACCAAAGGCATGTGTTTTGTCACTTTTTCTCTAGGTTTCCACTGGCAAAATTTTATCGACTTATACTTTGGGTCTTTATAATTTTTTTATTGTTAGTTTTTTGAATAACGATGCATTGTATATTGATTTGAAAGGTGTTCCTTGATTGAAATTAGGTTTAAAGCCAACAAGATGAAAGAAAAAGTAGAAACAGTTAGGTTGAGAGAGAGAGAGAGAGAGAGAGAGAGAGAGAGAGTTAGGAGAGGAAAAAATTGCTGGAAGGAAGTCCTCTAGGGTTGGATAACCAGCCTGATGCTATTATTTATACTGTTTGATATTTTGGAAAATTACAAAAACAAAATGACTGTTTTCAGCAATTACAATTTAGTCCATTTACCCTAAAAAGACAAATTAGTCCTTGCATGTCTCTTAACACTTAAGCTAGTGCATAGATTACAAATTTGTTTAGTTCTAAATTAGAACCATGCATTAGCTGTTGCTTTTTTCCCAATAAACTAGTCCCTTGAGCTGACCACAAGGAAAAATATATTACCAATTTTTGCCAGTTTCGTTTCAGACCCTGTTTCGGTTTGATCTTGCATTGTAATATTTCAGCCAATCTGGCATTTTGGTGTTTCATTTCAGAGTTCAATTTTGGTAAAATTATAAGAAAAATATAAAAAAATATTTACAATTAGAAAAACAGTAAAAAAAGTGAAATTAACATATGTACTTTATATATTAAATTCGTTCTAGTAAATCAACAATGCTATATGCTATTTCTACATGACTAATAAATAATGTATAAGCCATGTGCATCATGACAATGTGAAATGGGACATCCATTTTAAGGTCTCATGTGCAATTATCAGTATCGATAGACAAAAATGACTTACAATAAACACACATTTACATGATCACTGTATCATAGTAGGACAGACTACTACCTAAATCAAAACGAAGATATTTTTTGGTAAAAAAATGCAAAGAAAAGTGCACTGCAATCCTTGCTGTGCCAAAATCTTGACCAAAACAATAGAACAGGTCTGGAATCTGGACCAAAATAGCTGAACAAATCCGAAACTTGGACCAAAACTTTTCGCAGGGTTGTTCGATTCAGTCACTTCACCGAACCAAATAGTTTCAGCCCATTCAGCTGAAACAAACTGAAATTGACTACTATGTTTATTGGTCCTAACTTTATGTTGCATCTGTGTATGTGTACTGATGTTCTGGAAGATAGATATCAACCAACTACTGAAGCAAGAACAGTATTGAAAGATGCATGGAGCATTGAGGATTGATGCATGGTTTACTTCTGTATAAATCATGAAGGCCAGACATATCTGATATCCCTTCTTAGTTTGGACGTAATTTTCCACCAACACAGAAGTTCATGAAAACTCTGATTGGGAATGAAGTAGAGAATGAAAATGAACTAGTGAATGAAGTAGAGAATGAAAATGAACTAGTAACAAAAGAGGTTATGTCTTCATTAAAACTGTTGGGAAAGGAAGCTGTTCATTCTGGAAAAAAATTGAGTGCGGCCATATTCAATTATTCCAACACCAATTTAAAAGCTAGAGCTTTAGATTTTGAAAAAAAGGGCGTCTACAGGATATTGTTAGTTGTGTAAGCTCTCTGCAGCACATATGCTGGACCCGGTGTTCTCTCACATGGCATTAATTATGCTATGCGAGTCAATTGATAGTAAAAACTTTTTTTCATTTTATAGCATTCATTGAATCTTTTTCGTAACCTTCTTGTGGTTTGCAGTTTATGACGGAGATGAAAGAGACAGCTTTCCTAATGCAGAATGTTTCCCCAAGGTAAACATTCAGCATTAAGATATTGTCTCTGTTGATTTTGTGATATTCATTGAGAAGTGTTTGTCTAACAGCATTGATACTTGATATAGGAGCCTGATTGTTATGGATGAACTTGGGCGAGCTACTTCTTCTGCTGACGGATTTGCGATAGCATGGAGCTGTTGTGAACACCTGTTAGCACTCAAAGCGTAATTACTTACTTCACATACTTAACTCATTCATCAAATAATGTCTCTACACGTAGGACTAACTTTCGAACTAAGAACTTTAACCGATCTTCCTGGCAGCATGAAATTCCTTTGCTTGCAGTTAGATTCCATGCTTGTCGGGTCCCCAATCTGAAATCGAACCTGTTTGAACCCTAACTTGATGCACCTTTTTCAGAATTTTTTTTTGACACTGATCCAAGTATGGTCCGCTGCTGAGTGCTGACTGGTCAAGTGAAAACACCAGATTCACTCTAATGGAGTACAGGGGTTGTTGGGATGTGTAGATCGCCATCTGGATGGCCGGATAGGGGATGGATGAAGTTTCACACCCATCCAATAAGTGTAGGAATGTGATTTTGGGCCAAGATAAAAGGAATATGTAGTACAGTTTTCTTTTGAAAGCCATGTGTGGTACTGAAAAAGATCCCACGGAACTCTCTCTGGATTTAAGTGGTTCTAGGCTCTGAAACTTTTTGCTTCACAAGAGCACTTTTTCAGTTTTTTCTTTCCAATCATTTTTTTTTCAAGTATTTCTTGTTCCAATAGCTTTGACCATTACCTAAAAGTTCTAAATTGGCATTATTATTTTGACAGTTTTAGTCAATTGCTTTGTTTTTTTACTAAAAGAAGTCTTGGATATAAATATTTTCTTACATAGTTGCTCATATGAGGTAAATACTGGTGTGTATGCCTTTCATCTCAGTGTTTCAAAAGTTTCACTTCGTATGAAATGAAGAATCTAATCCTAGATTGATTTCCAAGGAATGCCAGAAAAGAGAAGAAAAGGAGGATGGAATGTCTAGAGAGAATGGGTTAACTAGCCCTAACCTATTTATCACCCCTTATATTTCAATGATACCAGTACAGTTTCCAGCTTGACATGTCATTAAAAAGTAGCTAATAAACCCGGTGGCTGATACACAGGTGGAACCAGTTTTTCTTTTTGCTAAAACAGATGGAACCAATTAAAAGTAGCTAATGAATGCACATCACGTGTTTTTTGCATTTCTTTATCAAGATGGTATTGAGATTTAACCTTTAAAAACAAAAAAAGATATTGCTTCTCCAGTTTTGATTTCTTTTGACTCCATTTTTCCACGTTCTCATCCATCCCCTCTTTCTTTTTAAACATTTGAGTTTCTTTTCATAACCTCATAAATCCTGTCCCGTCTTCCTTAGATATACCATATTTGCAACGCACATGGAGAACCTATCTGAATTAGCAACCATTTACCCCAATGTGAAGATTCTCCATTTCCAAGTCGACCTGAGAAACAGCCATTTGGATTTCAAGGTACCCAAAAAAAAAAAGTTACAGCAAAGCCTCTTGAACAGAGTGTTATTATTATTTTTTTTTCATCCATTTTATACAACGAAGCCTCCTGAAAAGAGAGTGTTATCTTTCTTCCAATTTTATTTTATCAGTTTATTCTCAAGGACGGACCGCGACATGTGCCACACTATGGCCTCCTATTGGCTGGAGTTGCAGGACTGCCGAGCTCAGTGATTGAATCTGCTAGGAGTATCACAGCAAGGATCACTGAAAAGGTAAATGGGTTGTGTGTGGGGAGATTTTCAGAACTCCAGGATTACGCTAATCACAGCCATCAGATGAGACTAAGCACTCTCACGTGCCATCCGCGTGCCATCCACGTGGCACCAAACTCACCTCGGCTAACAGAGCAGAGGCCTCAGCCGAAGTCAAACAGCTCCAGGCCGCTAGCGCCGAGCTCGGCCACCCCATGTGCCCATCTCGGCTGAGAGCTCCACCTCGGCTGAAGGAGCCGGGACGAAAGCCGAAGCAGGAAGGAGCCTCCACTCGCACCCCTCTTCCCCCACGTCATCAGGCACGTGGAGGAATAGGGGCGCGAGCTAGTGAGACAGATGCGACATCCAGCCGTTCACAATCTTCGCCAGATCCCTGACAAGGCGGCATCCAGCGGCTGAAGCCACATCAGGGTAAGGCCCGAGGGCGGATCCGATGGTACCCCAACCGTCAAAGGCGCCCAACACGATCTGGCCCAACGTGACGCGCATTTAATGCAACGTGGGCTGATCCGATTGGCATTAAATGCAAAGTGGGCTGGATTGGACCGCATTAATTGCAACGTGGGCTGATCATGACTTCCTAGTCGAATCATGGGACCCACACCAAGATATCGTCTAAGATATCTTCCAAATCGTCTATAAATAGAACTGCATTTCACATGCAAGGTACGCACAATTCAATACACATAGCCGTTACTCTGCCTCTCTTCTTCCTCTCCTTCCATTGTTCCAGTTCCTTCACTGACTTTGGCATCGGAGAGCCTTGCGCCGCCCAGGCCAGGGTCCTCTGACTATTTGCTCTTCTCTTTCAGGCTTTCGGACGGTACCCAGTCATCACCAGTTTGGATAAGTCCTCTAAGGCTCCCCAGTTATTGTGGGTCATTATTTTCTGCACCTACAATTGGCGCCGTCTGTGGGAAAGTAATATCCCAACCTTCCCAACCTTCTCAACCTCAATCTCCCAGAAGCCATGCCTCCGAAAGCTAGGAAAGGCGGAGAATCTTCGAGAGCAGCGCTCGAGCTGCCAGCACCATCGGCAGACGTCCCTCCTCAGGGGCGTTCCCGAACGGTGCATGGCACATCTGCAGGCGAGGGCCGCTTAGGCTCGCAGCTTTTCGGCGAGGTCCCCCTCCAAGAGGGACTCGAGGCCTCGTCCTCAGCAGACGAAGTTACGCCACCCCGACGCGACGAGCGTCGGCATGAGCGTCCTCGCAAAGATAAAGCCGTCGCCGTGGAAGAAGCGCGTCGAGTTCAACCTCCTGCCGTTGGAGGAGATGTCGCGGCTCAAATGCTCTCCTCCAGAAGCAGGAGCGGTTAATCCGCGAGCTCCAGCAGCAGCTGAGAGCAGCGCAAACTGCCTCGTTGAGGCAAGTCTCTGATCCTCAGGGAAAGAAGAAGGACGCCCCCAGCAGGGCAGCCCAGCCTCCTCGCGAAGATCTCAGAAACCATCTGGACCATAAGCGGAGCCAGATCCATGACGAAGGCTCGAGCAACAGCCGAAGTCATCGTAGCCACGATGGCCGAAACCATAGCCATCACAGCCCGAACCACTCCAAGCGAAAGTCAAGAGCCCAGACTCCAGAAAAGGACGACGAGCAGGAGCAATTTGATAAGCGCGTCAGGTTGGCTCTTCAGCGCAACCTGGACGTGCGGGACCAGAAGCAGATCTGTGGCCACACTGATCTAGGGGCCTCGCCCTTCACGAGGGACATCGAGCGCACCCCCTTGCCCAAAAGGTTCTCCGTCCCGCGGTTCGTCCCCTACGACGGACTGTCCGATCCATCTGCTCACCTCCGTCACTTCTCCCAGAAGATGTCCATCTGGGGAAACGAGGGCCACCTCAACTGCAAGATCTTCTCCTCCAGTTTGGGTGACCTCCCTCTGAAGTGGTTCTGCGCCCTCCCAGAGGAGTCGATTTCGAGTTAGAAGGAGCTCCAGCTCTCCTTTCTGAAGAAGTTCCAAGCTTACAGCGCCGTCCCCAAGAAAGAAGGGGACCTTCTCGCCCTGAGAATGAAGCAGGGTGAGACCCTCGCCAAGTTCGCCCGACGATTCTGGGCGGTTTACAGCCAGATCGAGGGCACTTGGGAAGAGATAGCAATCTACGCCTTCCAACATGCCCTGATCCCCGGCCACGACCTCCGGAAGGACTTGGTCGGAGACCCTCCAGAGTCCATGCCAGAGCTAATGTCCCGGATAAAGCGCTTTGTCGCCCTGGAGGAAGATGAAATCCAGGCCCGGGAAGAGGACGAAAGACCGGAGCCCGAGCACAAGAGCAGCCAGCCTCGGCAGAGAGGCGGGAGGCCCTTTCAGAAGCAAGAGCCCAAGCAGGCCTGGGCCGCCAGTTCGGCGAAGCCTACGTCTCTAGGGGCACCTGGAGGCCCAGACCTCCCACCAGCGCCGGTCAGAGCGTCAACGTCGTCTTCAAGGAGCTGACATACCGTATCCTGAGCAAGATAAAGGCCAAGCCGTTCTTCAAGTGGCCTCCGCCCTTGAAGAATGAGCCCACCACCGGCAGCCGAAGCAAGCTCTACTGCTCCTACCACAAGGGTAAAGGGCACAAGACCAAGGACTGCAATTCTCTGAAGTGGTACCTGGAGAAGCTAGCCAGCGAAGGCCACATTCCAGAGTTCGTCAAGGCAGAAGATACCAGCGGCAGCGAGGGCCGAGTTCACCAGAGCGCGGCTCGGGAGCCAGACAGTGAGGATTCCGAGAAAATCATTAACGTGATCCATCTGGCGTCCTCAGTTCCCTCTCCCTCGTCTCGGGGAGGCTCGCGGGCCCGCGCCGAGGCCAGGCGAGCGTCGCATGGGAAGGAGGTGATGAAAGCCGAGCTCGCACCGGCATCCAAGAGAGCCCGTCACGACCGACCTGCAATCTCGTTCTCGGACAAAGACCTAGAGGGGATCCAGCTCCCTCACAACGACCCCCTGCTCCTCACAATGAAGCTAAGGGACTTCACCGTGAAGAGGATCCTCGTCGACTCCGGCAGCTCTTCCGAGGTCCTCTACTATGATTGCTTCAAGAAGATGAACCTCTCGGAAGCAGACCTCAAAGAGGTCCGTGCACCCCTGCTGGGGTTGTCAGCCATGCCAGTCTATCCCAAGGGTAGGATCACCTTGGAGACCCGAGTCGGCGGAGCCTCCGTGTTAGCCGACTTCCTGGTCGTGGACGCCCCTTCTCCCTACAATGTCATCTTGGGCAGAACGTGGCTCCACAAGTTGGAAGCAGTTCCTTCTTCCCTCCACCAGAAGCTGAAGTTCGTCCTCGAGAACAAGGAGGGCAAAATGAAAGTGGTCACAGTGGAGGGAGATCAGCAGCAGGCCAGGCAATGCATGCTGGCCGCGGTCCCAGCAGTGAAGGAGCCAGAGCGCGTCAACCTCGCCGAATTCGAGAAAGGCCTAGATGAAATCGGCCGAGACCCCGAGAAGAAAAGCATTGAAGACCTGGCAGAGGTCAGGCTGAGCTCGGCAGACCCAGATAGGTTCTTCCTGATCGGCACCCAGCTGCCAAACGAAGAGAAAGCCGAACTCTCCAGGTTCCTGATGCAAAACGTCGACGTCTTTGCTTGGAACCTGAGTGAAATGCCTGGGGTCGACCCCGAGGTCATGTTCCACAAGCTGAATGTAGACCCCAACCACAAACCAGTGGTGCAGAGGGCCCGAAGGACAGGGCTGCAGCAGACAGACGCGGTCGTCGAAGAGGTCGACAACCTGCTGAAGGCAGGAGCCATCCGGGAAGTCCAGTACCCGGTTTGGCTGGCCAACATGGTGGTGGTCAAGAAGAAAACTGGTAAATGGAGGGTGTGCGTGGACTTCACAGACTTGAACAGGGCCTGCCCTAAAGATAGTTTCCCCCTCCCAAAGATTGACCAACTGATCGACGCCACCGCTGGTCACGACCGAATGAGCTTCCTCGACGCCTACAGAGGCTACCAGCAGATCCCACTATTCGAGCCTGATGAGGAGAAAACGTCATTCATAACCCCCCGCGGCACCTACTGTTACAAGGTGATGCCCTTCGGGCTAAAGAACGAGGGGGCGACCTATCAGCGCCTCGTAACCAAGATGTTCCAGGCTCAGCTCGGCCGAACGGTAGAGGTGTACATCGACGACATGGTCGTCAAATCAGTGCACTCCAGCGACCACCTAGCGGATCTTGGCCAAGTCTTCGACATCCTTCGCGCGTACAAGCTCAATCTAAATGCCTCCAAGTGCGCCTTCGGCGTAGCCTCTGGCAAGTTCCTCGGCAGCTTGGTGACGCGGAGGGGGATAGAGGCTAATCCAGACCAGATCACCGCGATCCAGGGCATTCAGAGCCCCTCTACCACGAAAGAAGTCCAGAAGCTCACGGGAATGGCTGCAGCACTCAATCGCTTCATCAGCCGGTCATCAGATAAGTGCAGGCCTTTCTTTCAGCTTCTCAAGAAAATTTGAAATTCCAGTGGACCCCCGAGTGCGACCAGGCATTGGCCGCGCTCAAAACCTATTTGATGTCACCACCCTTACTCTCCACCCCAGCTCCGGGGGAGGTTCTGTATTTATATCTTGCGGTCTCGGATCACGCAGTGAGCTCCGTCCTCATCAGGGAGAACGAGGGAATTCAAAAACCAATTTATTATACGAGCAAGACCCTGCTCGATGCCGAGACCAGGTACCTTTTGTTGGAGAAGCTTGCGTTGGCTCTCGTCAGTGCCTCCCGCAAGCTCTCCCATTATTTCCAATCCCACACCATTGTGGTGATCACGGAGCATCCACTCCGTTCAATATTCAAGAAGGCTGACTTTTCAGGGCGAATATCAAAGTGGGCAGTTGAACTGGGGCAGTATGATATAGAGTACCGTCCCCGAACTACGATCAAAGCCCAGATTCTGGCAGACTTCATCGTTGAGTTCGTCTCACCCAACTCAGCTCCGACCCAGCCCGACACGGCACTGGGGGGCACAGGGCACGAGCCAGAAGTAACTGAGGTCGAACAGTCTCCCGCCCAGGCATGGAAGATCTTTGTCGACGGATCGTCCACCTACAAAAGAGCTGGCGCCGGCATAGTCCTCCAATCGCCAGAGGGTCTGGTCATAGAGCAGGCTTTCACCCTGGACTTCAAAGCGACGAACAATGAGGCAGAGTATGAAGCACTGATAGCAGGGTTGAACAGTGCCCAAATCCTCGGAGCCCAGCACCTGGTGATCTTCAGCGATTCTCAACTGGTAACTAGCCAGCTTGCTGGAGACTACCAGGCCAGGGACGACAGGATGGCGGCCTACTTAGCCCTTGCGAAAAAGATGCTGTCTCATTTCCAGAAAGCCGAGGTCAGGCAAATATCTCGAGATACCAACACGCACGCAGATGCGCTTGCAAACCTGGCTTCTGCCGTCGAAGCAGGGAAGAAAAGGACCGTCGAGGTTGGGTCAATATCAAGGTCAAGCTTAGAACTCCATTCATCTCGGCTTGTCCTCTGTGCTGACCTCGGCCCAAGCTGGATGGATCCAATCATCGCCTACTTGAAGGACGAGTGGCTCCCTGAGGACAAGACTGAATCCCACTGGATTAGACTCAAGGCAGCGCGATTCTGGCTCTCTCCCGAAGGCAAACTCTACAGGAAATCCTTCACAGGTCCTTACCTCCAATGCGTCCACCCGAGCAAGGTGGACGACTTCCTGTATGAGATCCACGAAGGAATCTGCGGCAGTCACATAGGAGGTCGATCACTGGCCTACAGAGCAATAAGCCAGGGTTACTGGTGGCCCTACATGCAGAAGGACGCACAGGTATGCGCCAGGAAATGCGAGAAGTGCCAGAAGTTCTCCCACTCTCTCCATCAGCCAGCACAAGATCTGAGTCCCCTCACTAGCCCATGGCCCTTCGCTCAATGGGGCCTGGACATTGTGGGGCCTCTTCACCGAGCTCCAGGGAATAAGAGATGGCTAATAGTCGCTACGGACTACTTCACAAAATGGATAGAAGCTGAACCGTTGTCCTCAATCACGGACAGGGACTCCAGGAACTTCGTTTGGAAAAACATCCTAACGAGGTTCGGTTCCAAACGAAGTTCGGCATCCCCCGGACCCTGATTTCGGACAACGGGACTCAGTTCGACTCCAAGTCCTTCAGAGACTTCTGCCAAGAACACGGTATCAGAAACCATTACTCCACTCCGGCATATCCACAGAGCAATGGCCAGGCAGAAATCTCTAACAGAGTGATCCTGGACGGCCTGAAGAAGCGACTGGACAAGGCAAAGGGAAGATGGACAGAGGAGCTTCCGAGCGTGCTATGGGCATACAGAACGACTCCAAGACGTTCCACTTCGGCAACACCTTTCTCTCTCGCCTACGGGATGGAGGCGGTCATTCCTTTAGAAATCGGCCTTCCCACCCTGAGGACAGAGCTGGTCGACCAAGGCCGATATGAGACGAACTTGGCAATGGAGTTGGAGCTGGCAGACGAGCGCCGAGAAGCAGCAGCCCTGCGTCTGACCGACTATCAGCAGCGGTTAGCCAGGGCGTACAATCAAAATGTCAAGGAAAGGAGATTCTCCGTGGGAGAGCTGGTTCTCAAGAAGACCCTGCCAGCTGACAAAGAACCAAACGAAGGGAAGCTGGCTCCGAACTGGCATGGCCCGTTCAGGGTAGTCTCACTGGCAGGGAAGTCAGCCTACAAACTTGAAGACTTAGAAGGCAAGCCACTGCCGAGACCGTGGAACGCATCCCACTTAAAGAAATTTTATTTCTAAAGATGTAATGAATCCCAGAATCAATGAAAGCAGCTTTCGCCCTGTCATCAATCTGTCATCTCTCTTTGACTGACTTCGGCAGCTCTGGGTCTACCGCCCTGGAAAAGGCCTCGAGTTCGAACACTCGGCCGAATTCCTAAAGTCCGGGTTTTATCCCACTCAAGGGTCTACCGCCCTGGAAAAGGCCTCGAGTTCGAACACTCGGCCGATTCCTAAAGTCCGGGTTTTATCCCACTCAAGGGTCTACCGCCCTGGAAAAGGCCTCGAGTTCGAACACTCGGCCGATTCCTAAAGTCCGGGTTTTATCCCACTCAAGGGTCTACCGCCCTGGAAAAGGCCTCGAGTTCGAACACTCGGCCGATTCCTAAAGTCCGGGTTTTAACCCACTCAAGGGTCTACCGCCCTGGAAAAGGCCTCGAGTTCGAACACTCGACCGAATTCCTAAAGTCCGGGTTTTATCCCACTCAAGGGTCTACCGCCCTGGAAAAGGCCTCGAGTTCGAACACTCGACCGAATTCCTAAAGTCAGGGTTTTATCCCACTCAAGGGTCTACCGCCCTGGAAAAGGCCTCGAGTTTGAACACTCGGCTGAATTCCTAAAGCCCGGGTTTATACACCCCTCAAAGACCGTTGCTGAACTCATGCTCACATAGCCGAGACAAGCGGAATTATGAATCCACCTCGGCGCAAGGCAGTTCGTCTCGGCCAAAGCCAGCCATCTCGGCCAAGGTCAGTTTTTAACAAAGAAAGAACTGTGCAAGCACAAAAACACAAATATTCCAAGACAGTGCAGGAAAAGTAAAAGAGAAGACAAAAAGCACTGTACACAGTTCAAGTGATCGCAAAATTCTTCCTTTTTATTCATTGTAAACTGCTTCATTACAAGAGTTACAGAACAGAAAACAAAATACAGAAAGGAGGATCGCAGTCCTCTAAAAACAGAAAATAAAGTGAAAGACTGGGAGACTCTGATCTTCACCGACTCTTCAGGCTGCAGGCTCGAAGACGCAGGATCGTTGCCTGGAGGTTCTGAGGGATCCTGAATTCCAGTGAGCTCTACAATACATTTTGATTGGTCAGATCAAAGCATTCAGGATCCCCTCCAGTTCGGAGGCCCTGGACCTCGCTGAGCTCTTCAACACCCTCCGGTCAGTAAGACCAACCGAAGTTTGAAGAACCCCCGGGTCCAGCGGAGCCTCAATCCCACCCCGCGTCCGGCGGTCGCGCAAGACCGTGCCAGACGCAGAGGGCGCGACCATCCCACAGTTGCAGAAGATTCCCCTGCAACCGGACCAGGGATGATCGGCCATGAACCCGCGTTCAGAGAGCGCGTGGTCCACGGGGAGTTCCTTCAGAGAGCACGTAGACCACGACGGGCTTCCCCCCTCGGAGATAGCCGTCCACAGGCGCAGGGGTTCTCCCCAGATCAAAGGTTCCAAAACGTCCATTGGGCATGGCTCCTACAACTATGTGAATTGAACTATCCTAATTCCGTTTCTTTTCTTCTCCCATGGCGAGCCTACTACCCCTACTTATAGGAAGAAGAAGGGCTCAATCTTCGAAGGAAGTTAAGGGGCGAAGTCTCCCACGCGTTACATGGGACGCACGTCAATCTGTCTGTTGACCAGCGATCCCTGTGGCGCCACGTGGAGACATCCGCACATTTCCCTCATCGGCCGTACCACCATGCTTATTGCTATTTATGGTCTCAGAATACGGAGAATCGGCACAGACAGCTATGAAGACCGTTTGACTCTCTTTACCTCGAGGGTCACGCGTCACAGTAAAGGCATTCAATACCATTCAGTATCACAATCCGGAAGCAAAAGAGAGAAAGATGCAGAGAAAAATGCACAAGTAAAGAAGCTCGTCTTTCATTAATAGCAGAGAGTATTACAAAGCTGAAAGAAAAAGTATTACATATGAAAGGCCAAGGGAAGAAAAAGGAGCAAGGCTACTGTGGTTTCGGCGACTCCACCAGGTCGATCACCATATCTGCTGGACCAGTGGCTTCGGCCGAAACCGTGACCTTGCTTGGAGCGTCGCTGGCAGAAGGGGCTTCAACCGGTACCTCAGCCGCAGCAGGGGCAGAAGAGGCCTCACCTTGAGGCACGGCCGAAGCGTCGCTGGCGACCGGGGCATCGCTCGGGGCCGGGGCAACTGGAGCGTCGTCTGAAGCAGGAGCGACTGCAGGAGCTTCGTCAGGGGCACTTTCAGCTGCAGGAGCAGAGCTCGGCTCGGGAGCCGGGTCCGAGTACTTCGGCAGGTCCCGATAGACAAGGTGGTCTTCAGGGACCCCCACACGTCTCAGTGCGGCCAGGCATCCTTCCTCGAACAGAATGGAGGTGATCTCCTCCACCTGCTTCTCATATAGCTCCGTGGCATGGTTCACCCCATTCTGGAAAGCGGATTGGACCTCGGACAGAAGGGAGGCCTTCTCCTTTTCCAGTTCAACGTTCGCCATCTTCAGCTTCTCCCTTTCAGCGCGCCCGGCCAGCACCTCCCCGCGCAACTTCGTCCCCTCGGCCGCCGATTCAGCCTTCGATCTGGCCAGCTCCGACTCTAGCTCTGCGGTCCTCTTGTTCCTCGCCCATACCTCACCTTTCAAATGATTAGCTCTCGACGTGAGCTCGGCGACTTCAGCCAAAGTCGACGCCAGCCTAGCAGACTCTTCAGCGCTGGCCTTCTTCAGCCCCTCCATTCCCTTCCGCAGCTCTTCCAGCTCCTTCTTCAGCCTATCCCTCTCGGACTCCAGCTGGGTGACCCTCGCAGCGTTCCTGTCACTCCTTCCCACCACGGTCAGGAGCCTCTGCACGTTCTGCAAACGAGAAAAGTGGGTCAAACTGGGGCAGTCGAGCTAAATTACTTGAAGAAGAGCGCTGAAAACACTTACCAGAAGGTTAGCCTGGATCGCTGAGACCATCAGGCTCTCGTTGTCGAACCTCTCGTGCGTCTCCATGTCCCGCGGCAGAGCGCAGACCTTGGCGAGAGCTCCGATGACGTCGGCGTTCCCCATCAGCCGGTCCTCGACATTCAGAGGCTTACCGGGTTACGTCTCCATCCTCGGTCTCCATGGCGCTGGGGCAGTTCGGGGTCCGGAAGCCGATCCAGACCCCTGCCCCGCCGAGATGGCGAGCTCACGGGTCGTCCCGCCGGTCGACTTGCTGGCCGGCACACTCTTCTCAGCTGGTGCACTCTTCTCAGCTGGTGCACTCTTTTCAGTTGGAGCCTTGACTCCGGGGGCCCGCGCAGGGGTTTTGCCCTTCGGAGGCTGTTCAGCCCCCAAGTCCTTCTCCCCCGCCTTGGACTTCTTCCTGGGCAGGGACCCCTCCTTCGAGCGATCCGGCGAGCGTCACCGAACTCCCCCGCTCGGAGCGGGGGCAGGAGCAGAAGAAGCGCCAGCACCCCCCGAGCCCGAAGCTGAGCGGGTACTGGCAGATGATGGCGCCCCAGAAGATGATGACCTCAGCCTGAACTTGGCCGCCAGGTCCTTCACAACTGGCTCCCTTGAGCTTCCCTCCATGCCTTCTTCTCGATCGGAAGAATAAGCGTCCACTATCTGCGTCAGGTTCGGTGGCTCCGAACTAGAAGTGGACGCCTCGGCACCAGACGCAGCTCGGCTCGCAGCGGGATCGGTCAAAGGGATCCCGGCAGGCACTGCAACGGAGACGGTAGGACGATCAGGGTGCGCCTCGTCCACCTCGTCTACTCCGGTTCTCCTGTAGTGACCACGGTACCTCGGCGTGTAACCAAGCAGCTTCCACGCCGACCTGGTCTCGTGCCCCTTGTATCTTTCAACCTTGTTGATGTCGTCGGCGTTCCTCCTCCAACCTTCACTCGCAGCTCGGCGTCGCCTCGCGCCTGCCTCTGCACAACAGACAATAAGAGTGTCAGCTCGGCATCATCGAGATCAAGCAAAGCAGGTAAGAGAAAAGGAGCGGTGTTTACTTGGGACAGTCCCGGGGCGACGTGGGACCATCAGCCTCCTGCTCTCGCCAGCGCCGAACTCCCAGTCCCCCGACACACAGAAGAAAGCTTCTTCGGCATTCTTACTCGAATCCTCCAAGGCCAGGACGAAGCCTCTTCGCTGCGGCTTCACCCGGAGATAATATTTCCCTTCCCCAGCCTTGCAGATATCGTAGGTGTCCTCGATATCGTGGACACCTAGGTCAGTCCCCAGAATCTCATTCAGCTTCGCCGTGCCCATGATGACCTTATAGCCATTGGGCATCAGCTGGCACGGGGTAAGGGACCAGCTACTGAGGCAAGCCCTAAGCAAGGGATGCAGAGGAAATCTGACCCCGCCCTCGATCACGGAGATCAGAGGGAACGGCATCCAGCCGCAGGACCAGCGCATCGTGGCATAGTCGACGGAGTCCGCCGGCTTGAGGAGGACTCCCTCCGGAATATTGTAAGCGGCCCTAAATCTGGCTATGCCCTCTTCAGTATCTAAATCGAACCTAGGGGTGCCCATGTCTAAAAAAGGGGTGACAGCAAAAGCTAAACCCTAAAAGTCGCGAAACCCCAAAGAAAAGCTAGACAGAGGCACGAAGCAACTTACAGAGACAAAGGGGCAACTCAAGAACAGGTCCGAGCACGTCCTATGGTCGTCCTCGCTAGAAAGATCTCGAGCAGCAGAGCAGAAATCAAAGATGAAGGCGAAGGCGAAAAGAAATCAGAAACAAGAAAGGAAGAAGACGACCCTATTTATGGAAAAGGGAACCCTCGGCGCGCGCTACTTTCGAAATTCGAAAGGACGGATTTCGCGATCCGCGTCCGTTCCATCAATGAGACAGCGCAATCAGTGAAGAGGCTACGCGTAAAGCCATCGAGTCGCTTCCCAGGACAGATAGGGCAGAGCATTTACTGCTTCAGAAAAGTTGAAACGACACCAGGCAATGATCGCCGCATCCCCAGACGAGTTTTCTAGCTTCCGACCACTAAAGGCTAGGACGCTTAAGAGGTCAAAAGCTAGGGGGCAATTGTGTGGGGAGATTTTCAGAACTCCAGGATTATGCTAATCACAGCCATCAGATGAGACTAAGCACTCTCACGTGCCATCCGCGTGCCATCCACGTGGCACCAAACTCACCTCGGCTAACAGAGCAGAGGCCTCAGCCGAAGTCAAACAGCTCCAAGCCGCTAGCGCCGAGCTCGGCCGCCCCATGTGCCCATCTCGGCTGAGAGCTCCACCTCGGCTGAAGGAGCCGGGACGAAAGCCGAAGCAGGAAGGAGCCTCCACTCGCACCACTCTTCCCCCACGTCATCAGGCACGTGGAGGAATAGGGGCGCGAGCTAGTGAGACAGATGCGACATCCAGCCGTTCACAATCTTCGCCAGATCCCTGACAAGGCGGCATCCAGCGGCTGAAGCCACATCAGGGTAAGGCCCGAGGGCGGATCCGATGGTACCCCAACCGTCAAAGGCGCCCAACACGATCTGGCCCAACGTGACGCGCATTTAATGCAACGTGGGCTGATCCGACTGGCATTAAATGCAGAGTGGGCTGGATTGGACCGCATTAATTGCAACGTGGGCTGATCATGACTTCCCAGTCGAATCATGGGACCCACACCAAGATATCGTCTAAGATATCTTCCAAATCATCTATAAATAGAACTGCATTTCACATGCAAGGTACGCACAATTCAATACACATAGCCGTTACTCTGCCTCTCTTCTTCCTCTCCTTCCATTGTTCCAGTTCCTTCACTGACTTTGGCATCGGAGAGCCTTGCGCCGGCCAGGCCAGGGTCCTCTGACTGTTTGCTCTTCTCTTTCAGGCTTTCGGACGATACCCAGTCATCACCAGTTTGGATAAGTCCTCTAAGGCTCCCCAGTTATTGTGGGTCATTATTTTCTGCACCTACAGGTTGTTTTTTTTATCACACTCTTGTATGCCGCAGGGTCTGACTTGTTCCCACCATGAGTCATCTGTGTCTGTGTTAACTGGATGATAAATTAAATTAATAGTTTGGATGTTCTTTAATAGTTTTAGTATTAAATTAATACATGTTTTATATGTTGGGTTGTAATGGCAGGAGGTCAGAAGGATGGAACTAAACTCCATGCAGTATCATCCCATTCAGATGGCTTACGGGGTTGCTCAGAGGCTGGTATGCTTGAAGTACTCTAACCAGGATGAGGATGCTGTCCGGCAAGCCTTGCAGAGTATTAAGGAGAGCTACAAAGAAGGAAGACTTAATAGTTGATAGCCCGTAGGAAAGAAGAGTGCGTCCATATCAAACAAAACTAGTGAATGGGGGTGATCAGTCCTGTTGCTGTATTCCATGCACCAGTGTCTATTCTCTATTGTGCTGATTTGTTTTGTGTGTCTGTATATGCTCAGATTCTGAAACATGAACCACAGTTGTATCAAGTCATCCTTATTAGATGGTTAAATTGATTTGGCATGTTGCACTTTCACTTTATTTTTATAGCCTCTTGCATTTTAGTTCTCTGTATCGGTTTTGTATAAAATTTTGCATGAGGAGCCCAAAAAATTTCATGTTTGAACAACAGACACCAGCAAATGTTGACAGGCGCATGGAAAACAGAAGACTTCATAGCTTTATCCAAAAACATGTAACTCATATAATGATGCCGGTGATTACTGTTGGCTTGTTGATGATAATGATGATTCAAAGAGCATCCCTCTTGTCATTGGCGGACCCAGGATTTTCACTTGAGGGGGGCTGGCGATGTTAAATAAAAAAGTCAATCATTATTGTATTGTACTTTCTTCACGTTACCGATGGCAAAAGAGAAAACAAATCAATTGCTTATTTATATTTATCCTTCTAAGAGCTTGATCAATTAAGATCTTGGGTAAAGTAATGTGTGTATGTGTCCAGTCATGTGATAAGTAATCCTAAGGGCATGTTCATTTAAAATTAAGGTTCCAATCTAAAGAGGAGATTGGAAACAAACTTTGAGCCAAAAACCACAATGAGCTCTCTCATCCTTTGATCTTCATTCATTTATTTGCTTAAATCAAATCCAAAACTACTTCCTTAAAACTCGTTCTAAAACTCCTTTCTCGTGCCCCTACACAAATTACAACTACAAACAACTAAATATTGCATTAAAATAAAATAAAATTATCTAACAATCAATACCATGCATCGGTAGCTGAAAATCAATAATGACTGATTAGACTCCCTCATCTCTAATCTAAATATTTGTTTATTTTTTTTTTTGTTGAAATCAAATCCAACTCCATCAAAAGAACCATTTCAGTAATGGAGATTTTTAGAAAGGTTGGATTTTTAGGAAATCCCCCATCTCTTTTAAATCTTTCATAATCAAGAGAACCCATTTTGGGATTTTTAGAAGACGGTAGATTTTCAAGAATCCCCTACTTCTAACATCACCATTGCTGAAAAAGATTTTTGAGACCAAGCACCTACCAAAACAGCCCCTGCAACACTTAAAAATTCTTTAGAACCCATACAAAGAGAATGAGAAAGAGAGGCCGTGATGCCTACAGGAGCGGGAGGGGATTATGATTTCAGGATTTCTTGAGGGGGGGGGGGGGGGGGGGGGGTGTCTTTATTCCGTGGGGGCTAACGGGCTTTATTCCATGGGGGCTTGTCCAGGCAGCCCATAGAGCTCTAATGGGTTTTTTCCAGTGTGTGTGTGTGTGTGTGGGGGGGGGGGGGGGGGGGGGGTGGCATGTAGTCCGCCCCTGCCTCTTGTTAAAGGTCAATAAAAAAAAAAGAAACGAAAAGAGAGATGTCGGATGTGGGTTACAAATACGCGCACAGAGAAGATGAAATCGAGCTAAAGCATGGGATTTTCTTTCCATGTCTTGTGATTCAAAACCAGCCCTAGATTTGCCTGAGTGCCTTTGTGCGGGTTTAGCAGTCGCCGAAATTAGTCTTTCTTCACGTGTATCGCTCGTTGGTGGGGTGCACGGAGTTTCAGGGCCGTGCACATAAAGGGGTGCATGGCTGTGAAAAACCGTGCATATATCGCGGTGCACGGGTGTGAAAGGTACATAGGTATTTTGAAAATAAGTTTTTTTTTTTTTGAAAAGTGGGTGTGCTCAGTAGTTTTCGTGGTGCAAATAGAATTTCTCAAAAAACATTCACGTGAAATAATTTAAGAGGTTAAAAGGAGAAAGGAGAAGCCAAGGGAAATGTTACCTTAGCCAGGTAGATTATTAAACCCATTCCCAGCATTCTATTCGAAATATAGCAAAAGAGGGGAAAAAAAAAAAAACACCAACTTGTGTGTGGAACAGCCTGTGGGACCCATCTGGATGGCTATCAATAAATGGAAATAAAAGAATGGAAAGACCTATTATGATGATGTGCCTGTCGAAAAATTTCTAGCCCATCCGAAAATTAATTTATGGGCCAGAAATTTATGATATTTTCTTATGCATTTCCTTTCTTTTTTTCTTTTATAACCCACCCTTGACTGTGCTTCCAATTATTGTCAAATTGGTCTTTTGGGGTGATGTGGGGATTGATCATGTGAACCCCACAGATTGCCCCCAAAAAAGTCAATACCAGACGTCCGTCAAAGGGTTTCAAGTAATTAAAGAACATGGAAGAATTCTAGAACTGAGAAAAATTAAAGCAAAGCTGAGTTTAAAAAAATGACCCTCTCTCTCTAATGGAAAATGACTTAAAGGGAGACAGGAAATCAATACCCATGCGTTGAGGCATTGTACTAGATCACATGAAGATCACCTTCCAAAAGCTATGTAGTAACAAAAATCAACTTCTACCAAACCACTTCAATCAAAGGAAAATCTTTTACCAAAACACTTTTAAAAAATCAAAGAAGAATCTAAAAAACCTACAATTGATGCCAAGGGTAACAAGAATTCCTTGAAGCCAGGCCAATTAATACTCTCAAATTCTTGGTTTAAACATGAATTTACACGACAAGATTATTCCTTTAAATGAAGGAATTTTACAGATAAAACAAAATTTCTTAGCATCAGTTTAGGGGGAGAAACACAATCTTCACTCGGCAGGTACGAATTGCGTACCAGGGAACATGAAGAAAATTTGCCTTCTCAGCATCCCAATCATGAATGGTAAAAATATATGAGGGACGCCATTAAGAAAACTGAATACAAGGTGCATGAGATCAATCCCTTGGCGATTAAGCATTTTGTACGATCGTTCAAATACAAGGATTGTTGCTCTTTGCTCAGCTGATGAGAAAACCACTTGTTTATAATTTCTGTGTCTCTGGATCGAGTTGAGTCATCAATAATATCCAGATCCTTCTGGATGAGCTCGTCAAACTCAATCTGGAGATGGTCAGTTAAAGCCTTAGCTGCAGCAAACTGAGCAGGAAGACTTCTTTCCCATGCAGCATCCGGACCCAAAAATGCATCGCAACCCTTCAAGCCCTTTCTGATCATATCCACCTGCATCAATGCCGAGCCTTGGGGGGAAAATAAATGAAATCAATCCATGAGCCCTGTTGACTTTACAAATATACATGGATGACTAGGTGTCGAACATCCACCATGCTGCCTGTCACCTACATACAAAAAACTCACAATTTGGTAGTCTTAATTAGTCAATATATGATTATGTATTGTTCCTGTCACCTACAAGCAAAACAGCATTCCTTTGAACATATCCACAATTTGATTAGTGTCATTGAATCAAATATGATTAAATATTGTTCATGTCACCTGCATATCGATCGTCACCTTCACCCTGTCACCTGCACACAAAACATAGTTCCTTGCACCCTTCACAATATAGTTAGTCTCAATCAGTCAAAGTATATATGATCAAATATTATAAATATATTATCAACCACACAAACTTCATTCATTCAACCATACTCTTCTTTTTTTCCACGTGTGTGGCTGCCTTCTCACTCTGTGGGCTTTCTTTCGGGCTTGTTTGGATGTATGGTGAATTGAAGTATGATGAGGTGAAGCATCAAATCAAGAGAGAATAAAATATCAGGTGTTATGATAGTGTTTTGTTTTTAGTTGTTTGGTATGGAATCTTTTTGACTTTTGTATAGAAAAATGGAGCATTTTTATCTTTTAGTGGAGAAAGGAGGTTGCTTTGTTGATTTTTTTTGAAAAATTCAGAAGGGATCTTGAAATTGTGTACTTTTGATACGACCCCTTGTCATTAATTGTCTAGATTCACTCTACTTTACTTTAACTAGTCATCAATGTGTGTCGATGTCTTTTGGGTCCTAGGGGAGGAAAACAGCCAAGGATCCCATGCATCAAATCATTGGATGGGCACACGTCTCCCCATAGTCCTCTATTGTTTAACATCACTACAACAAAAAAACACTACTGGTGACACCCTTTGGTGACAAAAAATCAATGTTGACACGGAACGCACACAAAGGTGACAAAATATTTTTTTACTTGTCACGGAAAAGCTTTAGCCAAGGTGCCAAATAAAGAGGAGATTTGGTGACAAAAAATTTTATCACCAAAAGATCTAATAGATTCGGTGACAAAAAATTTTGTCACAAAATGATATAATTTTTCCCTCTCCCGCCTCCACATTCCCCTTTTCCCTCTCCAACCTCTTTTCCCTCATAAGTGGCCCCCGCGCTCGATTTTGTATAACCCTAGTAGCGCCCAACGAAAGTTATCCATCTCTTTTGAAAGCGGAATGTATCACAGTCTCTGGCTCTCTCATCCTCTCGCCGGCGATCTCTGTCATTCTCTCAAACTTTCCCCTGCAACTCTTTTTCTCTCACCGTCTCTCTCATTTTCTCTCTCATCTCTCCCCTGCGCAAGCCATCCCCATCTCTTCTCTCTCCCCTGCGCACGCCGATCTCTCTCATTCTCTCATTCTCTCATTCTCTCGCCCATCTCTCCCCTGCAACCGTTCATCTCACCCGCCACCCTTCATCTCGCCCGCCACTTCCATCAACCCCTCTCAGCAGACCCACCTCTTCTCTCACCATCACTCCCACTCTCTCGATCTCATCTCTCTCTCATGCCGTCCTTTACAGCCGATCCGACTGAAATTCCTATTCATTCGCCGGAGAAGGAGGGTCGCCGCCGCTGCCGTCGTGCCTTGACCGGAGAGGAAGGGAACATGTAAGAGGAGAAAAATCAGGTATTTCCCCCTTTTTTTATACACTGTTCTGTCGTGGTTTCCTTGTTGTCTGCTTCTTCATTGGGGCTTATGTTCATGTCCTGATATCAAAATTTGGCATCACTCACCAATATACGAAAGAGAAAGTTCAGCAATACAAGGACAACTTGCAAATCTGATGAGCCTCATCGCATCCTCAATGGATTGGGTAAGTTTTGAGTATTGGACTTTAATCTGCATTCCCTTATTAGATTCAATTTATTTGATAAAAAAAAAAAACTTATTGAATGATATATGATTCACATGCTTACATTTACATCAATATTTTGGTTGAAGTAAATAGGGAAGAACTGTTGAATATCATGGAGAGATCAACACATTCTCATTCAAGCCACCTTAAAAATTCTCAAAAATCTCTGTAATCTGTTAATAGTCCCAACGATGAAATAAACACAGTCAATAATAATTGTTAGTGAACATAGAAAGTAGTTTTGGTTAAGGCTGACCAATCATTTCAGTAGGTTGCTGTGGAAGTGTAATGAAGTTCTGGAGTAACTGAAGTATATGAGATCGCATGGGAAAGACCTGGATAAATGAGACTGGACATGATACCGACAGACATGTAAAGAGCAATTACGACAAATCCAACGATGTAAATTCCTGGAAATGGGCACCTTCCAAGTCCATGGTCATGATATTGACTACCATTCCATTATTCCATATTAGTATTTCTTCAATATTTCAACCGTGATTCTGTTTCTTTCTGTTTCCTCATCAATGGAATCTGCACATTTTTTGAGCGCACAAACATATGGCAGCTAAGTGCATTATCATGTAAACTACAAAATATCTTCATAGATGGCCCTCTTACATTTGACTACTCTAATCACAAATCTCGGCACATGGAATCCTATGTCATAAATGGAGGACAGCTAATGAGAATATATCAACTTCCTCATCTGAAATTCCTATTTTACAAAGTTTTAGAAAGTTGTAAAAGTCCAAACCTTTGGAGATACTGATATCAGAGGGGGCAAAAACTCTGCCATGTTTCTGTTTGTTGGCTATCCAAGCCTTAAATCAGTTTACTTGAAGAACAAATCCTGGTGCTAAGGTGTTCCATGGAAGTGACATGGAACGGAACCCATTTTGAAAGGTGAAAACCTACTGGTAACCATAACATTTGCCTGTTTTCATGTGGAAAACCATGTCCTTAGCAAATTTGCCATCCACTTGTATGCTGTCTAACCATGTTTCTCTTAATTGACAAAATCATTTGCACAACCTTTTTTCCCCAGAAACGTATTATTTACTAATCAGGCCCGATAAGCATTTAGACATTAACAAGAATGGGCCTCCAATTCAGTTCAATTTGTATGCCTTGACAGTGTCAATCAACCAATCCATATATGGTTTCAACTTTCTCAAGCTGCTCAGTCAATGTATCAAATGAAGGACCATTCATACAGCTTATGCTTAGGAGATCTTGGAAACTAAAATAGCGCGGCTACCATAAAATACCCTTGACCCATCCTTTTTCTTCTCTGCATCAAGCTTGTTATCACGGTGCTGAATTACAACACGGCTATCATCAGATTCTGGTTTGTCAAGATCCATTGGGAGCTTCATTTTTGCCAGTGACTCCGTCAATTTTACTGGTGTGAAGCACATTTTTTGGGTAAAGCATGATGGAGTATGGATTTTCTGCAGGATGAGCATGCCTACTGATACCATTGATTACATCCCCATGTATATATTTTAGTATATTATATTATGAAGTTTCTAAAAATTACATAATTTAAAATTGCAGGTGAAGATGGTGAAGTAACTGTAACCCATTTACTCCTAGGTATTTGGGTTGAGAAAGATTCACCTGGTTACGAAATCATGGTTGCTTTAGGTTTTGATGATGAGAAGGTTCAAGAGCTGGCAAAATCAGTAAGTTTTGGAACTTTGGTATAATACAGTGTCTAATGTTCGTTACTCATTTATGCTAAATTTTTTTTCTCCTTTTGCCAGATAGACAAGGATGCTTCTCTAACCTACAGGTAGAGATAAATGTTTGAACGTGCTTGATTGCAAATGACTGCGCTACAACCAAAAGGTTACATCTTGCCCAAATTGGAGATACAAAATTCTGTTAGTGATTTTTTAGTTGTAATTTTGTTCAATTGAAATGTGAGAATTACTAACACTTTCCTGCTGTCGCTATTATGAAGTGTTCAATCATTGTTGTTATCGTGACCTCCTTGAATAATTATTCTTGCTTAATCTGTCCTGATGGTGAACTAAATCAGAATCTCAGAAGAAACCACAGGCTGGGATATTTTACTCAATAAAGTAAACAGTCCATGCATATATGAACAATACTCGGGCTGGCCCAACCTGACATAGCCCATGAAATACCTCTACTCATACCAATCAAAGGATTAACTTGAGAAATTGCAAGAAACAAAATTGATGAGAATCTTCCTTCCAATCTGGCCCACCAGATAAATGGTTCCGATGCTCATGTATGCCCACTAACTTGTTTGACACTATTTGTCCACATCAATTATTGAGAGAACCAGAAAGGGGCCGGGCATATATATCCATAGGACCCCTTGGTTAAGAGATATACACGGACCACCAAAAGCTAATCCATCAACCCCTTACATTTGGCAAGTGGAGAATCTAAAAGAGCCCTATATAAGCAAATGGTTGCCCTTTAAGACTGGTACACCAAATCCCATCTTCAGATCATTTCTCTCCTAGCCTCTTTTCACATTCAGTTTGAATGGCACCCCAAGCAGACCTTGCCAAGGTTGGGATGGAAGCCTTTGATCGGCTTGAAGACATTGTCACATTTTTTTTTGTTTGTTTGTTGTGGTTCTTTGTTTGCATGATGATAAAGGTGGCTTCTTTCTTTCATTTTATTCCTCTATTGGTTTGTTTATTGGTCTTAAAAGTTAAATCTACCTTAATATCTGATATTGAATGAAATTAAGATCCCTAGCTTGTTTCCTTTCAGTTTTCTTAACTTTTCTTTAGATGGTTGGTTGGGATTCCAGTTATGTAGTTCCTGTTTTCTGATTCCCCTGTAAAGGTAACTCTTTTGGGAATTTTCTTTGCTTATGCTTTTTGGACAGGTTTATTTATTGCTTGCTTTTTCTTCTGTATTTTTTTTTAGTCATTGATTTTTCATTTTCATGGCAGCTTCCTCACTTACTTCTGTTGATAGAGATTATGTTTTTCTTCGTATGGGTACATTCTTGTTTTTCTTTCCTTTGATTTGAAAGTCCATGCTATGGGCGTCTCATATTTTAGTTCTGTTACTGTTTTGTATTGTAAGGTGACTTTTTTCTTTCATTCATTACTTTTTTTTCCCTTTTTGTTTGTTTCAAGGTATCAATTCAAAGAGGGAATAATATTTAAAGTTTAAACCCCATGCTCTGTTTTCTATGAATGTTATTAGGACAATAGCAAAAGCATAAAAAACTAGTATTTTCCTCTCTTTCAAGTTGAAAATGAAGGCAATAGTTTGTCAGCCCTAACAATGTGGTGCCCAATCCATTTATATCTCCAGGGTTCATTCAATGTAGCATTTTGAATTATATTGGCACCTGCTTTTGTTCTTTTTATATGATCATTCACTAATGTTAATAATTAAATGCTACTAGGTGCAAATTGCATGTAAGTTTTTTTTGTCCTGAAATTTTTTCTACATATGTCGTTTTATACTACATTCAATTTTGTAACTTCTTGTAGGGGAAAATCAACTTGTTGAATAGTATCATTTTATTTTCTCATACATTTATTTTGAGTTGTGTGCTTCATAACTTGTTAAATAATTATATTTTTTTTTGTTGTGATTTTATACAGGTAGGTAACTATCGAGATGGAGTTACTTTTTGGCAATTAATCAAGATGACCAAGATGGAGTTGAAGACTTTTGTAGTTAACTAGAACACTTGTTTTGAATTATTTTTGTCATTAATTTGACACGACACACCGTGTATAGATGTTTTGTAGTTATGCTAAAACTATTAACTTTGAAATGTTTATTATTGAAGGATGAATATTTTGAAGGGTTGTGAACTTGGATGATAGAATGTTGACATGTTGGATATTTGAATTGAATGATATTTTACGTCTTTGGTGGTATAAGTTTTGCTACTGGGTGTATCTAGATACAAATATTTAAAACTTTGTAAGCAGGTGCGAAATGATAATTTGGGTGGCACAAAGATTTTGATTGTATTTTTTTTGTGACAAAAAGAGTATGTCAGCATTGTGTGTCAACCCGGTAATATTATTGGTGACACGCATTTGGTTGTCAGGGATAAATACTTTTAGTGACAATTCTTGTCGCAGAAGATCTCTTTTCTATGACACCCGTACTGTTGTCACCATTGCTTTTAGTGACACCCTACTATGTCATGGAAAATCTTTTTTCAATGACACTATATTTTTGTCACTGTTGACATCATTCCGTGACAAGTGCACAAATTTTGTCACCCTTGACTTTTAGTGTCATGGATACAATGACACCCCCATCCCGTGTCACCAATGATAATAGGTGACAAAAATTGGGCCTTCGGTGACATTTTTTCATGTCACCAAATATGTTTTTGTTGTAGTGCATGGACCCACATTGATAAAAAAAAAAGAAAAAAAATATAGTAACCAACAAGAAAAATCATTACCTTTATTTAAATGGCTAAAAACATCCAAACGAGTCAAATCTTTTATATATTGAATTTTTTTTTTGTATTTTTAATACCAAGGCACCCCATTGACATGCCTTTCATACTAGATTTCACTCTAAAATTATGTCCTTACTCTGGCATATTTTGTTTTTTTCTTTTGGTAAATCAGAAATATCATTAAACAAGAAACAAACCAAACCACAACATAAGCAAACAAAATAATTAGACAAGAATCCGAGATAGAGGAAAAACCCATGCCCTAAACCCACAAAGAATTTATTCTTTATTATTAGTTGATTATTCCTTTTCTCCAGGAATTAAATATAGTATTTACTAGTAATTATTGAAGATGTCATAAAATATCAAACACATACTTAAAAAACCATTTAGAATTCTCAAAGGCACAAAAGATATCTTATTTATTCTGATATTGTTGTGATATTCCCTTTTTTTTAGTTTGCTCGGTTGGAACTAAATTTCAAAAAGATGCAGGTATCCGACAAAACAATTGGTGCATGGGATACATCTTCTTTAAATATTATAACTTTTCATTGTAGTGCACCTTAAGCATTTCTACTCAAATCAACTTATGGGGCCATGCAAATTTGTTCCAATCAACTTCTTTAATTTTTATTTTTTTGGAAATTTGACATATTGGCCCCTCTTAAACACTGTTGTCCCAATTACATGACCCATAGTTAGCTAATGTCACCAGAGTCGTTTGACTCTGGTCCACCTTATTTTTTTTAATTTTTTGCCCTGGATCCCATGATATCATGGGATCCAAGTTAAAAGGCCATACATTAAAAAAAATCCCTAGACCGTACCTCTTTCACCTTTTCATTTCCCCCTCTTTCTTTTTTCACTTACAGCAAGAGTCTGGACCCTGCTTTTGCAAAAATCTGTGAGAACCCAAATGGGTCATTCTTCTCCGGCCAACATATTTGGCGTCGACGAAAATGGAGGAAGTAGTCTGGTTCATCTTCCTCGTCTCTGACTGGCACCAACCCTTGGGCAGTCTTCTTTCCTTCTCTGGCGACAGCAAGAAGCAAGAAGCAAGAAGACTCATTTCTCTCTTCGTCTATGAGAGAAATGAGAGGGTTCGCAAAAAGGGCACAATTTGTTACTGTAATTTTTTTTCTGTAATTGGGTTCTTTTTCTTGTATTTTTTATCTTTTGTGTTGATGTTTGGGAAATGGGTTTTATGTTTATTGATAATGTGAGAGATATTTCAAGGATTGAGTTCGTTTTCTTTTAATTTTTCTCTATTTTCTATGATGTTTGGGAAATGGGTTTTATGTTTATTGATGATGAGAGAGAGATATCTGTAAAAGGGTTTTGTCATTGTGTTTTTGGATGAGAGAGAGACTTTCAGTAATTAGGTTCCTTTTCTTTTGGGTTGATGTGAGAAGATCCATTTTTTTACAGTAAGTAGCATCCATTTTTTACAAGACACCGCTCATGACAGTTCATGAAAAGTATATCTACATGGTTGATTTTTCCAAGAGTTCTATTGTTAGAGAACTTCATACCCCAATATACAGCAGAACTTGAAAAACCCATGATATTATGTGAACTAAGTGATTCCTCCATAAAATATAAACAAATGTTACTTACAAAATGCAGACAATTTGCAAAAAAAAAAAAAAAAAAAAAAAAAAAAAAAAAAAAAAAAAAAAAAAAAACCTGAAAAGCCATGATATCATGGGATAATCCATGATATCTCCCATGATATCATGGCTTTTCTGCAATACATTTGGTTAATTTTTTTTTTTTAAATTTGGGTAAAATGTTAGTCCAACAACAAAACATAAAAAATGATGCTTATGTAGCCTTTGAAATGATGGTCATGTGTCAATTTTGCACGCTCTATCATTATTAATTCCTAAATAAAATACAAACACTACTTACAAAATGCAGTAATATAGAAACTGAAAAAGCCATGATATTCATGGGATAATCCCATGATATCATGGCTTTTCTGCAATACATTTGGTTAAAATATTTTTTTTAATTTGGGTAAAATGTTAATCCAACGATAAAGCATAAATAATGATGCTCATGTAGCCTTTGAAATGATGGTCATGTGTCAATTTTGCACGCCCCAGCATTATTGATTCCTAAATAAAATAAAAAATTGATTTACAAAATGCAGTAATATAGAAACTGAAAAAGCCATGATATCATGGGATAATCCCATGATATCATGGCTTTTCTGCAATACATTTTGGTAAAATGTTAGTCCAACAACAAAACATTAGTAATGATGCCCATGTAGATTTATTTTGCATTGTATGTCATTATCTTTCCCCCCTTAAAATATAGAATTCATTACAACAGTTGAGGGAGACTAATTTTTGTCAACAGTCATACTTTAGAAATGGTAGCCATGTTTTTTAAGAACTTTTCATAAGCTCCAATTTGAAATGGGTCTGAGAAAAATGAATTCTGTTTGCTGGTTGCAGAAAGTCAGTGCCATAGAGACCGATAAAACCCACCATATCATGTGAACTGTGGTTGAAGAGAACATGTGAGTCCCATGGTTTTATGGGACTGTGCCATGATATCATGGCTTCTCTGCTGCATATTGGGGCAAAAAGTTCTCTAACAATAGAACACATGAAAAATCAACCGTGTAGATTTAGTTTCCAATTACATCATCCAATTCGACAATATGGTATTCACAAGATATATCCACTGTCATAGTATTACTGAATATCACAAAATATGGTATTACTGAAAGTCTCTCTCTCATCCAAAACAAAATGACAAAACCCTTTTACAGATATATCTCTCTCATCATCAATAAACATAAAACCCATTTCCCAAACATCATAGAAAATTGAGAAAAACTAAAAGAAAACGAACTCAGTCCTTGAAATATCTCTCACATCATCAATAAACATAAAACCCATTTCCCAAACGTCAATACAAAAGAGAAGAACTACAATAAAAAGAACTCAATTACAGAAAAAAATTTACAGTAACAAATCATGTCCTTTTTGCAAACCCTCTTCTTTCCCTGATAGACGAAGAGAGAAATGAGTCTTCTTGCTTCTTGCTGTCGCCAGAGAAGGAAAGAAGACTGCCCATGGGTTGGTGCCAGTCAGAGACGAGGAAGATGAACCAGACTGCTTCCTCCATTTTCGTCGACGTTAAATATGTTGGCCGAAGAAGAAGGACCCATTTGGGTTCTCACAGATTTTTGCAGAAGCAGGGTCCTGACTCTTGCTGCAAGTGAAAAAAGAAAGAAGGGGAGATGAAAAAGTGAAAAGGGGAAAGAGGTACGGTCTATGGAATTTTTAATGTATGGTTTTTTAACTTGGATCTCATGTCATGGGATCCAGGGCAGAAAAGTAAAAAAAAAACAATGTGGACCAGAGTCAAACAGCTCTGGTGACATTAGCTAACTATGAGTCATGTAATTGGGACAACAGTGTCTAAGAGGGGCCAATATGTCAAATCCCCTATTTTTTTTCCTCTTTCTTTTTTTTTTATAGAAATTATGTTAAACAGGAGTTAGAAGCAAATCATATATTATAGGTTACACTAAGGAAATTATCAGATTAAATTTAGAGAAATACACCCCACTTAGTGAGCAGTTGTAATGCGATTAGACCCTAGCCTACTGGTAGGTTCTCACAAGTGTGATCGGGCTTCAAACCCGGCCACTCCCCAGACCCTTGCTTGTGTGAGTCCCTTTTATCAGTCCTCTTTGCATGTATGAGTTTCTATTACCTCACAAACTTCTCCATGAGTGAAAGCCTTAGAGCATCAAAAGTCATCTTACCATTCTTCGTAGATAAGAGCAGAAAATATCTGATATTTGTCTGAGCAACGTTTGGTTGTCCTCAAATAAATGAGAGGAGAAAAGCAAATGAATTTTTTTTTTCCAGTTGGCCTAGCGCCAAACAGGGATAAGTAAATTAACCTGCCCTCCCCGAGATTGAACCCTGGGAGGAGCTGTGGGAGGTGGGTTGATGCAGTGCAATACAAATGGAACAGGGCCCACATGTCTTTGTTTCTACATGTTAGGTGTGACTTTTGTATTTCAGGGGAGGGATTTGCGGAAGTCTAGCTCCTTCCTTAGACTAGTCCTCTATTTATAGAGGAGGGAATTATTGACGTGCGATCGGTTTAGAGGGGAAATCATCAATCAAACCAAACCCATATATTTTCTATTTTTTCAAACCGAACCATCCATGTGCTCAAACCGAACCGAAAGGAACTGCTTTCAGTTCGGTTCAATTACGGTTTTTTTATTTTATTTTCACAAAAAAATGACAATTCAATTGGTGAGAGACGTTGGACTTCAAGTAACGGAGTGAGGGTTCGAGTCTTTTTCAAGTAATTTTTCATATTCCTTTTATATATTTTATAAAAAATATATATTTATATAATTGGCTCGGTTCGGTTTGAGCTGTTTAACCGCACCTTCAAACCGAAAATCGAACCGAAACCGAATGATTTGATCAAGGAAATCCGAACCATAACCGAACGGATCTACTGACCCAAACCGCCCGGTTTGGATCGATTTAGAGGCTTAGTGGTTTTTTTGTGCATGTAAGACCCCGACCCGAGAGACCTCGTTTAGAGTTGTTTTAAGTTGTGTTTTAGTTTTAAGTGTGTTTAGTGGTTCTGGATTAGTTGGGGATTAGAATAGCTTTTATGATAGCTTTGGGGAATTTGGAGAGCATTTTGATGTGTGGGACCCTTTGGGGGTTCTTATTACGAATTGTGTGAGATTGGGGGTTTATCGATGATTTCCAAGAATCGTGTTTTTAACCCCATTGGACTTATCTTGTTAATCCCTACAATTTTCATGTTGACATCGTTTTCATTCAAGGACCTTAAACCTGATTTTTCACTAATTGAGGGCAAAATGGTCTTTTACCCAAAATCTGGACACCGATTTCAATGTCACCAAAATGTGCAAAATATATACTTTTTGGAAACTAGAAATTTTGCCGATCAACTTTGTCTTCTTCGCCGAATTCGTTTGAAGCCCTGAGAACCATGTTTTGAGCCCGAGAAGTTCTTTAAGTGTGGGCCCCATCCTCACTTACTATATATAGAAAGTTTTCTTCTTCTTTTTCCCATTTCTGGCAAAAACCCTAGAGGAGGAGAGAAATCCCAGCCCTAAGGGTTTTCCCTTACATTTTCTTGCCTCTTCATCTTCAATCACCCACTAAGCTAGTGCTAATGGAAAATTAGTTGCTGCAATCTTCTTCCTCATCTCAAGGCCTTCATCTTGACACAATTTTTAAAGAAAAACCGCCCACTCCAAGACCTACTTTGGACAACACCTTGCTTTTTGGAGAACTTCTTTGTAAGTGATTTTCCTAAAAGTTTTATAATCTTGTTGTTTAGCCCTAGGGTAGCTCTATTTCAATTATTGGAAGATTCCGTTTTGTTTTAATTGGATTTTGATAATCTAGGGTTTGGACTTGGGGGTTTTGTGTATAGGTGTTTGATATGGGGATCTAAGAGGTGATTAGAGCTCAATTTGAATTGCAATTGGACCCAAGGCAAGTGGATGAAATGATTCTCATGTGTTTTATCATGTTTTATGAAAAATCTTGAATTGTCTTCATTAATGGTTTTAATGATTTATCATGTTTGATGGTTTAGTCTTATTGATTTTGAATGATGATTTGATGTGATAATGAGGTCAAGGAATAGCCCAATTGTTTGTGAAAATATGTATGGAAGAAGGGGAAAGAAAGGAAATGGATTGGAGTTGGACAAGGGAAGAATTCAATCAAATGGGTTGAAATTCGCTACAGGACCGATCGATCGCCCGTCAGGTCCGATCGATCGGACTGTAAATAACTGAGAGGGTTCTCAGGACCGATCGATCGCCCGTCAGGTCCGATCGATCGGACTGTAAATAACTGAGAGGGTCTTCAGGACCGATCGATCGCCCTTCAGGTCCGATCGATCGGACTGAGATGAGATGAAGTATAAAATAGGAGAATTGTGGGATTATTTTCCAGATTCACCCCAAGTCCACACTCAAGTCCAATTCAGATCTATCCCTTATCTTCTTATTTGAAGGCATTGAATCTATAATGATGCATTTAAACCCATGAATGAATTGGGAGAATTGTGATGGGTTGTATTGGGGAGGTATTGTCTGGAGCCCATTGTTATATAAGGACTTGTAAGGCATTGCGTAAAGTCCGGAGGAAAGGGAAAGCTTATCATGAAGATTCCATGAGATTTTCTAAATTGACCAATGTGTATAAGGACCCGGAATGTCCCTAACTCTTAAAGAGTACAAAATTTCATCATAACCGACATACGGGACCCTATTCACACTGATTCAATTCTAGAAACCCCATTGTTAGCCTGTAAGGGTATGGAAAACTATTTGTATTTAATTTTCAACTAAACTCTTATTTTGGGATTTCAAACCAACTTGATATGACTAGACTGTTACAAGAGTACTAAAAGTGATGTGTTTAGCTTTTGCTAACTTGTATATGGCGACTTGAGATGGATGTGTATTTGTGCCTATGGCACCCCGTTTCTTACTGTGCATATGATTTGATTTATCGTATTTGACCTATGAGTCGGCACCACTGAGCTTGGACGACCTCGTCGGTTTGATCCTCCGACTTGGGGTTCCTTCCCCTCCTGATAGCCAGCTGCAGTCTGGAATATGCATAGTTTACCCGGTTCGCTACCGCGGTCCCACAGAGTATATATATATATGTATAGTATAGTATTTATCGTTGTTCCTCCTCACCTCGTGTGACTGAGGCCAATGATCCTGTTAGGGTATATGCTCTCTTCACTTCGGTGAAGGGAGGCTCTAGCTTGTGGGGTTGCCATCTTGACAGTTTCCAAATCCTTGTTACCTTACATGATTTATTGCATATGTACTTCTTTTGAAATGATACATTGTCTTTTATAAAGTTCATTGTTTATCCATAAGTTTTCTTAACTCTTGCATAGCATCATTGTTTTATTATTGTCATATCTTTTCACCCACCTGCCAGACCGTCGTGTCTGATCCATTTATTTTGGTACTCAGGTCCCGAGCTCTTTGCCATTGAGGAGGAGCCAGAGGAGGCGGTCGGTGACCGCAGCGTGTGATTGAGTGGCAAGCTGATGATGTCATGTAGACATTTGGCTTTGCCTTGAGGACGATACACTTTGGGACTTGATATCTTTGTTTTAGATTTCTTGGGTTGTACGGTCTTTGTTGACCGATATTTTGGGGTTTTAATTAACTGATACTTTGTAAACATACTTGGATTTACTTTGGGGAAAATGCTTATGATCATTGCTCATCCTGATACCTTATCATTTAACCATAGATTTGTTTTGTCTATGAGATTGAATAGTACTCATATGATTTGCTACACGCTTCCGCAATCATAAAATATATTGGATATGGTTACATGTGAGATGATGTGTACAGATAATCCTCACCGCGGAACCCTGTGGGAAATCACGTGCACGGATAAACATTCTTTTAATTCCGTGTGCGGTTTTAGCCAAAGAGATGCACGTGGCGCGGCATCAACCCACCGTCCCGACCTCCCGGACTCGGATCCTTTTCCCCTTTCGGTCCGGGGGTCGCGACAGGACTGGTATCAGAGCGGGACATGTTTTAGGCAATTAAAAGAAACTAGAAACCTTAAGTACGTGGCGAGGATCCGTTAGATAGAATCGTGTGAGCAATGTGTGACCACCCTGTACTTGGGTTATATGTGCTAACAAATTGTTTTGCAGCGTTATGCCACCTCGCAAAAGAACAGCAAACAGTAATCACATTGCCAGTAACAGTGAGAGTGCAGGGCTTAGTACAGAGGAACTTCAGGACAACAATATGCAGAATCAATTCCAGCAGATGATGCAAGCTATGCTAGACCAACAACGACAAGCAAATGAAAATCAGGCTAGACTCCAAGCACAAGCTCATGAGACACAGACCAGATTGCAAGAACAGATGCTTCAGAAAGATGAGGATCATGCTAGGGAGATAGCTCAAATGCAGGCACAGTTGTTGGGGATATTAGAGAGGAGACCGGAACCAATCCCAGTTGCACCACCTGGTCCGGTAAACATTAGAGGGAATGATCCTAATGTATTGTATGAGCGGTTTAGGAAGAGAGGACCGAAAGAATTTTTGGGGACTGAGGACCCAATGGCAGCAGATGATTGGCTTGAGCACACCGAAAACATATTCGAGATATTCATATGAACCGGTGGGGAACGTGTACAGCTTGCAGCCTCTATGTTTGTGGTTTAGCAGATATTTGGTGGAAGACCGTCAGGGCAGAATATAGGGAAATGGCTGATGCAGAAGCTTGGGCTAACTTCAAGAGACAGTTTGGAGAGAAATATGTACCTACACATGTCAAGAGGCAAAAGGCAGTAGAATTTCAGCAACTTGTGCAAGGAAACATGACAGTCCTCGAATACCTTACCAAATTCGAGAGATTGTCAAGATATGCTCCAGAGCTGATAGACACTGTTGAGAAGAAGATAACCAAGTTCCTTGAGGGACTTCACCCGATTATTGAGAGGGATGCTACCGGGGTTGTACCACCCGTTACCTTTGAAGAAGCTGTCAAGAGAGCATACAAATTTGAGAACTTTCACAACAAGATCATCAAGAACCAAGGAAAGGGTCAAGGCTAGCAGCAGAACTATCAACAAAGAAACAATCAGAATAAGAGGCCAAGACAAGAGCAAAATGTGCAAAATCAAGGAGCTTGTGTTCATTGTGGGAGACATCATGGGAATGCCCAATGTCGTTCTATCACGGGGGCATGTTTTAGATGTGGTTCGATGGACCACCAGATGAGGGAATGCCCAAGACAGAATAGACAGCAACAGGAGGTACAGCGTCAGGCACCACCTCAGAATGCATTGGTAGTTCAGAATCAAGCAAGGCCACTACAACAACAGGCACCTCAGCAACAGTTTAGGCCACAGCAACAACAGCAACAACAGGCCCGTCAGCAAGGGCAGAATCAGAATCAGAATCAGCGTCCTCAGAATCAGAATAGGAATGCACCACAAGGCAGGCAACAACAAGGGCAGAACAGGCCACCACAAAGGGCACAACTCTATGCTGTCAATAGAGCTGATGCGGAGGCCGAAGGCAATGTAGTGGAAGGTACACTTCTCGTCTGTGGTTTTGATGCTAAGGTTTTGTTTGACCCTGGCTCTACTCACTCATTCCTATCTCCAAAATTTGCTATGTTGATTGATATGCATGCTAGAGAGTTGAGTTTCATTTTGACTGTGACTACCCCTTTAGGTAAGGAAGTTGTTTGTAGAACTTTTTACCCTAGTTGTCCAGTCATGATAGGAGAAGTAGTATTACCGGCAGATCTCATTTTATTGGAGATGCAGGATTTTGATGTCATCCTAGGGATGGATTGGTTAGCAGGATACCATGCTACTATGGATTGTTTCCATAAGACCTTAACTTTTAAGTTAGAGGAGACCCAAGCAGGGGTGTTGTTTCAGGGAGAGAGGAGTAGTTCTGGTGCAGGGTTTATTTCAGCGTTGAAGGCTGATAGACTTCTAAAAAGTGGTTGTGAGGGTTATTTGGCGTTTATCACGGAGGATAAACGGTCCCAAGGGGTGGAGGAGATCCCAATTGTTTGTGAATTTCCAGATGTTTTCCCGGAGGAGATACCAGGATTGCCACCCATTAGAGAGATAGACTTCACTATTGAGTTGTTACCGGGGACTGCTCCGATATCTATCGCACCTTACAGAATGGCCCCGGCAGAATTGGGAGAGTTGAAGATGCAATTGCAAGAACTCTTGAACAAAGGTTTCGTGAGACCTAGTGTATCACCGTGGGGAGCACCAGTTCTGTTTGTGAAGAAGAAGGATGGTTCTATGAGAATGTGTATTGACTATAGAAGATTGAACCAAGTGACCATCAAAAACAAATATCCATTGCCAAGGATAGATGAATTGTTTGATCAGTTGCAAGGAGCTGCTTACTTTTCGAAGATTGATTTGAGGTCAGGCTACCATCAGTTGAGGGTTAGAGATTCAGATGTGCCAAAAAAACAGCCTTTCGGACAAGATATGGACACTATGAATTTCCAGTGATGCCATTTGGTTTGACTAATGCACCGACAGTTTTCATGGCATTGATGAACAAAATATTTGCGGAGTACTTGGATCAGTTTACAGTGGTGTTTATTGATGATATTTTAGTGTATTCCAAGACCAAAGGAGAGCACGAAGAACATTTGAGGATAGCACTTCAGCTTTTGAGGGAGAATCAGTTGTTTGCAAAACTTAGTAAGTGTGAATTTTGGTTGGACCAAGTCACATTTTTGGTCATATCATCTCCAAAGAAGGATTATCAGTGGACCCGTCCAAGATTGAGGCAGTCACATGAATTGGGGATATGACCGAAGAATGCATCAGAAATCAGGAGTTTTCTTGGATTGGCAGGGTATTATCGAGGTTTGTGCAAGGATTTTCGTCGATTGCGTCACCTTTTGACGAAGTTGACAAGGAAGAATGCACCATATGTTTGGACAGACAAAGTGTGAAGCTAGTTTCCAAGAGCTGAAGAAGAGATTGACTACGGCTCCAGTCCTTACTTTGCCATCTGGGAGCGGCGGTTTTACTATTTTTACCGATGCTTCCAATGTTGGGCTTGGATGCGTGCTAATGCAAGATGGGAAGGTAGTTGCTATGGGTCACGGCAGTTGAAGGATCATGAGAAGAACTATGCAACACATGATCTCGAGTTAGCTGCAGTTGTTTTAGCTTTGAAGATGTGGAGACACTACCTCTATGGAGAGAAGTTTGAGGTTCACTCCGATCACCGTAGTCTACAGTACTTGTTTTCTCAGAAGGAGTTGAACATGAGGCAAAGGAGATGGATGGAATATATTAAAGACTATGATTTTCCAATCAAGTATCACCCGGGGAAAGCGAATGTAGTTGCAGATGCCTTGAGCAGAAAGTCAGTGAGCATGGCAAGTCTTCGGGGGACTTATGTGGTACAGCAGTTAGAAGAGTTGGGTGTAGATTTTCAGCCACTAAGAGAAGGTGTCATGTTAGCAAACATGTCAGTGTCAGAACCTTCTTTCATTCAGAAGATCAAAGAGAATCAGTTACAAGACCCAGAATTGGCTAAGATTTCTGAGCACCTAGCAGATCGTCCAGATTTTCGTTTTGTAGATGGAGTTTTGTATTACCGAGACCGTCTGTGTGTGCCTAACTTGGAGGACTTGAGGAATGATATCATGTCCGAGGCCCATGATACCAAGTATTCCATACACCCGGGCAGTACGAAGATGTACCAGAATTTGAAGGGCAGATTTTGGTGGAATAACATGAAGAGAGAGATAGCAGCTTTCGTCTCTCGTTGTATGACATGTCAGTTGATTAAGGCAGAACATCAGAAGCCTCCAGGGTTACTACGACCATTAGAGATTCCGGAATGGAAATGGGAGCACATTACCATGGACTTCATATCGGGTTTACCGAAGACTAGTAAGGGCAATGATGCTATTTGGGTCATAGTGGACCGTCTCACCAAGTCAGCTCATTTCCTACCGATGAAGACTGGGAAGAAGATGCATATGTTACCTTTGGCACAGTTGTTTGTCACAGAAATTGTCAGTCGTCATGGACAGCCAGTTTCCATCACATCCGATAGAGACAGCAGATTTGTCTCAAGATTTTGGAAGACGTTGCATGAGTCTATGGGTACGAAGTTGCAGTTCAGCACAGCCTATCACCCACAGACCGATGGTCAGTCAGAGAGGACAATTCAGACACTTGAAGATATGCTTCGAGCTTGTGTGTTAGATTTCAAGACTCAGTGGGATGAAGCCTTACCGTTGTGTGAGTTCGCTTACAACAACAGTTTCCACTCGAGTATCGGTATGGCACCTTTTGAGGCTTTGTATGGCAGAAGGTGTAGAACACCTGTTTGTTGGGAAGAAGTTGGTACTCGCAGTTTCCACGGACCGACCATTGTTAGTGAGACAAGCGACAAGGTCAAGTTGATTCAAGAACGTCTGAAAGTGGCTCAGAGTAGGCAGAAGAGTTATGCAGACTCTCACAGAAGGGATTTACAGTTCAAAGAAGGAGATAAGGTTTTCTTGAAAGTGTTACCTACTCGTGGGACTTTGAGGTTTGGACAGAAGGGCAAACTGTCTAGGAGGTACATTGGACCGTATGACATTGTGAGTAGGATTGGTGATGTGGCTTACAGGTTAGCCTTACCACCTGAACTTTCCGGCGTACACAATGTTTTTCACGTGTCTATGTTAAAGAAATACGTCCCTGACAGACTACACATACTCCGTTATGAGCCGTTAGAAATTCGAGAAGATGCGACCTATGTTGAGAAGCCTAAGCAGATCATTGACACCAAGGAACAAGAATTGAGAACTCGGACTATTCAGTGGGTCAAGGTACTTTGGGATAATCACGGACCGGAAGAAGCAACTTGGGAATTACGGGATCAGGTTCAGAAGAAGTACCCACATCTTCTACCGGAGGTGAGTTTTAATTTCCATTTGGAGGACCAAATGTCCTAAGGGGTGGAGGATGTAAGACCCCGACCCGAGAGACCTCGTTTAGAGTTGTTTAAGTTGTGTTTTAGTTTTAAGTGTGTTTAGTGGTTCTGGATTAGTTGGGGATTAGAATAGCTTTTATGATAGCTTTGGGGAATTTGGAGAGCATTTTGATGTGTGGGACCCTTTGGGGGTTCTTATTTCGAATTGTGTGAGATTGGGGGTTTACCGATGATTTCCAAGAATCGTGTTTTTAACCCCATTGAACTTATCTTGTTAACCCCTACAATTTTCATGTTGACATCGTTTTCATTCAAGGACCTTAAACCCGATTTTTCACTAATTGAGGGCAAAATGGTCTTTTTACCCAAAATCTGGACACCGATTTCAATGTCACCAAAATGTGCAAAATATATACTTTTTGGAAACTAGAAATTTTGCCGATCAACTTTGTCTTCTTCGCCGAATTCGTTTGAAGCCCCGAGAACCATGTTTTGAGCCCGAGAAGTTCTTTAAGTTGTGGGCCCCATCCTCACTTACTATATATAGAAAGTTTCTTCTTCTTTTTCCCATTTCTGGCAAAAACCCTAGAGGAGGAGAGAAATCCCAGCCCTAAGGGTTTTCCCTTACCTTTTCTTGCCTCTTCATCTTCAATCACCCACTAAGCTAGTGCTAATGGAAAATTAGTTGCTGCAATCTTCTTCCTCATCTCAAGGCCTTCATCTTGACACAATTTTTAAAGAAAACCGCCCACTCCAAGACCTACTTTGGACAACACCTTGCTTTTTGGAGAACTTCTTTGTAAGTTATTTTCCTAAAAGTTTTATAATCTTGTTTGTTTAGCCCTAGGGTAGCTCTATTTCAATTATTGGAAGATTCCGTTTTGTTTTAATTGGATTTTGATAATCTAGGGTTTGGACTTGGGGGTTTTGTGTATAGGTGTTTGATTTGGGGATCTAAGAGGTGATTAGAGCTCAATTTGAATTGCAATTGGACCCAAGGCAAGTGGATGAAATGATTCTCATGTGTTTTATCATGTTTTATGAAAAATCTTGAATTGTCTTCATTAATGGTTTTAATGATTTATCATGTTTGATGGTTTAGTCTTATTGATTTTGAATGATGATTTGATGTGATAATGAGGTCAAGGAATAACCCAATTGTTTGTGAAAATATGTATGGAAGAAGGGGAAAGAAAGGAAATGGATTGGAGTTGGACAAGGGAAGAATTCAATCAAATGGGTTGAAATTCGCTACAGGACCGATCGATCGCCCGTCAGGTCCGATCGATCGGACTATAAATAACTGAGAGGGTTCTCAGGACCGATCGATCGCCCGTCAGGTCCGATCGATCGGACTGTAAATAACTGAGAGGGTCTTCAGGACCGATCGATCGCCCTTCAGGTCCGATCGATCGGACTGAGATGAGATGAAGTATAAAATAGGAGAATTGTGGGATTATTTTCCAGATTCACCCCAAGTCCACACTCAAGTCCAATTCAGATCTATCCCTTATCTTCTTATTTGAAGGCATTGAATCTATAATGATGCATTTAAACCCATGAATGAATTGGGAGAATTGTGATGGGTTGTATTGGGGAGGTATTGTCTGGAGCCCATTGTTATATAAGGACTTGTAAGGCATTGCGTAAAGTCCGGAGGAAAGGGAAAGCTTATCATGAAGATTCCATGAGATTTTCTAGATTGACCAATGTGTATAAGGACCCGGAATGTCCCTAACTCTTAAAGAGTACCAAAATTTCATCATAACCGACATACGGGACCCTATTCACACTGATTCAATTCTAGAAACCCCATTGTTAGCCTGTAAGGGTATGGAAAACTATTTGTATTTAATTTTCAACTAAACTCTTATTTTGGGATTTCAAACCAACTTGATATGACTAGACTGTTACAAGAGTATTAAAAGTGATGTGTTTAGCTTTTGCTAACTTGTATATGGCGACTTGAGATGGATGTGTATTTGTGCCTATGGCACCCCGTTTCTTACTGTGCATATGATTTGATTTATCGTATTTGACCTATGAGTCGGCACCACTGAGCTTGGACGACCTCGTCGGTTTGATCCTCCGACTTGGGGTTCCTTCCCCTCCTGATAGCCAGCTGCAGTCTGGAATATGCATAGTTTACCCGGTTCGCTACCGCGGTCCCACAGAGTATATATATATATGTATAGTATAGTATTTATCGTTGTTCCTCCTCACCTCGTGTGACTGAGGCCAATGATCCTGTTAGGGTATATGCTCTCTTCACTTCGGTGAAGGGAGGATCTAGCTTGTGGGGTTGCCATCTTGACAGTTCCCAAATCCTTGTTACCTTACATGATTTATTGCATATGTACTTCTTTTGAAATGATACATTGTCTTTTGTAAAGTTCATTGTTTATCCATAAGTTTTCTTAACTCTTGCATAGCATCATTGTTTTATTATTGTCATATCTTTTCACCCACCCGCCAGACCGTCGTGTCTGATCCATTTATTTTGGTACTCAGGTCCCGAGCTCTTTGCCATTGAGGAGGAGCCAGAGGAGGCGGTCGGTGGACCGCAGCGTGTGATTGAGTGGCAAGCTGATGATGTCATGTAGACATTTGGCTTTGCCTTGAGGACGATACACTTTGGGACTTGATATCTTTGTTTTAGATTTCTTTGGGTTGTACGGTCTTTGTTGACCGATATTTTGGGGTTTTAATTAACTGATACTTTGTAAACATACTTGAATTTACTTTGGGGAAAATGCTTATGATCATTGCTCATCCTGATACCTTATCATTTAACCATAGATTTGTTTTGTTTATGAGATTGAATAGTACTCATATGATTTGCTACACGCTTCCGCAATCTTAAAAATATATATTGGATATGGTTACATGTGAGATGATGTGTACAGATAATCCTCACCGCGGAACCCTGTGGGAAATCACGTGCACGGATAAACATTCTTTTAATTCCGTGTGCGGTTTTAGCCAAAGAGATGCACGTGGCGCGGCATCAACCCACCGTCCCGACCTCCCGGACTCGGATCCTTTTCCCCTTTCGGTCCGGGGTCGCGACACCCCTAATGTGAGACATATTATTGAGAATAAGAATTCAGTGTTGTGTGTTATTTAGGGTTATTCCCTTTCTAGTCGCCTTAGGGCCTGAGTCTGAGGACTCGATCAATAGGGTCCGGGGCTGGATCATGGGTGTTCTATCATAGAGAGACCCTGTAATTCCCAAAGCAAATGAATTCATTAATATAAATTCTTGAACATAAAACTCTGGATAAGATGAATTGAATAGCATATCAAATGAACCTACACTTATGAAAGAGAAATGAAGCGATGCTAAAAATGGAAGAAGTTGCATGCTATTTATAGATACACATCAGTGTATTTCCCCGGAAAGCCATTCATTCCTTACTTGGGAGGAGAGAAAATCAAATGTGAACAAAGAAGTGAGAATAAAGAAAACAAGGGCTAAAAGAGAGGATGCCTTGCGTCTTGTACCAAAGAATCACTATTCAACATTACTGTGTCCAACTGTTAGCCCCTAAAATGGTCACACTGCATTGGTGCGTAGATGGTGCGGAGGAATCTGCACAAACAGTCCATTGGTGCATATGGACTGTGCAATGATAACTAAACACTGCATAATGGTCCCTTGGTACGGATGATTTCTACCCTTCGGTCGTTGGTGCAATGGATGTTGGTGCCTATTAATGTTGTGCAGTGAATAGTGTGCACGACGTGCTGTGCTGCACGTGGAGTGTGCAGTAGTCGTGCTGTGTGGACGGCAGCGTGCACGTTGCTGTGTTGCTGCAAGGGACGTCGTTCGCGTGCTGGTGTTGATGTGAACAACGTCGTGTGAATGCTGCGAGGCTTACACGAACTCTGTCTGTCGTGCAGGAACTGCGGTGGACGTTGCGCAGGTGCTGCGATAGCTGCGGGTGCTGCGTGCAAGCACTGCGAGGCTTACACAAGTTGTCTGTCGACGTCGTGCAGGAACTGCGTGCGGCAGATTTTGATCCTCGACCAACCTTGTGTTTTATGGACCCAAATGCATGTCTAATGCATTGAAAGGTTGTTAAACATGCTGAACAATCATTGTGTAAAAGGATTTGTGCATTGGAGTCCGGGAAGTGCCCGAAATTCTTGTTTCATCGTTTTCGGACATTTATACCCAGGAGGTGAGAAACAATGGGTGGCACAAAACTCTACTATGTAGCAGGTATGCCTGCTGGGTGGAAAAACGGACGGTGTGCACTGTTGGATGCACAGAATACACTAGGAATAGCCTTGGTGGCCTTGGTTGAGCATTGGTTGGGTTGCGGTTGAGAATTTGGTGCGTGGGGCCCACACCCTCGTGCCTGGGCTTGGTGGCCCGAACAGAGATGGTGGCGTGCTAGATTGGTGCATGGGGTTTATTCCCCTTGTGCTGGGGCTGGTGTAGCCCATGTGGAAGACACAGTTGGTGCTGTGTGGCATGCCTTTTCACTCAGACAGTTGCTGGTTGGTTTGGAATGACGTGGCAGCCACTTGGGTGGGTGGTTTGAGAAACTGCCATGGCAGTTTGGTATGGAAAGTGCGTTGGACATGTGGAGGACTACTTGGACCAACAAAAGCATGACAGGTGGCATGCAACTGCTCATACAAACTGCCCCTTTGTGGGTTATTTCCAGCAAGACAGTGGCAACTGTTGGAGGGGCCAAGTGGCAGGCAGTTAGCCTTGGTGGCACTGTCTGATTGGCAAGAGACTTGTTTAAATAGGACTGTATGGTTGCAGATCCAAGTTAGACAAGGAGAGACAGAGAGAAGTCTCAAACTGTAGTCTTAGAACGGAAACTAAGACAGAGAAAGGAGTTTGCCTAAGAGAGAATCTCAGGCGGGGCTTCAGGGTTCAGACAGAGATTCAAGAGGGATCTCTGCATGAGAGTGTTACAGAGAGTTATGAGTGGTGATTCTTTGTAAGGGCTCGTCCCACGGTTTTGATTAATAAGAGAGGGCTGGTGCCAAATTAATCAAGTGATCTGTATTTGCATTGTGTTGTCTGCAATTGTCTCCTTCCAATTCCTTTAGTGCTGTTGGTGTGTGTGTTTGTTGGTTGGCTGGTTAAGAGACTGGTGTCCTTAACGCCACACGGCAGAGTTATTTAGGCGAAAAATCTACCTCGTGACAACTGGTATCAGAGCCTCAGTTTTGGTAAATTGGGAGTAATTTCAGTCCGCTGATCATGTCAAAGTCAGCGCTGGAACAAGTTCGAGAGCACGTTCTTCATCTGGAAGAGAAGGTCGAAGGCCTGAATGATGCAAACGCTCAGCAAATTACCTTTGGCCCAAGGCTAACGGTGTTGGCTGAGAAGACGGAATCAATTGAGGAGTTGCTAAAGGATCGATCTGCACAGTTGGAGGAACTGCGTGCAGACATCCTGTCTTGGATGGAACAAGGGCAACAGCAGTTTGATTCCTTCTCTAGTGAATTGACCCTGATGAAGAGGGCCATTCATGGTTCGGTTGCTGGTTCAGAGAAGAGACGGGTCAAGGTTCCTGAACCGAAACCCTTCTCTGGTGCTCGGAGCGCAAAGGATCTGGAAAACTTTCTTTGGGATATGGAACAATATTCAAGGCTGTTCATACTCTTGTGGAAGAAATGGTGACTATTGCTAGCATGTATCTTGCTGGTGACGTGAAGCTTTGGTGGCAAACGCGTGTAGAAAACGACCAAGAGGCAAGTCGTGCAGAGATCACATTGTGGGAAAATCTGAAGAAGGAATTGAAGGATCAATTCCTGCCCTGTAACGTGGCCTGGGTGGCACGTGAAGCTCTGAGAAAACTCAAACATACTGGCGCAATTCGAGAATATGTTAAACAATTCTCCTCTCTCATGCTTGATGTGAAAAACATGTCTGAGGATGACAAACTGTTTAATTTTATGACTGGTCTGCAGGGGTGGGCTCAGGCAGAATTGCGACGCCAGAATGTGAAAGAATTGCCTATTACAATTGCTGCAGCAGAGGCATTGGTGGACTACAAGTCTGAACGGGCAGATGCCTCAGACGCTGCGAAGTCCAAGTCTAAAGGTTCAAAGAATGGGAAAAAGAAGAATGAAAACGGTGATAATGGTAAGGACAAACAGTCCAATGGCAATGGGGAACAGGGAAAGCCTGCAAAGGCCAACTTTGGGTGCTTCATTTGCCAAGGACCGCATCGAGCGCGGGATTGTCCTAAGAAGGAGAGTCTGAATGCCATAGTTGCTGAACTGGGATAGGTACCTGCAAGGGTGAATCCCATGCAACTGTTAGGTGGGACCTAACAGGCTTTTTCCCTAAGGTTTTGGTGGTGATTGAGACCAAGAATGAATATCAGTCTGCAGGAAGTTGTTGTCCGTGGAGTGGACTAATAACAAAGGACTGGAGGGTTTCTGTTGGTCAACTGAGGATCACTAACCAGGCCCTGGTGTTGAGTTGCCTTAGAGAAGGTAACCATATGAAGCTTTGTGACCTGAGTTTGGTGTTGGTACACCAGGATGTATTTTGTTTTTACTTGCTGTAAGAACAATACAGGAGTATAGTCATTTTTGCTTTAACTAGCATTGGTAATTTCTGTGGTGGTGTAGGAGCATCACACAGTAAATACTTTTGACTGTGGTGTCTGGTGGCATCAAGATTGGAGTTTTGTGGACAAATTCCAGTCTTTTGGGTAATCCAGAAGGTGAAACTTATCAAGGAGATAAGGGTGGTTCTTGTAGAAGATTGTGGTCTAGAACAGTAGGGGTTGTTTGATTACAATTTTTGAACCAATGAACACTATTGGTGCAGTGTTGAAAAGGATGAGTGTCTTGGTTGGAGTCGATACACACAGCAAAGGATTGCTGACTGGCTGTGAAGATGGACTTGGAAGTGCAGAAGATGACTTAGGTAGAGTGGCTTGGGTATCTTATTGTACTGGTTCATGTAAAAACAGTTGTAAATTTTCATTATTCATGTAACTTTTGGGTGTAAGCACTTGAATGATGTATTAAAGACTAAGTGTAGGTGCACTTAGCATATTTTTATTCTGTTGTAGGCAGTAGGAGTCTGTAACAACAGGTGAAGAAGACCCAAGGAAGAAGTGGCTTTCTTCAATCACCAGATGAGGACATCTGTTGGATCAGGTGGGGGAGGTTTGTTAGCCCCTAAAATGGTCGCACTGCGTTGGTGCGCAGATGGTGCGGAGGAATCTGCACAAACAGTCCATTGGTGCATATGGACTGTGCAATGATAACTAAACACTGCATAATGGTCTTTTGGTACGGATGATTTCTACCCTTCGGTCGTTGGTGTGATGGATGTTGGTGTCTATTAATGTTGTGCAGTGACTAGTGTGCACTACGTGCTATGCTGCACGTGGAGTGTGCAGTAGTCGTGCTGTGTGGACGGCAGCGTGCACGTTGCTGTGTTGCTGCAAGGGATGTCGTTCGCGTGCTGGTGTTGCTGTGAACAATGTCGTGTGAATGCTGCGAGGCTTACACGAACTCTGTCTGTCGTGCAGGAACTGCGGTGCACGTTGCGCAGGTGCTGCGAGAGCTGCGGGTGCTATGTGCAAGCACTGCGAGGCTTACACAAGTTGTCTGTCGACGTCGTGCAGGAACTGCGTGCGGCAGATTTGACCCTTGACCAACCTTGTGTTTTATGGACCCAAATGCATGTCTAATGCATTGAAAGGTTGTTAAACATGCTGAACAATCATTGTGTAAAAGGATTTGTGCATTGGAGTCCGGGAAGTGCCCGAAAGTCTTGTTTCGTCGTTTTCGGACGTTTATACCCAGGAGGTGAGAAACAATGGGTGGCACAAAACTCTACTATGTAGCAGGTATGCCCGTTGGGTGGAAAAAAGGATGGTGTGCACTGTTGGCACAATATATGCACAGAATACACTAGGAATAGCCTTGGTGGCCTTGGTTGAGCATTGGTTGGGTTGCGGTTGAGAATTTGGTGCGTGGGGCCCACACCCTCGTGCCTGGGCTTGGTGGCCCGAATAGAGATGGTGCGTGCTAGATTGGTGCATGGGTTTATTCCCCTTGTGCTGGGGATGGGTGTAGCCCATGTGGAAGACACAGTTGGTGCGTGTGTGGCATGCCTTTTCACTCAGACAGTTGCTGGTTGGTTTGAATGACGTGGCCAGCCACTTGGGTGGGTGGTTTGAGAAAACTGCTATGGCAGTTTGTTATGGAAAAGTGCGTTGGACATGTGGAGGACTACTTGGACCAACAAAAGCATGAGCAGGTGGCATGCAACTGCTCATACAAACTGCACCTGTGTGGGTTATCTCCAGCAAGACAGTGGCAACTGTTGGAGGGGCCAAGTGGCAGGCAGTTAG
>WHSA01000388.1:0-36954 GCA_012931725.1 Litsea cubeba | reverse complement strand
AAGCTTCTTCAATTATAACACAACTTTACGACCAATCCGAGAGCCGGAATCTGTGCCATATGTTCCCCTAATTCAGGAATGACTATGGCTCGTGCTGTTCCATTTCACAGGCTCTGGAACCCATTGCTCGTTTGGCGGCTCGGAGGGCTAATTTTCAAAGTTTTAAGTCAAACCTACGTTTCAACTATACTCGCAATCCGGGAGTCAGAATCTCGAACCGTCAGTTACGGCAGACGAAAGAAATGACTATGGGCTCGTGCTCATCCAGTGTTCAAGTTCACCGGAGCACGTTTGCTCGGTTTGCATGATTGGAGGCTAATTTTCCAAAGTTTAAGTTAAACCTACATTTCAACAATACGAGCAATCCGGGAGTTGAAATCTCAAGCTGTCAGTTCCGGCAAGTCAGGGATGCCTATGGTTCTCGTGCCCGTCCAATTTCACAGGCAACGGAGCTCGTTTACTCGGTTTGGGTGCTCGAAGGCTAATTCTCTAAGTTTTAAGTTAAACCTACGTTTCAACTATACAAGCAATCCGGAGTCGGAATCTCGAGTAGCCTATTTCTGCAATTCCGGAATGACTATGGGCTCGTGCTCTCTAGTTTGAAGGACACCGGAGCCGTTTGCTCAGTTGGGCACTCGAAGGCTAATTTTCAAAGTTTTAAGTTAACGTCTTAAAGTTAAACTATACGTTTCAACTATACGAGCAATTCGGGAGTCGGAATCTCAAGCCGTCAGTTTCGACAACTCTGGAAAAGCTATAAGCTCGTGCCCGCTTGCTCAGTTTGGGCGCTCGGAGATTAATTTTCTCAATTTTAAGTAAAACCTACGTTTCAACTATACGATCAATCCGGGAGTCGGAATCTAGAGCCGTCAGTTCCAGCAATTCAGGAAAGACAATGGGCTCGTTCCCGTCCAATTTCAGGGACAACGGAGCCCGTTTTTTCAGTTTGGGCCCTCGGAGGCTAATTATCAAAGTTTTGAGTTAATGTTTTATGTTAAACCTTGGTTTCAACTTTACGCACACTCCGGGAGCCGGAATCTCGAGTCGTCAGCTCTGGAAAGTTAGGAATGACTATGGGCTCGTGCCCATCCTGTTTGACAGACACCGGAGCCCGTTTTCTCGGTTTGGGCGCCCGGTGGCTAATTTTAAAGTTTTAAGTTAACGTTTTAGGCTAAACCTACGTTTCAACTTCACGAGCAATCCGGGAGTCGGAATCTCGGGCCGTCAGTTCCGGCAAGTCAAGAATGACAATGGACTCATGCCCATCCAAAGCCACAGGCACCGGAGCCCATTTGCTGGATTTGGGCGATCGGAGGCTAATTTTCAATGTTTAAAGTTAACGCTTTAAGTTAGACTTACGTTTCAACTATACGAGCCATCCGGGAGTCAGAATCTTGAGCCGTCAGTTCCGGTAAGACAGGAATGACTATGGGCTCGTGCCTGTCCTGTTTCACGGACAGCAGAGCCCATTTGCTTGATTTGGGCGATCGGATGCTAATTTTATAAGTTTTAAGTTAACGTATTAAGTTAAACCTACGTTTTAACTTTACGAGCAATCCGTGAGTCGGAATCTCGAGCCGTCAGTTCCTGCGATTCAGGAATGACATTCGGCTCGTGCCTGTCCAGTTTCAAGGATAACGGAGCCCGTTTTCTTGGTTTGGGCGCTCGAAGGCTAGCTATCAAAGTTTTGAGTTAACGTTTTAAGTTGAACCTACGTTTCAACTATACGAGCAATCCGGGAGCCGAAATCTGGAGTCATCAGCTCCGTCAAGTCAGGAATGACTATGGGCTCGTGCCCATCCAGTTTGACGGGCATCGGAGCCCATTTGCTTGGTTTGGACGCCCGGTGGCTAATTTTTAAAGTTTTAAGTTAACGTTTTAAGCTAAACCTACGTTTCAACTTTGCGAGCAATCCGGGAGTCGGAATCTCGAGCCGTCAATTCCGGCAAGTCAAGAATGACAATGGACTCATGCCCGTTCAATGCCACAGGCACCGGAACCCGTTTGCTCGGTTTGGGCGATCACAGGCTCATTTTCTATGTTTTTAGTTAATGTTTTAAGTTATACTTACGTTTCAACTATACGAGCAATCCGGGAGTCAGAATCTTGAGCCTTCAGTTCCGGCAAGACAAGAATGACTATGGGCTCCTGTCCATCCTATTTCACGGGCACCAGAGCCCGCTTGCTCGATTTGGGCGATATGATGCTAATTTTCTAAGTTTTAAGTTAACGTATTAAGTTAAACCTACTTTTTCACTTTACGAGCAATTCGGGAGTCAGGATCTCGAGCCGTAAGTTTTGGCAAGTCAAGAATGACCATGGATTCGTGCACGTCCGATTTCACAGGCACCAGAGTCCATTTGCTTGGTTTTGGCGATCGGATGTTAATTTTCTAAGTTTTAAGTTCAACCTACGTTTCAACTTTACGACCACTCCGGGAGCCGGAATCTCGTGCCGTCAGTTCCCCTAATTCAGGAATGGCTATGGGCTCGTGCCTGACCATTTTCATAGGCATTGGCCGTTTGCTCGGTTTGGCTTCTTGGAGGGTAATTTTCAAAGTTTTAAGTCAAAACTACGTTTCAACTGTACGAGCCACCCGGGAGTCAGAATCTTGAGCCGTCAGTTCCGGCAAGACAGGAATGACAATGGGCTCGTGCCCGTCCTGTTTCATGGGCACCAGAGCCCGTTTGCTCGGTTTGGGCGATCAGATGCTAATTTTCTAAGTTTTAAGTTAACGTATTAAGTTAATCCTACGTTTTAACTTTACGAGCAATCCGTGAGTTGGAATCACGGGCCGTAAGTTCCGGCAAGTCAAGAATGACCATGGATTCTTGCATGTCCAATTTCACAGGCACCGGAGTCCATTTGCTTGGTTTTGGGCGATCGGAGGCTAATTTTCTAAGTTTTAAGTTCAACCTACGTTTCAACTTTACGACCAATCCGAGAGCCGGAATCTCGTGCCGTCAGTTCCCCTAATTCAAGAATGACTATGGGCTTGTGCCTGTCCATTTTCATAGGCACTGGAGCCCGTTTGCTTAGTTTGGGTGCTCGGAGACTAATTTTCAAAGTTTTAAGTCAAACCTACGTTTCAACCATACGAGCAATCCGAGAGTCGGAATCTCGAGCCGTCAGTTCCAGCAATGGGCTCATGCGCATATAGTTTCAGGGACACCTGAGCCCGTTTGCTCAGTTTCGGCACTTTGAGGCTAATTTTCAACGTTTTAAGTTAATCCAACGTTTCAACTATACGAGCAATCCGGGAGTAGGAATTTCAAGCCAAAAGTTCCGGCAAGTCAGGAATGACTATGGGCTCATGCCCGTCCAATTTCACGGGCATCGGAGTCCATTTGCTCGGTTTGGGCTCTCGGAGGCTAATTCTTAATGTTTTAAGTTAAACCTACGTTTCAACTATACGAGCAATCCGTGAGTCGGAATCTCGAGCTGTCAGTTCCAACAATTCAGGAATGACTATGGGCTCATACCCGTCCAGTTTCAAAGACACACGAGCCCACGAGCCCATTTGCTCGGTTTGGGCTCTTAGAGGCTAATTTTCCAAGTTTTAAGCTAATGTTTTAAGTCAAACCAACGTTTCAACTATACAAGCAATCAGGAAGTCGGAATCTTGAGCCGTCAGTTCCGGCAAGTCAGGAATGACTTTGGGCTCATGCCCGTCCATTTTCACGGGCATCGGAGCCCGGTTGCTCGGTTTGGGCACTCGGAGGTTAATTTTCTAAGTTATAAGTTAAACCTGCGTTTCAACTATACAAGCAATCCGGGAGTTTGAATCCCGAGCCGTCAGCTCCAGCAACTCAGATATGACTATGGGCTCGTGCCCGTCCAGTTTCATCGGCACCGGAGCCCGTTTGCTCGGTTTGGGCTCTCTGAGGCTAATTCTCAATGTTTTAAGTTAAACCTACGTTTTAACTATACGAGCAATCCGGAAGTCGGAATCTCGAGCCGTTAGTTCCAGCAATTCGGGAATGACAATGGGCTCGTGCCCCTCCAGTTTCATGGCCACCAGAGCCCATTTGCTCGGTTTCAGCGCTTAGAGGCTAATTTTCAAAGTTTTAAGTTAATGTTTTAATTTAGACCAACATTTCAACTATACATGCAATCAGGGAGTCAGAATCTCGAGCCGTCAGTTCCGGCAAGTCAGGAATGTGTATGGGCTCGTGCCTGTCCAGTTTCACAGGCACCGGAGCCCGTTTGTTCGGTTTGGATAATCGGAGGTAATTTTCTAAATTTTAAGTTAACGTTTTAAGTTAAACCTACGTTTCAACTATACGAGCAATTCGGGAGTCGGAATCTCGAGCCATCAGTTCCAGCAATTCATGAATAACAATGCGCTCGTGCCCGTCTAGTTTCAAGGACACCTGAGCCTGCTCGGTTTGGGCGCTTAAAGGCTAATTTTCAAAGTTTTAAGTTAAACCAACGTTTCAACTATACGAGCAATCCGGGAGTCGGAATCTCGAGCCGTCAGTTCCGGCAAGTCAAGAATGACAATGGACTCATGCCCATCCGAAGCCACAGGCACCGGAGCCCATTTGCTGGATTTGGGTGATCGGAGGCTAATTTTCTATGTTTTAAGTTAATGTTTTAAGTTAGACTTACGTTTCAACTGTACGAGCCATCCGGGAGTCAGAATCTTGAGCCGTCAGTTCCGGCAAGACAGGAATGACTATGGTCTTGTGCCTGTCCTGTTTCAAGGACACCAGAGCCCGTTTGCTCGATTTGGGCGATCAGATGCTAATTTTCCAAGTTTTAAGTTAACGTATTAAGTTAAACCTACGTTTTTGAAAGACCAAGATCGAATTCTAGAGGGGGGGGGGGTGAATAGGTTGCTACTAAAAATTTAGACCACTTCTAAACACTTTGATTTTTAGGTGACTTATGCTTTGATGATGGTAAATTAGCTTGAGAAGAGAGAGAGATTCTAAGTTATACATTCAAAATCAAAAGACTACAACAGACTCTATTCAATCTCACACCCAACCATAAAGCCAATGATCATAAAAAGAAGGGAAAACACAAATCACCATAACACAACCAATTATAGTGGTTCGGCCAAATTGCCTACATCCACTCCCGGTACCTTACTGGATTTCACTAATCAATTCAAGGTTTAGGATCAGCTCAAACCTTACAACCTCATCACTATGCTTTTCTAGGATAAACATAAACCTTTACATCACAACAAATGCTTTTTAAGGCTAAACACCAACCTTTACAACATTGATTTTTCTCTTAATTAAAATGCCTATTTATGCATGGATAAGAGAACAAATTGCACACAATGGTTTACCTCTAGATAGGCTGAATAGACAATGATAACTCAATTACTAGAAGCATGCATATGAATGATAATGTTTATGACTAATGCATGGACTAGAAAACACTCTTTCTCTTTTAAAAGGATGAAACTTTACTCAACACATGTTTTTCTTTTTCAAAAGATCAAACTTGAAATAATAGATTTGAAAGTTAATGTTCAAAACCTCATGTGAATGAAAAGACATATGTAGATTTCATAATGCTAAAGGTTTTCAAAGATCAAAGCATGTTATGAAAAGAGACAACATCTTAAAAGGAGGGCTAACAATTTTATCATGCTTAAAAGAAAACAAAGATGAAAAATCTAAGCATGAAATAGAAGAAGAGATTTAGAAAGCACACCCATCTTAAGGATCTAAGATTGAAAAGTTGTAATGCCTCCATAATCCCTTTTGAAAAGCTCTTGAAAAATTCCTCTCATTTGGGCTCAAAAGTTCTCAAAAAATCAGCAACTTTCCCCAAAGAGAAAGTCAATTTTTATAGGAAAAGTGCTCCCAACGGATAGCTATCGGCTAGCCGATAACTCGGTGTCGGTCAACCGATAGCCTAACGGTCACAAGCCAATGGCTATAATTTTGAAAAAATTGCTGACCAAGAACCACTTGGCGGTTTGACCGACAACATCGGTCGACCGATATGGAACCGACATAGGAACCGAGAGCACAAATATGTTGAAAAAAACGCTGTCTGTTTTTTGAACCGACAAGCTCTCGGTCTTACAATTCATGCACTGTCGGTTGACCGATAGGAACCGAGGAGCTGACCGACAGAGAAGATTTTAAAATGAAGCTCTCTGGAAAAGGAACCGATGAAGCCATCGGTTAGACTCGGTTCTTGAATCGGTCGACCGACAAGAGCCGACAGTCTGACCGACAGACTATGAATCAGAAATCCCGAAGATCTGAAGGTTTTTCAAATAAAGACAAAGTTTATGATAGAAAAATATGCAAGAGGATCCTAAGAAAGAGATCATGAATGAGAGAGAGGTCAAGTTAAGACAATGAATGCATCCAATCAAATTGCAACAAAATAAACACTCTAACAATCTCCCTTTGCAATTTGATGGCAACTCTAAGCTTGACACTCTCTCATACTCCAAGAATTAAAACACCAACTTCTTTGGACATTTAAGGAGCTTTGGATGCTTTGGGACTTTGGATATTTTGGAGCTTTGGATTTTCCTTGCGAAAGTAACTAGACAAAGCTTCTCCCCCTCAATTTGATAGACCTTGATTCTACTGCCCCTCAAATTGAGACCACTTAATATCATTCTCTCCCCCTTTGACATCTAATTGCAAAGGATCTTGCCCATCTACAAGAAGACACAAACCTTGTCAGTAGCACCTGTTTATAAGAGGTATAATACAAAGGAAATGCAATAACAGGTGATTAGTCAACAAGATTTCAGATTTCAGGGCAAGGGCCAATGCCCAATTCATGTCTTAGTTTAATAAGTCTTTCATTTCCATGGGGTTTAGTAAATAGGTCAGCCAATTGAGAATCAGTTGGAATAAAAAGTAACTCAATAGAGCCTTGATCAGCATGATCACGCAAAAATTGATAGCGAATGTCAATGTGTTTAGTGCGAGAATGCTGAACAGGATTTTTTGAAATGCTAATGGCACTTGAGTTATCACACATGATAGGCATACAATGTTGTGGAACATTATAATCTAACAAAGTTTGTTTCATCCACAACAATTGAGCACAACAGCTACCTGCAGCTATGTATTCAGCTTCTGCAGTAGACAGAGATACTGAATTTTGCTTTTTGCTATGCCAAGCTACTAAGCAATTTCCTATGAAGTAGTAACATCCACTGGTGCTTTTCCTATCATCTATTGATCCTGCCCAATCAGCATCACTGTATCCAATTAATTGTAAAGATGAGTCACAAGGATACCAGATGCCATAATGAGATGTCCCATTGATATATTTAAAGATTCGTTTAACAGCTTTAAGATGGGACTCACGAGGATCCGATTGATATCTAGCACAGATTCCAACACTAAAGGAGAGATCAGGTCTACTAGCAGTAAGATAGAGGAGGCTTCCTATCATACTACGATAGAGTTTTTGGTCTACTTTGGTACCTTTTAGGTCACTAGAAAGTTTTGAAGTAGATCCCATGGGGTTGCTATTAGGCTTAGAGGTTTCTAGACCAAACTTCTTAATGATTTCTAAGGCAAATTTGGACTGGCTAAGAAAAATTCCTTTTTCGGTTTGGTTAACTTGGAGACCTAGGAAGAATTGCAGGGGACTGACTAGACTCATCTCAAAGGTGGAACTCATTAATTCTGAAAATCCTTGAGCCAATTTTTCCGAAGTGGATCCAAACACTATATCATCAACATAGATTTGAGCTACAAGAATGTCTTGATCAATTTTCTTGATAAACAGAGTCTTATCAACCTTCCCACAATCAAAATCATTTTCAACCAGATGATTTGTGAGCTTTTCATACCAAGCCCTTGGTGCTTGTTTTAATCCATAAAGAGCTTTCTTGAGTTTGTAGACATACTCAGGATGATGAGGGTCCTCAAAGCCTTCTGGTTGAGTAACTTAAACATCTTCTTCAACTTCTCCATTCAGGAAGGCACTTTTGACATCCATCTGAAATAGTTTGATTCTCATGCTACTCGCATAACTCAATAGGATTCTTATGGACTCCAAACGGGCTACAGGAGCAAAAGTTTCTTCAAAATCAATTCCTTCTATTTGGGCATATCCTTTTGCTACTAGTCTTGCCTTGTTTCTCACAACATTCCCAGATTCATCTGATTTGTTCTTGTAAATCCACTTAATGCCAATGGGATTTTTCTCTGTAGGTAATGGAACAAGATCCCAAACATCATTTTTCTTAAATTGATTCAATTCTTCTTGCATAGCTTCCATCCATTCTGATTTTGATTCAGCCTCAGAAAAATTCTTGGGCTCGATTTGAGAGACAAAGGAGTAATGAGCACATAAATTATGAACTTGTCTCCGGGTCATGACCCCACTACTGATATCTCCAATAATATTCTCCAATGTATGATCTTTCATAATTTTGGTTGGAACTGTAGCTTTGGATGGAATGATATCACTTTTGTCTTTAGGAATTGGTTGATCAGTATCAGATTCAACTTCATAATCATCTTGAAGAGTTTTTCCAACTTGATTCATATCATCTATGACAACATGAGCTGACTCCAATATGGTCATGGTTCTATGATTAAATACTCTGTAAGCTTTGCTCCTTTCAGAATAGCCTAGGAAAATTCCTTCAACAGATTTAGGCTCAAATTTCTCCAACTGCTCCCTATCTCTTAAAATATAACATTTTCTTCCAAACACTTTCAAATACCCCAAATTAGGTTTTCTTTTAAAATAAAGTTCATATGGAGTCTTGTTGGTATTCTTAGTGAGATATACTCTATTTATAAGATAGCAGGCAGTATTCACAGCTTCAGCCCATAGATTACGAGGAAGATTCTTTTCATTGAGCATGGTCCTAGCCATTTCTCGAATCACTCTATTTCTTCTTTCTGCTACTCCATTTTGTTGAGGAGTTTTAGGAGCTGAAAATTGATGATTAATCCCATGATTTTCACAAAATTTGGCAAATTTCTCATTTTCAAATTCTCCTCCATGATCACTCCTGATCTTCTGAATTTTACAATCTTTTTCCACTTGTATCTTGTTGCAAATTCTTATGATATTGTCTACAGCATCTGATTTAGCATGAAGAAAAGCAACCCAACCAAAACGAGAATAATCGTCTACCATAACCAGAATAAATTTCTTTCCTCCAACACTTTGCACTGGTGCAGGTCCAATCAAGTCCATATGGATTAATTCTAAAGGACGAGACGACGATATATCCTTTAAACCTTTGAAGCTCTTCTTTATTTGTTTACCCAGCTGGCATGCCTTACAGATTTCAGATTTTTCAGCACTTAACTTGGGAATTCCTTTCACAATTTCATTCTTGGATAAGGTTTTCATCAATTTAAAGTTTATGTGACCTATCTTTTGGTGCCATAAGTAATTCTCTTGATCTTTAGTTATCAAGCACCTAGATTCATTGTCATCACATTCTTCTATAATGTAAATATTTCCTTTTGTCCTTGATCCAGTAAGAATAACTTGGTTAGTTCTATCATTTACCACTTTGCACGAATGACTGTCAAAGACAACTTTGTTTCCCTTGTCACATAATTGGCTAATGCTAAGGAGATTATGCTGTAATCCTTCCACAAGAAATACGTCATTCAGAGTTGGTATTTGATCTCCTTTCACACTTCCCTTGCCAATGATTTGAGCTTTACTATTGTCTCCAAAAGAAACATTTCCTCCATCATATTCCACTATAGAGCTGAATCTAGATCGGTCTCCTGTCATGTGTTTTGAACAACCACTATCTAAAAACCAAGTAGGGTTTTCTTTTGCTTTTAAAGCGGTTTGAACTAGGAGACTCTCAAAGTTTGTTCCCTTAACAATCCAACTAGATAGAGGAGATTTATAGGGAATGGTCTTGGGGAGAAATTTGAAAGGTATTTTAGAGGGTTTGTTGAGAGATAACCTGATTTTGTATGGGCAATTAGGGACCAAATGACCACTACGATTGCAAAAATGACAAGTCCATCTAGTGGTATAATTTCTCTCAACTATAGATTTGCGGACACTCTTAGTAAATATTTGAGAGCTATTCTTCATGTTGCTAGGGGAACCTTCAAAACCTATACCACTCTTATCACCATAAATTTTATGCATCCATAACATTTGATAAAACTTATCATTTCCCAAGGTGAATTTTTCAACAATGAATTTTCCTTTGTTGAGTTTCAATTGTAGAGAGTTTGTTTCAAGTTGACTAGATTCAAGCTTGGATTGTAGGTTATGAATGTGATTTTGAGCAAGAGCTAGATCTTTAGTTAGGGTGATGAATTTAAGTTCCAAGTTGATTTTGTCATTTATGGTTAGTTTCAATTCATCTTTTAAAACATTTACTTCATTGACCAGTTTTTTTTATTCTTCTTTTAACATTTTATTTTTTTTAATTAAGATCTCAGAATTTTCATATAGATCATTATAAGCTTGTTGGATCTCAATTTCTTCATCTTCATCATAAGTTTCCTCTTCCCCTAATGTGTCTGTTAGATCCTAAGTTGTTTGCAATTTGATGTCTTGCATTTGCATAATAGTCATCTCATTAGGTTCATTTTCATTTCACATGTTTCTTCTTGAAAATCATCTTTTTACTCAACCTGTGTTTTGATTTAAACTCTTCTTTGGTTGATTTGAACCTTGATTTTAATCATGTTTTTCTTGATGAAACAATGCATAAAGACACCCTTCAAATCTGAGTTTTTAAATGATTTCAAAAGGTTCATTTTTCAAAACTTCAGATGTTCAGAAAATTGACCTGACCAGTCTGTCGGTCAAGTCATCGGTCCCCATCGGTCAACCCACAACTGAACCAAGGTTAACCGATGACTCCATCGGTTCCCATCGGTCAGCCTATCGGTTCCCATCGGTCCACCGATAGTGCATAAAATCCCAGACCGAGACTCGTCGGTTCCAAAAACAGACGGCACCTTTTTCCATGATTGTTGTGCTATCGGCTCTCCTATCGGTTCCGCATCGGTTGACCGATGAAGGACGGTCAACCGATGAATGCAAAAGGGTCAGGAGAACTGTAAAAAATATGACCGTTGAGCCATCGGTCAACCGACGGGCTAGTTATCGGTTGACCGACAGGCATCCGTTGGACCACTTTTTCTATAAAAAGCAAGTTTATTCCAAGATAAAAGGTGACGAGAATAGAGGCCATTTTTGGTGTTTTTGATGCCCAAGCAAAGGGAATGAACTAAGGAAGCTTGGTTGGTCCAAAGGAAAAGCTAAAGCTTGATTTCAAGAATTTAAATTCTAGTAAGCTTTAATTTCCTTGTTCATATGTTTCATGCTTTGGTTTAAACTTTTGGAAAATGTTTTCTAGCATGCTAACTAAGTTGTGTGGTATCCATTTCCTATTTAATCTTTGTTTCACATGACTTGGATTTCAACACTTGATTTCAAACCAAGTTTTATTTTATTCCTTGTTAATCATGCTTAGCCTAAATCTTTGATTTCTTTATAACATGATACATTAACTTGTTTGAATCCATCATTGATGTTTTCATTCATTTGAACTTTAGTTAAACCTTGTTTTGAAAACAACAATGAATGTGCATCACATGTTTAGAAATATTTAGTTTCATACAACTTGTGAGATTTTGATTTTCATAATCATCATCAAGTTAAAACTTATACATGTGAAATGCACATTGACTTCAATCATAAATTTGAGTGCTTTAAACCTTCAAATGACTTAAGCATACATTGACGGAGCTTATGTTTTAAACTTGATTGAAGTCTCCACACACACACACCTTAAGCATTCATCTTTGCATTTCATTGTGTTGTGTGAGTTAGATTTTCATTTTTATATTCGCCTACTTAGAGGCATTCTACTTAAGCTTAAATTGTAATCTCTTAGAGTGTTTCGTGAAAACACTTTCTTTAGAGAAATCACTTGCTTGTATAGGTTGTTGTTAAGCCTTGAAAAACAACATTGTAAGGTTATTGCTTATCCTTGGAAAGCATATTATTGAGGTTATTGCTTAGCCTATTGCAAAAGCATAAATAGTGGAAATCCGGTAGGGTGTTGAGCACAAACCGGTAGTGGATGTAGGCATTGAGGCCGAACCACTATAAATCATTGTGCAATGGTGAATTACTTATGGTGATTGTTTAATTTACCTTCCGCACCTTCTCACATAATCATCACTAGTTACAGGTGAATTGGAAAAGAATTTAAAATTGGCCAAAGTTGTAGATCACCCTATTCACCCCCCCTCTAGGGTTAGGATCCCTCGGACTTTCAATTGGTATCAGAGCCAGGTTGCTCTATATTTAGGATCAAGTGTTTGGAACTCTTGATTAGGTGTAAAAACCTAGAGTCATAACCCTAGTTGTGTATTGCACGAAAATCATTAGAATGGCTTCCACTCAGTTAGATGTTGTACATTCCCTTGTAGATTCTTCTAGACCACCGTTTCTTCCATCTATTGGAGATACAAACTTTGGAATTAATGAATCCCAAGATGAATTAAAAGAAGAAGAAAATGAATATGAAGATGACCTTCAACATGCTTATAATGAACTATATACATTGTTTCTAAAGCTTGATAAGAACAACAAAAGTTTAAAAGAAGAATCTAAAAGATTAAACAAGGAAATTGACACTTCAAAAGATGAACTTAGAGAGAAAGAAGAATTTATTCAATGCCTAGATTCTAAGTTCATGATCACTTTGCACAACCTATCAAATGCTCAAGATGAACTAAATGAAATAAAATTAAGTCACAATGAGCTAAATAAAGAAAATGTAAATCTAAGAGATACATTAAAAAAACAAGATGAGAACATTGTCCATTTAGAATCCAAATTGAAAATTTCTAAAGATAAGTTGTTAAATCTTCAAGATGAATTAAATGTATCTAAGATAAGTTGTGAATGACTTATCAAAGAAAACTCAACTCTAAGTGATCATATAAAGAATCAAGTTGAAGACATTGTCAACCTTGAATCCAAGTTAATAACCACCAAAGAAAATTTATTCAATGCTCAAAGTAATATAAAAACTTTACAACTTGGATCAAATGTTGATAAACTCAAACTTGAATTAAAACTTGCTTATGAAAAGGTAAACAAGTTTAATGGAATTGGAATTGAACTTACAAAAGTTAAACATGAAAATTCAATTCTTAAAAATCAAGTCACTCAACTTGAAACTCACAAAAGAAAGTATGAGTGCAAATTTACCCAAGGAGAAGAGAAATTTGAAAAATTATTTAGATTGGGTAAATCACAAAGAGATAGGATGGGTCTTGGATTCAATAAGTATATTACACATGACCCAAATTTCACCAACACATTTGTGAAAGGTGAGTCCTCATTCTCATACACTCAATCTCCATTGCCCAAAACAAAATGTCATTATTGTGGTAATGAAGGACATTTCAAATTTGAGTGCAAATTAAGAAAAAGTCATTTGTCCAAACCCATCTATGAACCTAAAAATGGAAAATCTAAATCAAAGGAAGACTCTAGAAAGTTCAAACAAGTCAAACCATTTCAACAAGAGTCTTCTAAGATGGATTTTAAAAAGACTAAACAAGTAAAATATGGTCAAAACAAATCTATCAATAAGAAACCTCTCACCTTCCCTCCATTAGCCTTGGAAATGAAAGAACTCTTGAAAAAGGTTGAAAGATTAAAATTAAAATTCAAAAGACAAAAAGAGGGAGGAAAAGTTAAAAAGAAAGTTGAACACCAACCATCAAAGACTAATCATCAATCTAATTATAAAGTTGTCAAACCTCAAAGATATGATGTCAAGTCTAAAAGAAACCTATATTATCTCCTATAGTTGGTGAAATCTCAACCATAGGTTCAAAGACTCAAAACCTTAGATGGATACCTAAGGTTAGGCTATTAGACAAATACTAAGACCTAGTAATTAGATTAGACCAACCCATTCTCATAAGTTATATGTCTAGTTGGTCCAAATCTAAATGGTTCAAACGTTCTAGGTATTCTCTATATGTTTAGAATTTCAAATTGTTTGTAAATTAATTTTTGAAAATGCATTTTTGAACCCAAAAGGTACTTGATATTAAAATGCATGTGTTTGATCAATTTAAATCTAAAATTTTGATGATCTAAAAATTGTTCTTCATAAGTTAAATCAATCATAAAACACTCTAAGCAATGATCATTAGCTAAGAAGGCTAATTCAGTGGATTAGTCCACTTTTCTACATCTATCGGTCGACCGATACTTAAGTCATCGGTGGACCGATGAAGCAGTGGCTCGTTAAAAACCCTGCGCGCAGAAATCTTCCTCTCAGTTCTGTTTCTCCCTGCATCGTCTACAAAGCCCTAGGGTGCTATGTCTGCTGGTTCTCCTTCTCCAAGAGTGAGATCTTCATTCGTTTCCAAACATTGATCATTAGCAAACATCGTTGGGCATCTTCCGAATCTGATTTCAATGTCAGAAGCCTGCACTGTTCATCTTCTTGGCTGCTGTGCTTGACTGATTCCTTCTCCAAAACGTGAAGACTCTCTGCAAAGCTCTATGTGATTTCAGAAATCATTGTCAAAGTGAGCCTTTAAGCCATCAACAAGTCAAGATCTCCAAACCATTTGATGTTCACAGTCGACTGCAATGGGCTGTTTTGAGAAACCCAACCTCATGTGCCACATTCAGATTTGATCATCTGTTCCTGTTCCCTTTCCAAGTTTGATTCAGGTAACATTGAATTCAATCTTCCTACATCTTAGTCCACAATCATTCTCTAAAATTTCAAATCTTTCTATCATATCCCCACTGTGCACACAAAGTATCTGTGAAAATGCCTCCTAGAACCAAGAAGGCTACTCCTAGGCGCCCTATAAAGATGGGAAAGGCCACAGCCTCTTCTAGCAGACCTATAGAAGATAGTGGGAATGAAAGCTCATCTCCGTCACCCCCTCCTCCTTCAACCAATTTGAGACTTGACTCAAATATCTTACAAAGTCTTCAAAGGAGGAATGTTGTAGTAGAAAGGAGGACTATCGTGGAAAAGATTACTTCCATGGGTTTCGACTTGAGCAATGTGCTTGGTCAAGTGGGTTGGAGAGGATACTTCTTTGGGGTGATATTGCATACCCTTCTATAGTCAAATTCATGTATGCATCTATCACAAGCACAAATGACTCTATCAATGCTTGTTCTTTTACCATTTCCTTTATGGATAGAGATGAAGTGTTCACACCCCAAAGAATAGGACTGATAATGGGGATTCCTTGTGCTCCTACGGGAGTAACGTATGTGACTGATACTCCTTCGGAGGATGAGAGGATCAAAGGCCACCATAGACATATGTGGCTTCAACTGTCCATGGGATCAAAAGAAACATCATCTAACCATTAGTTCCCTGATTCCAATCAATAGGATCATTCACAATCTTTTCACTTACAATGTATATCCTAGAGGTGGAAATAGGACTGAGCTTACAGCTTTCATGGTTAGTATCCTGTCCAAGGTAGTAACTGGCACTCCCATCTGTCTACCCTCACTCATCTGCCATACAATTATCAAGTTTCAAAACTCATTGGCACAAAAGAATGCCATTCCGTATGGATACTTGATGACTCAGATTGCTCTTCAGTTTCGTATTCCTATACCCACTGGAGAAAGCTCAATTTTCAAAGCTCCATTCTCAATCACCAATCTGAATCAATTGAATCTCATTCCAAATCCTCATATCCCTATAGCAGATGATCCTCCATTGGCACAAGAGCCTCCCTTGAGACAGGAGATACCTAGATCTCCACCTCCTCCTGCTCGTGCTTCATCTTCAAGGCAGACTGCTGGTCCTTCTACCCCTGGCACATCTTCTGATTGGCAAGCAGCCGTGGAAAGAGATATAGCCTACTTAAAGAGGAAACAGAAGAAACAATCAAAGACAATGAGCAAAATGTTCAAGTACCTCTCCAAGATCTTAAAGAGCTGTAGAAGAGATGACGTCGCTAGATCACCATCTCCATCTCCTCCATCTCCAGAGTCTGACTAGGATTTAACTTTCCATATCACCACATTTTGTGTTTAGAGTGGTGTATTATTGGTGGTGTATTTTGTATTGGAAGAAGGCTGGATTTTGTTATTTAAACTTCTACTTTCAGTTTATGGATGGTCATGTGTATGTCATTTTCAAAATGTAAAACTTCTTATTAATATCCTTATATAGTAAATGACATCTTTTGGATCTATTTGCCATCTACATAAATGCTTTTTCTTTCCTTTACATTGAAGATATCAAAGTTATGCTATGAGAAAGGTATATGTTTGCATGAGTATTGTTTGCAGACTATTTAGCAATTTGATGTCAATGGGGGAGAAGAAGAAGAAACATAAAAGACTGATTGGGAGATGAAGACTAAAGAAGATAAAGAGGAATTGAAGCAAAGACACCATTGCTAGAACAATGGGGGAGAGCAAGGACATTGGGGGAGAAAAGAGGAGCAGATTATGAGCAATGGGGGAGAGCAAGAACACCAGGGGGAGCTAAAGTAAGAAGAAGTGGATTGGACAAAAGTTGAAAGTTTTAATGGGTGGTTGAGTGTTATTTGCCATCAAATTGCAAAGGGGGAGATTGTTAGATCCTAAGTTGTTTGCAATTTGATGTCTTGCATTTTAGTCATCTCATTAGGTTCATTTTCATTTCACATGTTTCTTCTTGAAAATCATCTTTTTACTCAACCTACTCATGTTTTGATTTAAACTCTTCTTTGGTTGATTTGAACCTTGATTTTAATCATGTTTTTCTTGATGAAACAATGCATAAAGACACCCTTCAAATCTGAGTTTTTAAATGATTTCAAAAGGTTCATTTTTCAAAACTTCAGATGTTCAGAAAATTGACCTGACCAGTCTGTCGGTCAAGTCATCGGTCCCCATCGGTCAACCCACAACTGAACCAAGGTTAACCGATGACTCCATCGGTTCCCATCGGTCAGCCTATCGGTTCCCATCGGTCCACCGATAGTGCATAAACTCCCAGACCGAGACTCGTCGGTTCCAAAAACAGACGGCACCTTTTTCCATGATTGTTGTGCTATCGGCTCTCCTATCGGTTCCACATCGGTCGACCGATGAAGGACGGTCAACCGATGAATGCAAAAGGGTCAGGAGAACTGTAAAAAATATGACCGTTGCATATGACCGTTGAGCCATCGGTCAACCGACGGGCTAGTTATCGGTTGACCGACAGGCATCCGTTGGACCACTTTTTCTATAAAAAGCAAGTTTATTCCAAGATAAAAGGTGACGAGAATAGAGGCCATTTTTGGTGTTTTTGATGCCCAAGCAAAGGGAATGAACTAAGGAAGCTTGGTTGGTCCAAAGGAAAAGCTAAAGCTTGATTTCAAGAATTTAAATTCTAGTAAGCTTTAATTTCCTTGTTCATATGTTTCATGCTTTGGTTTAAACTTTTGGAAAATGTTTTCTAGCATGCTAACTAAGTTGTGTGGTATCCATTTCCTATTTAATCTTTGTTTCACATGACTTGGATTTCAACACTTGATTTCAAACCAAGTTTTATTTTATTCCTTGTTAATCATGCTTAGCCTAAATCTTTGATTTCTTTATAACATGATACATTAACTTGTTTGAATCCATCATTGATGTTTTCATTCATTTGAACTTTAGTTAAACCTTGTTTTGAAAACAACAATGAATGTGCATCACATGTTTAGAAATATTTAGTTTCATACAACTTGTGAGATTTTGATTTTCATAATCATCATCAAGTTAAAACTTATACATGTGAAATGCACATTGACTTCAATCATAAATTTGAGTGCTTTAAACCTTCAAATGACTTAAGCATACATTGACGGAGTTTATGTTTTAAACTTGATTGAAGTCTCCACACACACACACCTTAAGCATTCATCTTTGCATTTCATTGTGTTGTGTGAGTTAGATTTTCATTTTTATATTCGCCTACTTAGAGGCATTCTACTTAAGCTTAAATTGTAATCTCTTAGAGTGTTTCGTGAAAACACTTTCTTTAGAGAAATCACTTGCTTGTATAGGTTGTTGTTAAGCCTTGAAAAACAACATTGTAAGGTTATTGCTTATCCTTGGAAAGCATATTGTTGAGGTTATTGCTTAGCCTATTGCAAAAGCATAAATAGTGGAAATCCGGTAGGGTGTTGAGCACAAACCGGTAGTGGATGTAGGCATTGAGGCCGAACCACTATAAATCATTGTGCAATGGTGAATTACTTGTGGTGATTGTTTGATTTACCTTCCACACATTCTCACATAATCATCACTAGTTACAGGTGAATTGGAAAAGAATTTAAAATTGGCCAAAGTTGTAGATCACCCTATTCACCCCCCCCCCCCTCTAGGGTTAGGATCCCTCGGACTTTCAGTGTCATCTATTAATGTGTTATGATCATCAATCTCTTCAATAGAAGCAATAAGAAGCCAATTTGGAGGATTTTCATCTTCATCATTTTGGGATTCATTTCTGTCACTATCTTCATCTTCCTCATCCCATGTTATGTTTAACGCTTTCTTTGCTTTCTTATCCCCCCTTTCAAATTCTTTAGGAGTGGAGCAATTTTGAGCAATATGTCCAAACCCCTTGCAGTTGTAACATTGCACATCCTTTTTGATAAAAGATCCTTTGGAACTTCTTTGAAATCTAGGGCTTTTGTTGCTTTCATAAGATTTTCTAATGTTTTTGTTATTCCTAAAGAATCTCTTAAAGTTTTTGACAAGTAAAGCATTATCATCATTACTATCATCTTCACTTTCATTTTCATTAGATTGAGAGGAAAGAGCTACTCCTTTCTTTTTATCTTTGACTTCAAAATATAGTTCATATGTGAGAAGATTTCCACTTAGTTCTTCAATTTTGATTTGGTCCACATTTTTACTCTCTGTTATGGCAATAATCTTGGGTTTGAATCTTTTAGGGAGAGATCTTAAAAATTTTCTCATAGTTTTAGATTCATCCTTCTTTCCTCCTAGTCCTATAAGAGAGTTGATTAATTCCATAATTTTTGTGTAGAACTCATCAAATGTTTCTTTTTCCAGCATTTTAATATCTTCTAATTTAGAGGTCAACATTTGAATTTTGGCTATGTTGACCTGATCTGTACCTTCATGCGTGGTCTCAAGGGTGTCCCACACTTCCTTAGCAGTGTTGCAATTAACAACTCTATTGAATTCCTCTTGAGATAAGGCACAATATAGAGAGTTTTTTGCTTTAGCATTCAGATTAGCTTTATCCTTTTCACCTTGAGTCCAAGCACTCTTAGGTTTGAGAGTTAAGGAAATGATATTACCTTCAAAATCCTTTTCTGTGGCAGTGGGGAGATGATAGCCTTCTTCAATGATGTTCCACATATCTAAGCTTTGAGATTCTAAGAACACTTGCATCCTAATTTTTCAATACCTATAGTGTGTTCCATTAAACAAAGGTGGTCTATTTGTGGCATTGCCCTCACCCAAGTGAGATTGCATAGTAGCAACAAAAGAAAAACACTCACTAGGATTCAACTCTAGGCTGTAAGACCTAAACCAGAGCAACTTGACTCTGATACCAATTGAAAGACCAAGATTGAATCCTAGAGGGGGGGGGGGTGGTGAATAGGATGCTACTAAAAATTTAGACCACTTCTAAACACTTTGATTTTTAGGTGACTTATGCTTTGATGATGGTAAATTAGCTTGAGAAGAGAGAGAGATTCTAAGTTATACATTCAAAATAAAAAACTACAACAGACTCTATTCAATCTCACACCCAACCATAAAGCCAATAATCATAAAAAGAAGGGAAAACACAAATCACCATAACACAACCAATTATAGTGGTTCGGCCAAATTGCCTACATCCACTCCCGGTACCCTTACCGGATTTCACTAATCAATTCAAGGTTTAGGATCACCTCAAACCTTACAACCTCATCACTATGCTTTTCTAGGATAAACATAAACCTTTACATCACAACAAATGCTTTTTAAGGCTAAACACCAACCTTTACAACATTGACTTTTCTCTTAAGTAAAATGCCTATTTATGCATGGATAAGAGAACAAATTGCACACAATGGTTTACCTCTAGATAGGCTGAATAGACAATGATAACTCAATTACTAGAAGCATGCATATGAATGAAAATGTTTATGACTAATGCATGGACTAGAAAACACTCTTTCTCTTTTAAAAGGATGAAACTTCAAATGATACAAAAGATGAGAATCATATGTAAGAGAAAGAGTTGAATTACTCAACACATGTTTTTCTTTTTCAAAAGATCAAACTTGAAATAATAGATTTGAAAGTTAATGTTCAAAAACTCATGTGAATGAAAAGACATATGTAGATTTCATAATGCTAAAGGTTTTCAACGTTCAAAGCATGTTATGAAAAGAGACAACATCTTCAAAGGAGGGCTAACAATTTTATCATGCTTAAAAGAAAACAAAGATGAAAAATTTAAGCATGAAATAGAAGTAAAGATTTAGAAAGCACACCCATCTTAAGGATCAAAGATTGAAAAGTTGTAATGCCTCCATAATCCCTTTCGAAAAGCTCTTGAAAAATTCCTCTCCTTGGGCTCAAAAGTTCTCAAAAAATCAGCAACTTTCCCCAAAGTGAAAGTCACTTTTTATAGGAAAAGTGCTCCCAACGGATAGCTATCAGCTAGCCGATAACTTGGTGTTGGTCAACCGATAACCTAACGGTCACAAGCCAACGGCTATAATTTTGAAAAAATTACTGACCAAGAACCACTTGGCGGTTTGACCGACAACATCGGTCGACCGATATGGAACCGACATAGGAACCGATAGCACAAATATGTTGAAAAAATCGCTGTCTGTTTTTGGAACCGACAAGCTCTCGGTCTTACAATTCATGCACTGTCGGTTGACCGATAGGAACCGAGGAGCTGACCGACAGAGAAGATTTTAAAATGAAGCTCTCTGGAAAAGGAACCGATGAAGCCATCGGTTGGACTCGGTTCTTGAATCGGTCGACCGACAAGAGCCGACAGTCTGACCGACAGACTATGCAATCAGAAATCCCGAAGATCTGAAGGTTTTTCAAATAAAGACAAAGTTTATGATAAAAAAATATGCAAGAGGATCCTAAGAAAGAGATCATGAATGAGAGAGAGGTCAAGTTAAGATAATGAATGCATCCAATCAAATTGCAACAAAATAAACACTCTAACAGTTTTAACTTTACGAGCAATCCGTGAGTCGGAATCTCGATCCGTTAGTTCCTGCAATTCAGGAATGACAATCAGCTCATGCCCGTCCAGTTTCAAGGATAACGGAGCCCGTTTTCTTGGTTTGGGCGCTCGAAGGCTAATTATCAAAGTTTTGAGTTAACGTTTTAAGTTAAACCTACGTTTTAACTATACGAGCAATCCCGGAGCCGGAATCTGGAGTCGTCAGCTCCGGCAAGTTAGGAATGACTATGGGCTCGTGCCCGTCCAGTTTGACGGGCACCGGAGCCCGTTTGCTCGGTTTGGATGCCCGATGGCTAATTTTTAAAGTTTTAAGTTAACGTTTTAAGCTAAACCTACGTTTCAACTTTACGAGCAATCCGGGAGTCGGAATCTCGAGCCGTCAATTCCGGCAAGTCAAGAATGACAATGGACTCATGCCCGTTCAATGCCACAAGCACTGGAACCCGTTTGCTCGGTTTGGGCGATCAGAGGCTCATTTTCTAAGTTTTAAGTTATACTTACGTTTCAACTATACGAGCAATCCGGGAGTCAGAATCTTGAGCCTTCAGTTCTGGCAAGACAGGAATGACTATGGGCTCGTGCCCATCCTGTTTCTGGCAAGTCAAGAATGACCATGGATTTGTGCACGTCCAATTTCACAGGCACCGGAGTCAGTTTGCTTGGTTTGGGCAATCGGATCCTAATTTTCTAAGTTTTAAGTTCAACCTACGTTTCAACTTTACGACCAATCTGGGAGCCGGAATCTCGTGCCATCAGTTCCCCTAATTCAAGAATGACTATGGGCTTGTGCCTGACCATTTTCATAGGCACTGGCTCCCGTGTGCTCGGTTTGGCTGCTCGGAGGGTAATTTTCAAAGTATTAAGTCAAACCTACGTCTCAACTATACGAGCAATCTGGGAGTCAGAATCTCGAGCCGTCAGTTACGGCAAGAAAGAAATGACTATGGGCTCGTGCTCATCCAGTTTCAAGGGCACCTGAGCCCGTTTGCTCGGTTTGGATGATTGGAGGCTAATTCTCAAAGTTTTAAGTTAACATCCTAAGTTAAACCTACATTTCAACTATACGAGCAATCCGGGAGTCAGTATCTCGAGCTGTCAGTTCCGGCAAGTCAGGAATAACTATGGTCTCGTGCGCGTCCAATTTCATAGGCAACGGAGCCTGTTTGCTCAATTTGGGTGCTCGGAGGCTAATTCTCAAAGTTTTAAGTTAACGTTTTAAGTTAAACCTACGCTTCAACTACACGAGCAATCTGGGAGTTGGAATCTCGTGCAGTCAGTTCCTGCAATTCAGGAATGACTACGGGCTCGTGCTCGTCTAGTTTCAACGACACCGGAGCCCGTTTGCTCGGTTTGGGCGCTCAAAGGCTAATTTTCAAAGTTTTAAGTTAATGTTTTTAGTTAAACATACGGTTCAACTATACGAGCAATTCGGGAGTCGGAATCTCGAGCCGTCAGTTTTGGCAAGTCAGGAATGACTGTAAGCTCGTGCTCGTCTAGTTTCACGGGCACCGGAGCCCGTTTGCTCAGTTTGGGCGCTCTGGGGTTAACTTTCTCAGTTTTAAGTAAAACCTACGTTTCAACTATACGAGCAATCCAGGCGTCGGAATCTGGAGCCGTCAGTTCTGTTAGGATCTTTCTGTGTTGCTAATTTGATGGATGCACTATCACTTTCACTTTCATCTGATCACACACTCATTCATCGTATGTTAGACCTTGATTTCTGAATCTTAGACTTGCATATTCAATTGATTTTCAAAGACCTCATCCTGCATGTTTTAGAACTTAAAACACTCTTTCGAAAATCTATTTTTTCATGCATGATTTTGAAAAATCAAGTTAATCATCGAGGTTCTTGGAATGCATACAATCTCATTCTTAAAATCTTTTTTAGCATGCATAAAACATAATGCTGGAGTTCATGTTTCAGAAAAACCATTTTTTCAAAATCTGCACAGAACTCCTCCCAAGCCAGTGTACCCGGTCGACCGACCCCTGTACCCGGTCGACCGAGTCAACTAGCCGTTGGGAGAGAGCTGTTGGCTCTCCAACGGTCAGACTTCTGACCGTTTGTTCCAGGTCGACCGAGAGATCAGTAGGTCGACCGAATACACTAACCGTTGGACTGTTTTTGTCTATAAATGCTCATTTCATTCCTTTCTTGGAGAGGTTGGTTGGGTGAACTTTTGGATCCATTTTGAAGCCTAAGAAAGGGGAATGAGCTAAGAAGGCTAGATAGCAATGGAAATCAAAATCCTTGAGATTCAAAGGTATATACCTCTAAGTTAAATTTGATTTCCATACTTTTGAAATCCATGCATGATCAAACTTTTGTAAATTCATTTTTGCATGATTGCTAGCCTTGTTTGAGTTGTTTTGCAATCATCATATCACTTTACCATATTGGATTGTTTTGCAAAACACTCATTTCCAAATCACATGTGTTTTTAGTATTTAAATGTTCATACAACTTGTGTTTTAATAGGAATGTCTTTCCAAGTTGTTTCAATTACTTCATGTGATTAGTTCATCTCTTCAATCATTAATTTATGTGCTTAGAATTTTAAATGCATCAAGCATTCATTTAAGAGCTTCATTTTAGAAATTGATTGAAGTACACTTTCATACACCTTGAACACTCATCTTAGTTAATTGTTAGTGTATGATTGTAAATTGATTTTAATTTTTATATCAGCCTAATTAAGAGGCAAATGTATTAAGCTATAATTGTTTCTCTTCTAGTGTTTAGACACTTCATTGAGAAAGAAAAATCTATTGCTTGTAAAGGTTAGTGCTAAGCCTAAGAAAAGCATAGTGTAAAGGTTGTTGTTTAGCCTAGAAAAACATCATTGTAAAGGTTATTGCTTAGCCTATTGTAAAAGCATAAATAGTGGAAATCCGGTGGGGTGTTGAGCACAAGCCGGTAGTGGATGTAGGCATTGAGGCCGAACCACTATAAATCTTTGTGTTATGGTGATTGGGTTGTGGTGATTGATTTGTTTCTCTTCCGCATCTATTGTCATAATCATCACATGTGACTAGTTTATTTTAAAGAAATTAAAATTGGTCATAGTTGGTCACTATTAGTAGATCACCCTATTCACCCCCCCCCCCCCCCCCCCCCCCCTCTAGGGTTAAGATCCCGGACTTACAATTGGTATCAGAGCAAGGTTGCTCTATATTTAGGATCAAGTGTTTGGAACTCTTGATTAGGTGTAAAAACCTAGAGTTTAAACCCTAGTGTGCTTGTCATGAAAATCATTAAAATGGAGTCCACTATGCTAGATTGTGTAGATTCTCTTGTAGATTCTTCTAGACCCCTCCTTTCTTCTATTGGAGATTCAAACCTTGAATTTAATGAATCTAAAGTTGAATCAAAAGAAGAAGAAAATGATGATTATGAAGATGATATACATCAAGCCTATGAGGAATTATATGAACTATGTGAAGTCATAGCTAAGAAGAATAAAAAGTTAAGAGAAGAATCAAAAAGGCTCAACAAAGATTTAATCTCTTCAAATGATGAACTTAGAGAGAAAGAAGAAGTAATACATTGCCTAGACTCTAAGTTTATGATCACTTTGCACAATCTATCCAATGCTCAAGATGAACTAAAAGAAATGAAATTAAATCATAATGAGCTAAATAAAGAAAATTTAAACCTAAGAGATACATTAAAAAGACAAGATGAAAACATTATCTATTTAGAATCCAAATTGAAAATTTCTAAAGATAACTTGTCTAATCTTCAAGATGAACTAAATGTATCTAAGATAAGTTGTGAAGGACTTACCAAGGAAAATTCAATTCTAAGTGATCATATAAAAAATCAAGTTGAAGACATTGTCAACCTTGAATCCAAGTTAATAACCACCAAAGAGAATTTATTCAATGCTCAAAGTAATATAAAAACTTTACAACTTGGATCTAATGTAAATGAACTCAAACTTGAATTAAAACTTGCTTATGAAAAAGTAAACAAGTTTAATGGAATTGGAATTGAACTTACAAAAGTGAAAAATGAAAATTCAATTCTTAAAAATCAAGTCACTCAACTTGAAACTCACAAACAAAAGTATGAGTGCAAATTTACCCAAGGCGAAGAGAAATTTGAAAAATTATTTAGATTGGGTAAATCACAAAGAGATAGGATGGGTATTGGATTTGATAAGTATACTTCTCATGACCCTAAAATCACCAACACATTTGTGAAAGGTGAGTCCTCAATCTCTAGCACTCACTCTACTTTGCCCAAAACAAAATGTCATTATTGTGGTAATGAAGGGCATTTCAAATTTGAGTGCAAATTAAGAAAAAATCATTTGTCTAAACCTATCTATGAACCTAAAAATGGAAAATCTAATTCTATGATGGTTAAGGCATCAAAATCAAAGGAAGACTCTAGAAAGTTCAAGCAAGTCAAACCATTCCAACAAGAGTCTCCCAAGATAGATTTTAAAAAGACTAAACAAATCAAAAGTAGTCAAATTAAATCTATCAAAAAGAAACCTCTCACTTTACCTCCTTTAACCTTGGAAATGAAAGAACTTTTGAAAAATGTTGAAAGACTAAAATTAAAATTCAAAAGGCAAAAAGAGAGAGGAAAAGCTAAAAGAAATGAGAAAAATAAAAAGAAACATCAACCACCAAAGACTAATCATCAATCCAATTATGAAATTGTCAAACCTCAAGGATATGATGTCAAGCATAAAAGAAATCAATATTTATCTCCTCTAGTTGGTGGGATCTCATACATAGACTCCAAAGCTCAATACCTTAGATGGATACCTAAGGTTAGACTCTTAGACAAATACTAAGACCTTATAATTAGATTAGACCAACCCCTTCCCATAGTTATATGTGTTGGTCTTAAGTCTAGTTGTTTCTACTCTTCTTTGTATCTTCTATTTGTCTAAGTCTCATTTGTTTGAGTTTTACTTGTTGAAAATGCATTTTGAAGTTAAAAGGTATTTTCTGATAAAATGCATGTTTAGATCAAGTTGATTTGAAAAAGAATTTCTTAAAGTCACATTTTCATAATCAAATGACTTGTTTTTCAAATTTTTTATTCTGAATGGATTCATAGTTAATTCCACAGATGTCAAATTAAACACTCTTGAAAAATGATTTATCTTGGACTTACAAGTTCTTCAATCTTTTAAATGGAATTATTTAGAAATAGATTGTAAAATCTCTTTTCCGTACTAGATTGTAATAGTAGGATAGCTGGATTAAGGGAATCATATGTTCAGAGAGTTTTTCTTGAGTTGGCAAATTATTCCTTGAATTTGAACAGATATTCTGTTTTCCCTGTTTACGCGGTTGACATCCGGGTTTGGCCGGTCGACCGAAAATACGTGAACAGCAACTTAAATAAGTTGCGCTGGCCTGTTCTGTTTCATTCAGAACCTTCTTCTTGGAGCAGGTCGACCCCCTGGAGCTTCTCAAATCTGAATGCTCCTCGTTTCCAATCCGTCTCTTTCATTCTTCCTTGGCAAGATCATCATTCTCCCAAGGATTTCTCATTGGATTGTCTTCTTCCAAACCAAGGCCTGTTTCAGCACTGTGTCGCACGGCAGCTGTGCTCCTCTTCTTCTCTGAACTCCGTCTAACTGTCAGCATAGAGACGCACTATTCTTAGTGTGTGCTGCTTCCATCTCATTCAAGAATTCATGAGATTCCATCTGCTCTGGCCGTCCAAGACTATGGAAATAATCTTCTTCAACCGACTGTGTCTGTGTGCCGAGTTTGCTTCCCAGATCTCGGTTTATGGTCATTGTGGGGATCTGATCAATGGGTGGATCTGTTATTGAAGCTAATATTGTCTGCATGCTTTTAGGATCAATTGTAGCCATTTGTACACAGTTTCAGGCAGCCATAGTTTGTGGAAGTATTCTGTCACGGAACATGCATTCCAAGTGTTTGTCAAAATGACTGAACCACTGTTACATCATAGTTAGCTACTGTCTTTGCTGAATTCGAGTGGGATCATTGTGCACCTAATTCCATTCTATCATAGGAGCAATTCAAGCCATTCCAAATGCTCCAACTCACTGTTAAACTGACAGCTGAATTAGTGTGAGTCCCTCTCTTTCCCAGCTGATACCTTAGTGCCAAGTGATTACTTTCTTCTACATTTCAGCCTAGCACTTGAGGACAGTCAGTGTACATATTCAGCTACTCAGTCATGGCAAGAACAAAGCAAACTTTTAGGCAACCTATCAAGAAGTCAAAAACAGGCCAAGCTTCATCTTCTCATAGATCTCCTCCATCCTCTCCTGAAGCATCCCCTCCTCGTGAAGTCAGATTCAAACCCATCCCTTCTCCATCTTCGGTTGTCAAATCCTTCCGAAACAAAGGGATCATTGTGGAGAAGAAATGTGTAGTAGAAGATCTAGCGGATTATGGTTGTCCCTGCTATCATGGAAGATATTGGCTGGGCTGGTATTCTAAATTGGAGTGGAAATGCCTTTCCATCCTTGGTTCATGACCTATATGAGTCTATCTGTGCCGCCTCCAACAATTCATTCACTATCAGATTTGAGCATGGGGAAGAGGTGGTTACTACAGAGAAGATTGCATCCATCTTGGGGGTTCCTAGGTCAAATGGACCAAAGATAATTTCTGAAGTTTTACCTCTTGATGAAAAAGATGGAGTGACTCATGCTCTTTGTGGAAGAGCTGAAGTTTGGACAGCCAAAAATTGTCTTCAAGCTTCTCTCATGGTTCCTTCCCTTCGGATCATTCATATCATTTTCACTCATTCCATCTATCCAAGGAAAGGGAATAGGACTGAAGTAACTCCTTACATGGCGAATCTGTTGTTCAAAGTTATATCTGGAGATCGGGTATGCTTACCTTCAGTTATTATGCACCATATTCTTAGAGTTATTACTGGATCACAGCCGTGTGCAGCTCCATTTGGATTTCTTATTACCCAGCTTGCTAGATCATATGGAGTGGTTCCTCCAGCTTCTGAGAGACCAGTGACATCCACTATTTTCAACAAATCAAACATTCTCTTGATGAAGCTTCCACCACCGCAGCAAAGGAATCCTGTTACTGAAGGAGATGCAGAGTTAGAGGCTGCGGAGATAGAGCCTGTAGATCCAGTAGCAGGTCAGCCTCCTCATCCAGAGCCCCCTCAGCAGCACAGTCTGGAGGACCGTATGACCTCGTTAGAGCAGATTGTTTCTACCATACGTACAGACTATCAGGAATTTACGCAAGAGGTATCAGGAATGATGAAGAAGACTTTGAAGTACCTCTCGAACATCTCCAGCAGCTGCAGGCGTCATGATGATGCAGTGCCCCCGTCTCCTACAGATTCATCTTAGATCTTAGGAAAGTTTTTCACTTTTTGTGGGGAGGGTAGTGATAGACTTTTTAACTCTTTTAAATATTTGTCTATCTACTGACTGATAGTTTGAATCGATTACTGACCATTATTTTGATTTTTGGTTTGGTCAAGTAATTATTGAAATATGTAATAGTCTTTTATGGAAAAACAATGAATTTACATATTCAAATTGTTCATCTCATATCTTCTTGTCATATTCCTCAATTGATGAATGTTTATGATGCTTTGAACTAAATTTTCTTTCGATTAATATTTTTTTTGGCATCATTCATAACAGCATAGACAACCTCTGTACATGATATCCTGTTCAGCATTTCATTTTAATTTGGTAACAGGTGCTGCTGAAAGGTATTTGTTTTCTAATGTATACAGGTTCCTTTGCAATTCGATGACAAAGGGGGAGAGAACTCAAAAGAGCAAGAGAAGATCAAACAAAGGGGAGATCCAACAAAAGGGAGAGAAGACCAGATCTAACTAAGGGGGAGATCTGTCCAAGGATAAAAGAGGGAGAGCTCTAACGAAGGGGAAGAGATTGTTTCAAGAACATAAGAGCTGAAGTCTTAGAAGTGTTGTGATCATCTTAGTTGCCACCAAATTGCAAAAGGGGAGATTGTTAGGATCTTTCTATGTTGCTAATTTGATGGATGCACTATCACTTTCACTTTCATCTGATCACACACTCATTCATCGTATGTTAGACCTTGATTTCTGAATCTTAGACTTGCATATTCAATTGATTTTCAAAGACCTCATCCTGCATGTTTTAGAACTTAAAACACTCTTTCGAAAATCTATTTTTTCATGCATGATTTTGAAAAATCAAGTTAATCATCGAGGTTCTTGGAATGCATACAATCTCATTCTTAAAATCTTTTTTAGCATGCATAAAACATAATGCTGGAGTTCATGTTTCAGAAAAATCATTTTTTCAAAATCTGCACAGAACTCCTCCCAAGCCAGTGTACCCGGTCGACCGACCCCTGTACCCGGTCGACCGAGTCAACTAGCCGTTGGGAGAGAGCTGTTGGCTCTCCAACGGTCAGACTTCTGACCGTTTGTTCCAGGTCGACCGAGAGATCAGTAGGTCGACCGAATACACTAACCGTTGGACTGTTTTTGTCTATAAATGCTCATTTCATTCCTTTCTTGGAGAGGTTGGTTGGGTGAACTTTTGGATCCATTTTGAAGCCTAAGAAAGGGGAATGAGCTAAGAAGGCTAGATAGCAAATGGAAATCAAAATCCTTGAGATTCAAAGGTATATACCTCTAAGTTAAATTTGATTTCCATACTTTTGAAATCCATGCATGATCAAACTTTTGTAAATTCATTTTTGCATGATTGCTAGCCTTGTTTGAGTTGTTTTGCAATCATCATATCACTTTACCATATTGGATTGTTTTGCAAAACACTCATTTCCAAATCACATGTGTTTTTAGTATTTAAACTTTCATACAACTTGTGTTTTAATAGGAATGTCTTTCCAAGTTGTTTCAATTACTTCATGTGATTAGTTCATCTCTTCAATCATTAATTTATGTGCTTAGAATTTTAAATGCATCAAGCATTCATTTAAGAGCTTCATTTTAGAAATTGATTGAAGTACACTTTCATACACCTTGAACACTCATCTTAGTTAATTGTTAGTGTATGATTGTAAATTGATTTTAATTTTTATATCAGCCTAATTAAGAGGCAAATGTATTAAGCTATAATTGTTTCTCTTCTAGTGTTTAGACACTTCATTGAGAAAGAAAAATCTATTGCTTGTAAAGGTTAGTGCTAAGCCTAAGAAAAGCATAGTGTAAAGGTTGTTGTTTAGCCTAGAAAAACATCATTGTAAAGGTTATTGCTTAGCCTATTGTAAAGCATAAATAGTGGAAATCCGGTGGGGTGTTGAGCACAAGCCGGTAGTGGATGTAGGCATTGAGGCCGAACCACTATAAATCTTTGTGTTATGGTGATTGGGTTGTGGTGATTGATTTGTTTCTCTTCCGCATCTATTGTCATAATCATCACATGTGACTAGTTTATTTTAAAGAAATTAAAATTGGTCATAGTTGGTCACTATTAGTAGATCACCCTATTCACCCCCCCCCCCCCCTCTAGGGTTAAGATCCCGGACTTACAAGTTCCTGCAATTCAGGAATGACAATGGGCTCGTGCCCGTCCAGTTTCAAGGACAACGGAGCCCATTTTCTCAGTTTGGGCCCTCCGAGGCTAATTATCAAAGTTTTGAGTTAACTTCTTAAGTTAAACCTACATTTCAACTATACGAGCAATTCGGGAGCCGGAATCTCGAGTCGTCAGCTCCGGCAAGTCAGGAATGACTATAGGCTCATGCCTGTCCAGTTTAATGGGTACCGGAGCCCATTTGCTTGGTTTGGGTGCCCGGTGGCTAATTTTGAAAGTTTTAAGTTAACGTTTTAAGCAAAACCTACGTTTCAACTTACGAGCAATCCGAGAGTGGGAATCTTGAGCCTTCAGTTCCGGCAAGTCAAGAATGACAATGGACTCATGCCCGTCCAAAGCCACAGGCACTGGTGCCCATTTGCTCGGTTGCGACGATTGGAGGCTAATTTTCTAAGTTTTAAGTTAACGTTTTAAGTTAGACTTACGTTTCAACTATACGAGCCATCCGGGAGTCAGAATTTTAAGCCGTTAGTTCCGGCAAGAATGGAATGACAATGGGCTCGTGCCCGTCTTGTTTCACGGGCACCGGAGCCCATTTGCTCGGTTTGGGCTCTCGGAGGCTAATTCTCAATGTTTTAAGTTAAACCTACGTTTCAACTATACGAGCAATCCGGGAGTCAGAATCTCGAGCTGTCAGTTCCAACAATTCAGGAATGACTGTGGGCTCGTACCCATCCAGTTTCAAAGACACACGAGCCCACGAGCCATTTGCTCAGTTTGGGCTCTTAGAGGCTAATTTTCAAAGTTTTAAGCTAATGTTTTAAGTCAAACCAACGTTTCAACTGTTCAAGCAATCAGGGAGTCGGAATCTTGAGCCGTCAGTTCCGGAAAGTTAGGAATGACTATGGGCTCGTGCCCGTCCATTTTCACGGGCATCGGAGCCCGATTGCTCGGTTTGGGCGCTCAGAGGTTAATTTTCTAAGTTATAAGTTAAACCTGCGTTTCAACTATACAAGCAATCCGGGAGTCAGAATCCCGAGCCGTCAGTTCCGGCAACTCAGATATGACTATGGGCTCGTGCCCGTCCAGTTTCATGGGCACCGGAGCCCGTTTGCTCGGTTTGGGCTCTCGGAGGCTAATTCTCAATGTTTTAAGTTAAACTTACATTTTAACTATACGAGCAATCCGGAAGTCGGAATCTCGAGCCGTTAGTTCCAGCAATTCAGGAATGACAATGGGCTCGTGCCCCTCCAGTTTCATGGCCACTGAGCCCGTTTGCTCGGTTTGGGCGCTTCGAGGCTAATTTTCAAAGTTTTAAGTTAACGTTTTAATTTAAACCAACGTTTCAACTATATGTACAATCAGGGAGTTGGAATCTCGAGCCGTCAGTTCCGGCAAGTCAGGAATGACTATGGGCTCGTGCCCGTCCAGTTTCACAGGCACCGGAGCCCGTTTGCTCGGTTTGGGCAATCAGAGGTAATTTTCTAAATTTTAGGTTAACGTTTTAAGTTAAACCTACGTTTCAACTATACGAGTAATTCGGGAGTCGGAATCTCGAGCCATCAGTTCCAGCAATTCAGGGATAACAATGGGCTCGTGCCCGTCCAGTTTCAATGACACCTGAGCCTGCTCGGTTTGGGCGCTTAAAGGCTAATTTTCAAAGTTTTAAGTTAAACCAACGTTTCAACTATACGAGCAATCCGGTAGTCGGAATCTCGAGCCGTCAGTTCTGGCAAGTCAAGAATGACAATCGACTCATGCCCATCCAAAGCCACTGGCACCAGAGCCCATTTACTGGATTTGGGTGATCGAAGGCTAATTTTCAATGTTTTAAGTTAACGTTTTAAGTTAGACTTAACGTTTCAACTATACGAGCCATCCGGGAGTCAGAATCTTGAGCCGTCAGTTCCGGTAAGACAGGAATGACTATGGGCTCGTGGCTGTCCTATTTCACGGACACCAGAGCCCGTTTGCTCGATTTGGGCGATCGAATGCTAGTTTTCCAAGTTTTAAGTTAACGTATTAAGTTAAACCTACGTTTTAACTTTACGAGCAATCCGAGAGTCGGAATCTTGAGCTGTCAGTTCCTGCAATTCAGGAATGACAATCGGCTCGTGCCCGTCCAGTTTCAAGGATAACGGTGCCCGTTTTCTCGATTTGGGCGCTCGAAGGATTATTATCAAAGTTTTGAGTTAACGTTTTACGTTAAACTTACGTTTTAACTATACGAGCAATCCCGGAGCCGGAATCTGGAGTCGTCAGCTCCGGCAAGTCAGGAATGACTATGGGCTCGTGCCCGTCCAGTTTGACGGGCACCGGAGCCCGTTTGCTTGGTTTGAACGCCCGGTGGCTAATTTTTAAAGTTTTAAGTTAACGTTTTAAGCTAAACCTACGTTTCAACTTTACGAGCAATCCGGGAGTCGGAATCTCGAGCCGTCAATTCCGGCAAGTCAAGAATGACAATGGACTCATGCCCGTTCAATGCCACAAGCACCGGAACCCGTTTGCTCGATTTGGGCGATCAGAGGCTCATTTTCTAAGTTTTAAGTTAATGATTTAAGTTATACTTACGTTTCAACTATACGAGCAATCCGAGAGTCAGAATCTTGAGCCTTCAGTTACGGCAAGACAGGAATGACTATGGGCTCGTGCCCATCCTGTTTCATGGGCACCAGAGCCCGTTTGCCCGATTTGGGCGATCGGATGCTAATTTTCTAAGTATTAAGTTAAACCTACTTTTTAACTTCACGAGCAATTCGGGAGTCAGAATCTCGAGCCATAAGTTCTGGCAAGTCAAGAAGGACCATGGATTTGTGCACGTCCGATTTCACGGGCACCGGAGTCCGTTTGCTTCGTTTGGGCGATCGGATGCTAATTTTCTAAGTTTTAAGTTCAACCTACGTTTCAACTTTACGACCAATCCGGGAGCCGGAATCTCGTGCCGTCAGTTCCCCTAATTCAGGAATGACTATGGGCTCGTGCCTGAGCATTTTCATAGGCACTGGCGCCCGTTTGCTGGGTTTGGCTGCTCGGAGGGTAATTTTCAAAGGTTTAAGTCAAACCTACGTTTCAACTATACGAGTAATCTGGGAGTTAGAATCTCGAGCCGTCAGTTACAGCAAGAAAGAAATGAGTATGGACTCATGCTCGTCCAGTTTCAAGGGCACCTGAGCCCGTTTGCTCGGTTTGGATGATTAGAGGCTAATTTTCAAAGTTTTAAGTTAACATTTTAAGTTAAACCAACATTTCAACTATACGAGCAATCCGGGAGTCAGAATCTCGAGCTGTCAGTTCCGGCAAGTCAGGAATAACTATGGTCTCGTGCCCGTCCAATTTCATAGGCAACGGAGCCTGTTTGCTCAGTTTTGGTGCTCGGAGGCTAATTCTCAAAGTTTTAAGTTAACGTTTTAAGTTAAACCTACGTTTCAACTATACGAGCAATCCGGGAGTTGGAATTTCGTGCAGTCAGTTCCTGCAATTCAGGAATGACTACGGGCTCGTGCCCGTCTAGTTTCAACGACACCGGAGCCCATTTGCTCGGTTTGGGCGCTCAAAGGCTAATTTTCAAAGTTTTAAGTTAATGTTTTTAGTTAAGCATACGTTTCAACTATACGAGCAATTCGGGAGTCGGAATCTCGAGCCGTCAGTTTTGGCAAGTCAGGAATGACTATAATCTCGTGCTCATCTAGTTTCACGGGCACCGGAGCCCGTTTGCTCGGTTTGGGCGCTCGGAGGTTAAATTTCTCAGTTTTAAGTAAAACCTGTGTTTCAACTATACGAGCAATCCGGGCGTCGGAATCTGGAGCCGTCAGTTCCTGCAATTCAGGAATGACAATGGGCTCGTGCCCGTCGAGTTTCAAGGACAACGGGGCCTGTTTTATCAGTTTGGGCCCTCCGAGGCTAATTTTCAAAGTTTTGAGTTAACGTTTTAAGTTTAACCTACGTTTCAACTATAAGAGCAATTTGGGAGCCGGAATCTCGAGTCGTCAGCTCCGGCAAGTCAGGAATGACTATAGGCTCGTGCCTGTCTAGTTTGACGGGTATCGGAGCCTGTTTGCTCGGTTTGGGCGCCCGGTGGCTAATTTTGAAAGTTTTAAGTTAACGTTTTAAGCTAAACCTACGTTTCAACTTTACGAGCAATCCGGGAGTCGGAATCTTGAGCCGTCAATTCCGGCAAGTCAAGAATGACAATGGACTCATGCCCGTTCAATGCCACAAGCACCGGAACCCGTTTGCTCGGTTTGGGCGATCAGAGGCTCATTTTCTAAGTTTTAAGTTAATGTTTTAAGTTAAACTTACGTTTCAACTATACGAGCAATCCGGGAGTCAGAATATTAAGCCTTCAGTTCCGGCAAAACAGGAATGACTATGGGCTCATAACCATCCTATTTCATGGGCACCAGAGCCCGTTTGCTCGATTTGGGCGATCGGATGCTAATTTTCTAAGTTTTAAGTTAACGTATTAAGTTAAACCTACTTTTTAACTTTACGAGCAATTCGGGAGTCAGAATCTTGAGCCGTAAGTTCTGGCAAGTCAAGAATGACCATGGATTCGTGCACGTCCAACTTCACAGGCACCGGAGTCCATTTGCTTGTTTTTGGACGATCGGAGGCTAATTTTCTAAGTTTTAAGTTCAACCTACGTTTCAACTTTACGACCAATCCGAGAGCCGGAATCTCGTGCCGTCAGTTCCCCTAATTCAAGAATTACTATGGGCTTGTGCCTGTCCATTTTCATAGGCATTGGAGCCCGTTTGCTCAGTTTGGGTGCTCGAAGACAAATTTTCAAAGTTTTATGTCGAACCTACGTTTCAACCATACGAGCAATCCGGGAGTCGGAATCTCGAGCCGTCAGTTCCAGCAATGGGCTCATGCCCGTACAGTTTCAAGGATACCTGAGCCCGTTTGCTCAGTTTGGGCACTTTGAGGCTAATTTTCAACGGTTTATGTTAATCCAACGTTTCAACTATACGAGCAATCCGGGAGTAGGAATTTCAAGCCATAAGTTCCGGCAAGTCAGGAATGACTATGGGCTCATACCCGTCCGATTTCACGGGCACCGGAGCCCATTTGCTCGGTGTGGGCTCTCAGAGGCTAATTCTCAATGTTTTAAGTTAAACCTACGTTTCAACTATACGAGTAATCCGGGAGTCGGAATCTCGAGCTGTCAGTTCCAACAATTCCGGAATGACTATGGGCTCGTACCCATCCAGTTTCAAAAACACACGAGCCCACGAGCCATTTGCTCGGTTTGGGCTCTTAGAGGCTAATTTTCAAAGTTTTAAGCTAATGTTTTAAGTCAAACCAACGTTTCAACTATACAAGCAATCAGGGAGTCGGAATCTTGAGCAGTCAGTTCCGGCAAGTCAGGACTGACTATGGGCTCATGCCCGTCCATTTTCACGGGCATCGGAGCCCGGTTGCTCGGTTTGGGCGCTCGGAGGTTAATTTTCTAAGTTTTAAGTTAAACCTGCATTTCAACTATACAAGCAATCCGGGAGTCAGAATCCCGAGCCGTCAGTTCCGGCAACTCAGATATGAGTATGGGCTCGTGCCCGTCCAGTTTCATGGGCATCGGAGCCCTTTTGCTCGGTTTGGGCTCTCGGAGGCTAATTCTCAATGTTTTAAGTTAAACTTACGTTTTAACTATACGAGCAATTCGGAAGTCGAAATCTCGAGCCGTTAGTTCCAGCAATTCAGGAATGACAATGGGCTCCTGGCCCTGCAGTTTCATGGCCATCCGAGCCCGTTCGCTCGGTTTGGGCGCTTAGAGGCAAATTTTTTAAAGTTTTAAGTTAACGTTTTAATTTAAACCAACGTTTCAACTTTATGTGCAATCAAGGAGTCGAAATCTCGAGCAGTCAGTTCCGGCAAGTCAGGAATGACTATGGGCTCGTGCCCGTCCAGTTTCACAGGCACCGGAGCCCGTTTGGCTCGGTTTGGGCAATCGGAGGTAATTTTCTAAATTTTAAGTTAACGTTTTAAGTTAAACCTACTTTTCAACTATACGAGCAATTCGGGAGTCAGAATCTCGAGCCATCAGTTCCAGCAATTCAGGAATGACAATGGGCTCGTGCCCGTCCAGTTTCAATGACACCTGAGCCTGCTCGGTTTGGGCGCTTAAAGGCTAATTTTCAAAATTTTAAGTTAGACTAACGTTTCAACTATACGAGCAATCCGGGAGTCGGAATCTCGAGCCGTCAGTTCCGGCAAGTCAAGAATGACAATGGACTCATGCCCATCCAAAGCCACAGGCACCGGAGCCCATTTGCTGGATTTGGGTGATCGGAG
>WHSA01000003.1:0-91375 GCA_012931725.1 Litsea cubeba | reverse complement strand
TTTTTTTTAGTGCCTAGGTCGTCAAACCTGGCTCATATGGGCTAACCTATGGGACCTTAAGCTTTTGAAATGGCTTAGATTTCATATGGTGTCATTTTATAAAGAATATCTAAAAATATCTCCTTTGGATAGCGAATATCTAAGAATATCTTTTTTGGAGAGAATCTCTCATGTTCCCTTTATTTTGGGAGAGAATATCTCAAGATATCTTCCTTTGGGAGAGAATAGCTCAAATCTCCTATCTTTTGGGAGAAATCTCTCATTGATTTCTTTCTGAGAGAGAATCCTTCAAGATATCTTTCTTTCTTTTGGTAAGGTTACTAATTAGTAACACTTACCTCTTTCTTGTTTCCTTCTTTGATTTGCTGTCTTCTATAAAAACAAGGGGAGGTTGGATCTCTTGCTTTTATTGCTTTCTTTTGCAAAAAATCTCAAGAGTGCTCCAAGACCAGAGTTCTTCAAGAATCTTCAAACTTTTCTTCTTCTTCTCCATCAATGGCTTCAAGTAAGTTCTCTTTCTCAAGAAACCTCCATTGTAGAAAGTAGGATGGTTAAAAAAGAATTTTTTTGTTTATTTCTTTTCTTCTTTTTCTTTTCCACGTGTTTTCCTTTTCTTTTTTTACACGTGTTTATTTTTTGTGTGTTTTCCTTTCTTTTCTTTTTTGCATGTTTTTTTTTCTTTTGTGGGCCGTACGGACATATCTGTACGGATCTGGCCGTACGGCCACGTGGTCTATGGACTAGCCCATTTTTTTTGTTTCTTTTTTTTTTATCTTTCTCCCTCTCAGGTTTTTTTTTTGAGAAAGTTTATTTCGTTTTTTTTTTGCTCATCATGATAATGCCCCTTTTTTTTGGCAAACCAAGATGTTCATGCATGCATTTTTTTGTAAATTGAATTGGTAAAATGATGTGATAGCATACCTGAAGTTTTTACAAATTTGGGAATTGGAGCTCGCAGTGATGTTGAGCCCTTCCTGCTTTTGCGGAGACTTTGAGGTTTCGAAAGTTTGGAGTTTCGGAGCTCGCAGCAATGTTGAGCCCATCTTCAAGCTTTCTATTTCTTTCGGGGTATTTCCTTCTTCTTTGGAATTGCCTCGGAGTCATGTCAAAATTTTGCCATATTTTTTTTAGCGAAATTCTGTCATTTTGATGATGATTCTTTTCTTTTCCATCCTTTGCAGGTGGTTCCTGCTGAACGAACAAGGGTAAAAAGCATGCTACAAGCGTACCTCATCGATCTGCTAGATCTTCCAATCCGGTCGATCAACAGGCCTGGGAGAAGGTCTAGTATGTTGAAAGAAACCTTGAAGAGTGCAACTCTCTCAATAGAGATGAGAAGATCCAGCGACTAATCGCTCTCAAGGGAGAGGAATTCTACAAGATCATGGTAAGCAACCGTCCTTGGGTGATGGACGATCAGAGGGTTTTGCCCAAGCCTACCTTCTTCTTTGGTGATGTAGTCCTTGACGACGTGACATACCAGGGGAGATGTTTTCAGTTCTCTTACATGGCTGATGGTGAGAAGGGAACCGTTGTTACCCGGTCGACGTTTGATCGCACCATCTCGATTATGATCCTTGCCCCCACGTGTTCTAGGAGGGAAGATCCTCCAAGTTGGGTGAAAAGGGCAAATGTAATCAAGACCGGAGTTTTTGTTGGCGGTTCTCCTGGATATGCGGAGAAATCACTTGTCGACATGGACATGTTGATGCCGGCCAGCGGCTACCAGGGCTCTGATTATCTGTCGGTCGCTTTGGGACCGGTGGGCCTTGGCATTTTCAGCGGTGACGGCAGCAATTGAGTGAAGCCTTTTCAACTTCGAGGCCATTTCAGTGCTGACTCTGAGTGGAAGTCGTGGACTGATCGCATCCTGCTGATTGGTGGCGCCGTTTTGAAGGAAGCCGGGATTTTTTATGCAGTCCGCGCCTTTAGGGAGACCGTGATCTTTTCCGATGAGGCCTTCATGGCTATGCTGGAGTCATTCCTTCCCCAAACCAATACCTTCATTGTCACGAATGGTGAGATTGGTTTTTCTTTGAAAGAGTTGAGCGTCATTACTGGATTGCCTATCCTTAGAAACTCTATAAAGAGTTCATGTCGGTCAACAGCGTCCTTGAGGAGCAGTCGGAGGAGTTCAAGCTTCTGTACTTTCAGCTTGTCGCCTTCTATGATTTTCTGAAGGAGAAGGAGGGATCGAAAGTTAGATCCAGCAGTTGGAAGAGTTCTGGCTCTTTGTTCCCTAACTTTCTTGACAGTAGGGAGTCTTCTGATAGCATGATTCGGGAAGACAGGAAGAAGACTTCGGCTATGCAAGAAGAGTTGAGGGGTTTCTTCACGAGTACAGACACCATTTGCTCTGACATTGTACTGTGGAGATATCTCGCTATTTACCTCACTTATTGGCTAGGTGAGGCTATTTTTGCTGGAGGAGATGGAACGTACATCGGGCCGCATTGTATTTTTCTGGCTTGTCAGATGGCGTTTGGAGAGCGGCTTGCTTTAGTGCTTGCTCTTTACTCCTACTTGTGTATCGAATTGCAGGCTGCTGCTTTCTAGGTTCGGCTTGCGCTTCCCATGAACAGGGTATTTTCAGCCCACATTTTCTATGTTGGAATTTGAGATGCATTGAGTTGAATCTTGAAGCATTGGTGTGTTTGGTGTCTCAAGCATCAAATTGTATTGGAATTATTGTCAACACTATGTCTCAATCATGTGTTGAAAGAGTGGAAGTGATAGAGCTCAAGAAGAATGAAAAAGGAAAACAGTGAAGAAAATCAGTTTCTCCTGGTGCAGTGTACCCGGTCGACCGAGCTCCCTGGCCGGTCGACCGAGCATGAAGAAAGTGCAAAATCAGAGCTTACAGTTATTTTTGACACAGAGGTCATCCGGTCGACCTAGCTCCTGGTGCGGTCAACCGAGCATGCACGCGGTCGACCGAGGCTTCCAGGATGTCGACCGAGCTCGGGTTCCAGAATTTGACAACTTACAACTTTTTGAAAGTTCGTCAGGCGCCCAGTTCACCCGGTCGACCGAGCACAGTATGATGTCGACCGAGCACACAAAGACAGCAAGTAACGCAGAATTAGAAGTCTTTTGCTAAAAGTTAGGAATTTTTTGTAATTCGTTTGGGACTCTTTCTAAACGAATTGTAGCCTATTTTGGACACTCTTTGGGGTTGCTAAAACCTATATAAACACTCCTAATCTCGTTTTCAACAACAAGCATCAAAGAAAGAAGAGTTTGAGAGAGTTTTGGAGAGAAGAGTGCTTGGAGAAGAAGGTGCTTGTGTCTTGCTGTTGTGGAGCAACTTTCTACAGCAAGTGTGGACGAATTTGAAGCCTCATGAAGATGGTATTTTCGTTCATAAGATAAGTCTCTCTTTTATGCTTTAGATTTCTATTTGTAAGGGATTGAGAGAGAGAGAATTGTAGAGGGGAAAGGGCTGTAGATCAGTTTATCTTCTTTGCTGTAATCATCAAGTTGGTGCTTGGTGTTTTGGGGTTTGGTGATCCTGTCTGTGGGTGCAGACAAATTGTAAAGGGAGTTGTAGCTTCCTAGATAGTTGGTGCTATCTGAAACCTAAGGGAGTCGGTGCTTCCTAGATAGTTGGTGCTATCTGAAACCTAAGGGAGTCGGTGCTTCCTAGATAGTTGGTGCTATCTGAATTTAAGGGTTGGTGCTCTTTGTCGTCGGTGCGACTAAATAAGATTCAGACCTGTACCGGATTGTTGTTCGGACGGGATTGAACCGTGGACGTAGCCTTTTGGTGAACCACGTAAAATCTGGTGTCAAATTGTGTGGTTTGATTTGAATTGTTGTTAGCAAGGACCTGTTTAAAAGAGATCACTGATTCACCCCCCCCTCTCAGTGATCACGAGATCTAACAATTGGTATCAGAGCGTAAGGTTTCCCTTGATAAGCTTAACACGCTAAGGGTGATCTTTGTCAAATCACATGGCAACCAGCACAGCGAATATGAAAGCACCGTTGTTTGATGGTTCTAATTACAGCTTTTGGAAGATTAGAATGCAGGCCTTCATCAAATCTCTTGGCTATGATGTCTGGGAGACTGTCAGAGTCGGTTACAATTCTGCCATTGTACCCACTGATGCTGCAACGAAGAAGTTAGCAGACAACGACTCTAAGGCGCAGAATGCACTCTTTAGCGGCCTTGTTGACAGCGAGCTGATCAAAGTTATAGCATGCAAGACAGCCAAGGAAATCTGGGATAAGCTGAAAAGCATCCATGAAGGAGATGAGAAGATCAAAGAAGCGAAATTGCAAACTCATCGCTCCCAATTTGAGTCGCTTCGCATGGAGGATAACGAGAATGTTGATTCTTACATGCAACGGGTGAATGAAGTCACGAATGACATTCGTGGACTAGGAGAGGAGATTAAAGAAACAGTCATCGTCAAAAAGGTTCTAAGATCTCTCCTTCCCCGGTTTGATTCTAAAGTCTCAGCCATAGAAGAAGCCAAAGATCTGAACGAGTTTTCAATGGATGAGCTGCATGGTTCTCTCACTGCCTATGAGATGCGCATAGGTAAGACGTCTTCATCGGATAGAGAAGCGGCCTTCAAAGTTCAGAAAAAGGCAAAAGAGATTGCTGGTCATGATTCTGATGATGATGAGCTGGAGGCTCAATTTATTAGAAGGCTGAAGAAAGGAAGCAATGGCAAGTATAAAGGGAAGCTACCCTTTAAATGCTTCAATTGTGGCGGTGTTGGCCACTTTGCTGCGAAGTGCCCGCTGAAAGAAGACAATGATAATGACTCTTATGTTGATAAGAGTAAATGGAAGAAGAATTTCAGAAAGAAGGGCAAAGCAAAGAGCTTCATCAGTCAGCATAATGACAGCACGTCTGAATCTTCGGACGATGATGAATCAGTCGAGGCGACTGAAGCACTCTTCATGGTTACTATTGAAGAAGACGATGAGCAAGAGCTGGAAAACGAAGAGGAGGCTGAAGTGAATCTTGAAGAAGAGCTCATTGCTGCACTTGAGGAGCTTAGCAAGGAGCGAAGATCAAGTAAGAAAAATCTGAAACTTCTTCATGAATCTGAAATTTCAGTTATTGCTTTGAAAACTGAATTAGAAGAGTATAAAAGAATGGTAGATGTCCTAGAAATACAAATCTGTACCAAAACTGAGGAAGTGATGAAACTTGAGAATGAAATCCTTGGAGCAAGGACTGAAAATATGCAAATGAAACAAAAGCTCAAGGAGTTTCAAGCTATCAATGGTACATTGAAGCTGAATGAAAATTTGAAAGTTCAAAGACCCCCTCACTTCAGATTTGGAATAGGATTTGAGAATGGAGAATCTTCTAAGGTTACACCTTCTGTAGAGACGGTGTTTGTAAAGCAAGTTACTACACCTTCCAATTCTGTGAAGCCCACACTGCCTAGAAAAGAGCCCATTCAAGTGAGAAAGGACATGAAGCCTAACCAGCCATATAAAAGATACAAATTTTATGGCTATTGTTATCATTGCAATAGGTATGGACATAGAAGGGCAGATTGTAAATTCTATGTGAGAAACAGCCCAGTTGTGAGAAGGAACCCTTTCTCAATCCTAAATAGCCACAATATTGAGTGCTATATGTGTCATAATTATGGACACATGGCTAGGGATTGTAGGCTGCCTACTGCTAAACCAATTCAGGTTGAAAAGAAACCCAAGTTAGTCAAAACTTGGAGGGCAAAGAAAAGTGCAGAAAAAGGCAAGGAATCTCTCATTGTGCAAACCGCTTACAATGCACAAAAGAAGACAGCACCATGGGTCCTTGATAGTGGCTGTTCGAGTCATATGACTGGTGATAAAGAAAAATTCATCAAGTTACAGCACTATGAAGGTGGTTCGGTAAAGTTTGGTAACAATGATGGTGCCAAAATTGTTGGAAAAGGTGTTGTTCAGCTGATGGCAAACAAGATCAGATCTGAAGAGGTCTTATATGTGTCTGGATTGAGACACAATCTGTTGAGTGTGAGCCAGATCTGTGATAAGGGCCACGAAATTGTTTTTACAAAGAATGGGTTTGCTATCAAGAAGAGTAGCAACGGCAAAACAGTGGCTACTGGGTCAAGGACTGCTGGAAATCTTTACACCTTGTCAGATGGAGCTGAAAAGACATGCTTATTGAGTCGGTCAGAAGAGAGTTGGTTGTGGCACAAACGCCTTGGGCATCTAAGCTTTGGCAACATGTCAAAGATTTGCAATTCAAAGGCTGTTAGAGGTATGGCTACAGTTGAAAAGCCTTCAAACCCCATTTGTGACTCTTGTCAAAAGGGAAAGCAAACGAGGGTAATGTTCAAGACGAAGGAGCATCATACGAAGAAACCTCTTGAGCTGGTACACACTGATCTCTGTGGACCGATGCGGACTCAAAGCACCAATGGAGATAAGTATTTTATGCTTTGCATTGATGATTTTACTCGCATGACATGGGTATTATTTCTTAAGCATAAACATCAAGCACTTGATCGGTTCAAAGTGTTTAAAGCACAGGTTGAAAACATGCTAGGGAAGCAGATCAAGACGCTAAGGTCTGATCGTGGAGGCGAATTCACATCTGATGAATTCACTAAGTATTGTGAACATCATGGCATCCAAAGACAATACTCAGCCCCTAGAACTCCACAGCAGAATGGAGTTGTTGAGCGCAAGAACCGCACTGTGCAAGAAATGGCACGCACCATGCTGGTTGAAAGTAAGATGGCTGATAAGTATTGGAAAGAGGCGATTCATACGGCTGTTTATATTCAGAATCGTTGCTTAATCAGGCCACATGAAGATAAAACACCTTATGAGCTATGGTTTGGAAGAAAAGCTACAGTCAAGCACTTCAGAGTCTTCGGTAGCAAGTGTTACATCAAGCGGCTCGAACAAAATCCGGGCAAATTTGAAGAAAGAGCCGATGAAGGTATTTTTCTGGGTTACTCATCCTCTAGTAAAGCTTACAGATGCCTTAACAAAAGGACCAGAAAAATTATTGAAAGTGCTGATGTTAGAATTGATGAAAACCATGAGTCAAAGAAGGTAACTCATAATGACAGTCCAGTGTATGAGGACTCGAGTGAGATTGATGATGAAGTGGCTGAACCTGATTCTGAAAAGGCAAAAGATGATTCAGAGGATACTTCTCCTAGAAAGAAAAGTACTTGGGTAGAGCAACACCCTAAGGATCAAATCATTGGAGATCCTGAGGCCGGTGTAAAAACTAGACAAAGTGTAGTTAGCAATTACTCACTTGTGTCCACCATTGAGCCCAAGACAGTAGCTGAAGCTAGTCTAGATGAAAGCTGGTTAAAAGCTATGCATGAGGAGTTGGAGCAGATTGAGAAAAACTCCACATGGGAACTAGTCCCTAGACCTACTGATAAGAATGTGATTGGTACAAAATGGGTCTTTCGGAACAAGCTGAATGAAGATGGTCAGGTCATACGAAACAAGGCAAGGTTGGTTTGTAAAGGCTATGCACAAGTTGAAGGCATAGATTTTGAAGAGACCTTTGCACCGGTGGCTCGTCTGGAAGCCATTCGTATGTTTCTTGCATTGGCTGCCTATAAAACCTTCAAGGTATTTCAGATGGATGTTAAGTCAGCTTTCTTGAATGGTTTACTTGAAGAAGAGGTCTACATTGAGCAACCTGATGGCTTTCTAATTAGCAAAAATTCAGACTTAGTTTGCAAGCTGAAGAAGGCTCTATATGGACTGAAACAGGCGCCAAGGGCATGGTATGCAAGGCTGGATCTTTATCTTCGCAAGATTGGTTTTGGAAAAGGACTTGTTGATAGCAATCTGTATGTCAAATCTGATTCAAGCAAACAGCTGGTGGTTATTGTTTATGTTGATGACATAATATTTGGAGGCAATGATGAGAATATGTGCAGGATTTTTGCTGAAGATATGACGAAAGAATTTGAGATGTCTATGCTTGGAGAGCTAAAGTTCTTCCTAGGATTACAAGTTCAGCAGCTGAAAAATGGTATTTTTATATCTTAGATGAAATATATAAAGGAAATGCTGAAGCGTTTTAACATGGAAGACAGCAAGCCCGTGAGCACGCCAATGACAACGAACACGAAACTTAGCAAAGATGATAAGGCTTCGTCCGTTGATCACACCACCTATCGTTCTATGATAGGAAGCTTGCTTTACTTGACTGCTACAAGACCAGATCTTCTACAAGCAGTATGTATGGTGGCTCGATTTCAAGCATCACCAACTGAGACGCACCTTACAGCAGTGAAAAGGATATTTCGATATCTAAAAGGTACTATGGAGCTTGGAATATGGTATCCTAAAGGTAAATCCTTTACTCTTGTCGCATACTCAGACGCCGATTGGGCTGGTTGCGTAGATGATCGCAAGAGTACAAGTGGTGGTGCATTCTATCTTGGTGATAGATTGGTAGCTTGGCACAGCAAGAAGCAAGACTCCGTCTCACTTTCGACAGCGGAAGCAGAATATATTGCAGCGGCAACTTGTTGTACGCAAGTGTTATGGATGCGGCAAATGCTCTCTGATTTAGGAGTTCCAACAACAGATCCTACGCCGATCCTCTGTGATAACACTAGTGCAATTCATATCTCCAAGAATCCAGTTCAGCATTCAAGGACTAAGCATGTTGCAATCCGCTATCACTTTCTCAAGGATAAAGTTGCAGATGGTGAGGTAAAGTTGGAATACGTTCCTACTACTGAGCAAGTGGCTGATATCTTCACAAAACCTTTGCCAAAGGAAGTCTTCGAGTATCTCCGAAAGAAATTAGGAGTTACTCACTCTCCTACACCTTAGGAGATGTGCCAGAAAGGGGGAGCAATGAATTCGTTGAATATCTTATTTGCTCCTAGATTGGTCCCTTTGGAATTATTGTCAAAGGGGGAGAAGATTATGCATGGAAAGGTTGATATGCATGTCATCTTGAGAAGGTTATCTGGAGATTGGTATCAAGTTATGCTGAGAAGATTATGCAAGGAAAGACTATATGCATGTTGAAGTTAGTCTTATGCTAAGAAGATGGAAATATGATAGCATGAGGAAGATGGAAGATTGGAATGAAAATTGGTATCAAGATAGCAAATTCGAAGATCATGTTCCAAGGGGAGTTTATTGTTCTAAAAAGGCTCTATGATGTCAACATGTTCCAAGTGTCTGTGTTGAAGTTCCAAGTGTTGCCAACAATTCCAAAGGGGGAGATTGTTGGAATTTGAGATGCATTGAGTTGAATCTTGAAGCATTGGTGTGTTTGGTGTCTCAAGCATCAAATTGTATTGGAATTATTGTCAACACTATGTCTCAATCATGTGTTGAAAGAGTGGAAGTGATAGAGCTCAAGAAGAATGAAAAAGGAAAACAGTGAAGAAAATCAGTTTCTCCTGGTGCAGTGTACCCGGTCGACCGAGCTCCCTGGCCGGTCGACCGAGCATGAAGAAAGTGCAAAATCAGAGCTTACAGTTATTTTTGACACAGAGGTCATCCGGTCGACCTAGCTCCTGGTGCGGTCAACCGAGCATGCACGCGGTCGACCGAGGCTTCCAGGATGTCGACCGAGCTCGGGTTCCAGAATTTGACAACTTACAACTTTTTGAAAGTTCGTCAGGCGCCCAGTTCACCCGGTCGACCGAGCACAGTATGATGTCGACCGAGCACACAAAGACAGCAAGTAACGCAGAATTAGAAGTCTTTTGCTAAAAGTTAGGAATTTTTTGTAATTCGTTTGGGACTCTTTCTAAACGAATTGTAGCCTATTTTGGACACTCTTTGGGGTTGCTAAAACCTATATAAACACTCCTAATCTCGTTTTCAACAACAAGCATCAAAGAAAGAAGAGTTTGAGAGAGTTTTGGAGAGAAGAGTGCTTGGAGAAGAAGGTGCTTGTGTCTTGCTGTTGTGGAGCAACTTTCTACAGCAAGTGTGGACGAATTTGAAGCCTCATGAAGATGGTATTTTCGTTCATAAGATAAGTCTCTCTTTTATGCTTTAGATTTCTATTTGTAAGGGATTGAGAGAGAGAGAATTGTAGAGGGGAAAGGGCTGTAGATCAGTTTATCTTCTTTGCTGTAATCATCAAGTTGGTGCTTGGTGTTTTGGGGTTTGGTGATCCTGTCTGTGGGTGCAGACAAATTGTAAAGGGAGTTGTAGCTTCCTAGATAGTTGGTGCTATCTGAAACCTAAGGGAGTCGGTGCTTCCTAGATAGTTGGTGCTATCTGAAACCTAAGGGAGTCGGTGCTTCCTAGATAGTTGGTGCTATCTGAATTTAAGGGTTGGTGCTCTTTGTCGTCGGTGCGACTAAATAAGATTCAGACCTGTACCGGATTGTTGTTCGGACGGGATTGAACCGTGGACGTAGCCTTTTGGTGAACCACGTAAAATCTGGTGTCAAATTGTGTGGTTTGATTTGAATTGTTGTTAGCAAGGACCTGTTTAAAAGAGATCACTGATTCACCCCCCCCTCTCAGTGATCACGAGATCTAACATTCTATTCGTGGTATGTATACCACTATCCTAGCTTCCATTGGCTGGATGCTGCACATGATGATGATCCTCTGATGATTCTACTGGCTAAGGGGAAAGCCGTATCCGAATCACTTTTGTTTGCCCGCATGAGGATCTGACAATTCAGGGATGTCGAGATGGGGCAGTCTTCAGTGAAGCTTTCTCCGGAGTTGTGGAAGAAGGCTTTTGACTTTGGAGCCTCCCGAGACTCTACCAGGGCAGGGTTGGGAAGGCATTACTCCTTGACAAATGTAGAGAAGGAGTGGCTTTTCAGCATACGTGCCGGCACGATGGTGTACCGCAGACATCTTTTCGTCGACATCTAGCCGTATGTACCTTCTCGCTTTGTGCTGCAGTTAGGCTTTTCTCAAGCCGTTGTTGGAGCGCCTTCAAGCATGGTGAAGTGCTTTGGAGGTTTATAGGATGGGAGAAACGCATGGGCTTTCTATAGTGCTGAAGATACTACAACCATGATTTCCTATCCTGTATTGTCAACTTCCCGGACTGTCGGCTTCTCGAAGTGGTTCCCAGAAAGCTTTTTGGCATATCAGGGGCTTTCTAAGAAAGAGCTTGATATGAAACTGTCATCTGGAAAAGGCCTTGGAAAGTCGGATGGCGTCTGGCGAGAGGAAGTTTGGGCCTTCCTTTCTGGAGAGAAGCACAAGATAGGCTTTCTCGGTGACCAAGGCGTCATTGGTTCTGAAGCTGTTCGAGAAATACCTGATAAGGCTTTAGAGCAGCTAGAACAGGAGGAAGCTGAGCTTGATGCTCGGATGCAAGCGGCACAAAGGTGAGCTTCCGTGGAGTCTACTGATAAGGTAGACCATCCTGCAAGGAGTCAAGTGAGAGACCTGACTCTGACAGTGGGGCTGGTTCTTCTAGGAAGCGAGCCCGTAGAGGTAAGAAGAAGAGGAGTCAGCATCACAGCAAGGAGCAACACGAAGACTCTCCTGATATGGAAGTCTCTCTTACTATCAATGAGGCCAGGTGCCAGAGAATGCTGACGAGCTTCCAGAAAAAAGGAGCCGAGAAGAAGAGACCGTCGGTGAAGGTATGATTCTTTCTTTTTCTCTTTCCATTTCTTTTCATGGAATTTTCCATGTTCTGATTTGCTTCCTACTTCTGCTTTTCTCTTCTTCTTTTTTCAGTAGAGGAAGAAGACTTTGCGATGCCTGAGGTCCCGACCGATGAGGCGGTGACGGATCCTGTGGGGGTGCCTGAAGAAGAACCGAGGGACTCTGGAGTGAATCCAGAATCTCCAATTGGTATAACTTCTTTTGCTTTTTTTTTTGTCTATGACTTGATTTGCTAACACATATTTTTTGTCAGTTGACTTGGCACAGGATTCCGATGACTTTGAACCATCGATGGACGCAAATGTGGATGATGCTTCCGATGAGTTCATGGAGGAAGAGAGTGTTCCGCCAGTCGTCGAAGAAGGTACTTTATAGTAATAACCATGATAATGATTTTTTTTTAAACAGGATCATATTCATACCTTTTTGTGTTTCATTGATAGGCTTTGAAGTGACAGAAGAGAGTCCATCGCTTCCTTCAGAACCAGAGCAAGGGATGCCATAGGTTGACACGTTTGAGGAGATATCTCATGCTGAGATTCCTTCCCCAGCGGCTCCAATTGGAAAGAGTTCTTTTGTTACTCTTCCAACGGGTCATGACATGAGCAGCCGACTGACGGAGCAGGGCGAATCTTTGTCTGGGCCATCTCTTCTATTTGCGAAGAAGGTGTTGGCACGGGTTTTGAGCTCTTGGATCGAGACTCTCCTTTCTGGACACTTGGATGCCAGATTTGGTATGATCCAGCATCTGCAGGAGATTCTCACTGATGTCGAAGAAGTTGGTTTGGACGTCATAGGTGCCAGGGCGATCGTTGATAGGATCATTGCACTGGGTGATAAGTGGTTTGAGACCATGGACTTCCTTGATGACCAGTTCTTCAAGGAGATGTTCTTGGATCCTGCTAACTGGGCTAAGTCTGACCTGAATGAGGCTACACAGAGCAGGAAGCAAGTAGTTCGAAAGAAGAACTTAGAAGAGCTAGCCATCATCGGGATGAGGCACGACCTTAACATCCTTGATAGGGAGGTTGATGAGGCTAGGAAACATCTTGAGCATTTGAAGGCACAAGTCACTGCCAAGTGGGCTGCTATAATAGAGGCTCATGACAGGGAAAGTACTCCGATTCACCGGATTGCAGATGCCGATCGAGTTCTTGAAAGGAAGATTCAAGAAGACGAACAATGGCAAACTGCTCGGGATAAGCTTCCCGGTATAAAAGAAGGGTTACAGCATTCTCCACCATCTCATGGCAAGTTCTTGAAGAAGCATGCCTTGTAAACTATGACAGCTGAGGCCAAGATTTTGCTTGAGGAGCTGAAACTTTGGCTAGAGACCATTTTTGGCTGAGCTCCTGATTTTTTGTAGCAGAAACTATCCTTCTTTTTGTTTTTGTACCACATGTATTTTTTTGGTTCTCTTTTTTTGTGTAGTGCTTGTAAACACTTTCTTTGCTTTTTTCTTTTGGTACCACATGTATTTTCTTGGTACTCTTTTTTTTTTATTTTCCCTACGCTTGTTAGGAATTTTGTGTATTGCAATTTGATGGATGCATATCATTTTAATCATCATTTGATTTCTCACACTTGCATTATTTTAGAAAACATTGAAATCTTATTTTATCCATGCATTGTTTTTAAATATGGTAAAACTCATGTTTTATGCATGAATTGGTTTTAATTTTGGATGCAATTGATTTTGTAAAAGGAATTTCAAAATTCAAGCTTAGCCTAAGTTTTAAAGTTTCAAATGATTTGTGGCTTTTTATGATTCATGATTTTAAAAATACTTAGATTGATTTAAATCATGTTTCAAGCTTGATTTAATGGCCCCAACAAGTCCCACATCAAAAATCTTTGAAAATTGCAAAAGTATGCAAAATGGGAAAAGTGACCCAGGGCCCAGTGTACTCGGTCGACCGGGTACACATCTCGGTCGACCGCGTACACTGCGGGTCGACTGGGCAGAGAGCCGTTTGGCTCTCCAACGGTCATTTTTCTGACCGTTAAGGGTCGGTCGACCGAGCCAAGCTGGGGGTCGACCGGGGACACGCAGAAACTCTGTTTTCTGTGTATAAAAAGGCTTCATTCCCTTTGGAAAGATGTTGGAACTTTTGAGCAAACTTGGAGCCTTCTTGGAGGTGTTTGAAGAGAAGATAAAGGGGATGAACCAAGGGGATTAAGAAGGTCATTAAGGAAGCTAAAGCTTGGATCATGAAGTTAAATCTCCAAGTAAGCTTTGCTTAATTTAATCATATGTTTCATGCTTGGTTTTAAATCTTTGGTAAATGTTTTTAGCATGATAACTATGATGAAATGAATTCATTACTTCCATTCAATCTTTGATATTAAGTTGTAATGAATTCTTTTCTTTGATTCAAACTTAGTTTAGTTTTAAACTTTGTTAAACATGTTATGTTTAAAACTTTGATTTCTTTATAACATGTTAATTTAACTTGTTTGAATCATCATTGTTGTTTTCAATCTTTTTAAAACCTTTGTTAAATCTTGTTTTTGAAAACAACACTACAAATGCATCACATGTTTAAGCCAAATTAATTTCATACAACTTGTGAGCCTTGATTTTTTAAATCTTCAACAAGTTAGTATTTGTTCATGTGATTTGCATTTAAACTTCAATCAATTCTTTCTATGTGCTTTAATCTTTGAATTGCTTTGAGCATATATTCATTGGACTTTACTTTTTAAACTTGATTGAAGTTGTCACACACACACCTCATTAGCATACATCTTTGCACTCATTAGTGTGTTGTGTGAGTTTAGTTTTCACTTTCAAATTAGCCTATTAAAGAGGCATTGTAAGTGTGCTTTAATTGTAATCTCTTAGAGTGTTCTTTGGAAGACACTTTCTTTGAGAAATCATTTCTTTGTAAGGTTATTGCTTAGCCATATAAAAGCATTGTGTAAGGGTTGTTGTTTAGCCTAGAAAAACATCATTGTAAGGTTATTGCTTATCCTTGGAAAGCATAATTGTAGAGGTTATTGCTTAGCCTTTTGAAAAGCATAATAGTGGAAATCCGGTGGGGTGTGAGGAACACAAGCCGGTAGTGGATGTAGGCATTGAGGCCGAACCACTATAAATCTTGTGTTGTGGTGCATGCTCTTGTGATGATTGTATGTATTTAGCTTCCGCATTGTGCTTGTTATCATCACTAGTGACTAGTTAGTTTATAGAAAATTAAAATTGGTCATAGTTAGTCACTATTAGTAGCTCACCCTATTCACCCCCCCTCTAGGGTTAGGATCTTGGACTCCCACAAGGACTTTCAATTGGTATCAGAGCAAGGTTACTCCATTTAGGGCTTAAACACCCGGAGTTGATCCTCTCTATCTAGATCCTTGAGTTAGAACCCTATTAGTGTTTTTCTATGAAAATCATTAGAATGGATTCCACTAGTTTAGACTTTGTAGATTCTTTGGTAGATTCTTCTAGACCCCTCCTTCTTCCCACTATTGGAGATTCAAACAATGAATTTAAAGAATCTCAATTTGAATTAAAAGAGGAAGAAAATGATGAAAATGATAATGACATTGAAAAAGCTTATGAGGATTTGTGCACATTATCCTTAGAGCTTTCTAAGAAGAATAGAAGATTAAAAGAAGAATCTAAAAGACTAAATCAAGAATTAGTCTCTTCAAAAGATGAACTTAGAGAAAAAGAAGAATTAATAAATTGTGCAGAATCTAAGTTCATGATCTCTTTGCATAATCTATCTAATATTAAAGATGATCTAAGAGAATCAAAGATAAATTATGATAATCTTAATAAGGAAAATTCAAAACTAAGAGACCAATTAAAAAGGCAAGATGAAAACATTAACAACCTAGAATCCAAGTTAACCATTTCTATGGAAAATTTATCTAATGCACAAATTAAGATAAAAACTCTAGAACTTGGATCTAATGTTATCAATGAAGTTAAATTTGAATTAAAACTTGCCCATGAAGAGCTAAACAAATTTAAGGGAATTGAAAATGAACTAACAAAAGTTAAACTTGAAAATTCAACCCTTGAAGAACAAGTCACTCAACTTGAAACCTACAAACAAAAGTATGAGTGCAAATTTACCCAAAGTGAAGAAAGATTGGAAAAGTTATTTAAATTGGGGTAAATCAAAAGGAGATAGGACGGGTCTTGGATTTGATAGGAATACCTCATATGACCCTAAATTCACCAACACTTTTGTGAAAGGTGAGTCCTCATTCTCTAGCACTCACACTTCTTTGCCCATGTCTAAATGTAATTATTGTGGCATTGAAGGACATTTTAGGTTTGAGTGCAAACAAAGAAGAAGCAATGTGTCTAAATCCATATTTGAACCAAAGAAAGGTAAATCAAATTCTATGATGGATAAGACACCAAAAACCAAGGAGAACTCCATGAAGCTTAAACAAGTAAAATCAATTAAGAAGGAGTCTCCTAAAATAGATTCTAAAAAGATTAAACAAGTTAAATCAAGTTTAAAAGAATCTATAAATAAAAAGGTTCTCAACCTACCTCCCTTAACTCAACAAATGAAAGAACTTTTGAAGAAAGTTGCAAAGATAAATTTGAAATTCAAAAGTCAATTAAAGGGAGGAGATAAGAAGAAAAGAAAAATGGTTCAAACCCCAAAGAAGCAAACTCACCAAAAGACTAATCACCAATCTAAGCTAAACTTAGTTAAATCTATATCTCATGATGATAAGTCTAAGTTAATAATTTATCAAGTTAAATCTCCTAGAGTTGGTGAGAAGTTTAAGTTAGACCTCAAAGTTCATCCATCCCAAGACCTTAGGTGGATTCCCAAAGTTAGACAAATAGACAAACCTTAGGGCCTTGGACCTCATTGACCAACCTAACCTTAATAGTTAAATCTTTTTGTTGGTCATGATTGCATTTGCATTTTATGTTCTTTCTTAGTTACAATTTTTTTAAAAAAAAAAAATGCATTTGTTTCTTTATGATCATTTGATTTTGTCTTCATGTACTTCCCTAAGTCACATATCATGGTTTTCAAAATCATTTGATTGTATTTCTCACATGTTAGATTTGCTTTTTATAGTCACATCTTGTTTGCATTTCTACATGTTCAATTGATTATGGGTTCAAAGCTTTCATAGCTAGATCTTTCATAATCGATTGATGTTGCAATATCATTTGTTTGTATGTCTTAGTTAGATTATTTTGAAAAACAAATGATTTAAATCAATTTAATTTTTCCATGAATTTTTAAGTTATACTTTCACATGGAAAATTACTTTGAAAAGATCAACTTGTATGCTTTCCAATTAAGTTATATCTTTTAAAATGCAAGTTGAATGGTTTTTAAATCAAATTGTATGATTCTTTGTAGTGATATTGCTTAGAATACAATTTGATGTTTGATAAGGTGCTTTCTTTATTTTCATATACATTATGCCCATTGTTAGATTTTGTTTATGATTTGAAGATTGCATGAATGGAAATGCTTTAAAACTTTTTGTTGTATTCATCAAAGCATGTTCCATGTTTTCATTTCCTTATGCTTTTGCTTATGTCATCCTTTAATGGAAATGAATGTTGTGATAGACTATTTGCATGTTTGCTCTTTTAGTTACATTCTTTATGCAAATGTTTTATTTGTTCCATGTATGGTTGTGTTCTTTAATTATTTTTTTTTGTAACCATACTAGAACCCAAATCCATCCTTTATGCTTTCTAGTCATTTTTGTGAAATGGATGGTTATGATGTTTGATTCATGTGTATTTGTCATACTTATACATGTTTCAACCTCATAGTAGTGTTTGATCATATGAACCTCTTTGAAATTCATTTCTTGAATTACATAGTTATATCTCTTGAATGATGGATTTCTTAGATGTTGTATTCATATGGTTGACACTTTGGAAATTGCATATTCTTATAAGTCATATATTTTTAAAATGCAATTTCTCATGTTCATCACTATGCTCAATAGTTATATCATTAAAGTGATGAATATTCATTTATGTTGCTTGATGGAATCTTGTGTTTGTCACATGCTTGCTCTCAAACATGTTCCATATTCAATTGGTAATCAAATGATATCATTTTCAATTAGTATAACTTCCAATTGATGTTATATATTTGTGATAAACCTTGTGCACATTGGATTAAACTTGATAGTAATATGTCTTTGTTCCATGTCACATTCCATTAGCTTCATAAATGGCCATGTTTGCCACCTCTCTTGCTTATTTGGTTAAATCTCGTGACCACCATGTTTATGGGTTAATAATCTTGGTTGGTTAATGATTGAGGTAGGCATCATGGTTTGAATTTCATTTCACTCATCTTACACTTGATAGTCATATTTTATGATTGAGTGAAATGATTTCAAAATTTACATAGCATATGATTTTCATAGTTATATTATTTGATGCTATGTTTAGTAAACCCCTTATCATCATGGATAGCTCTAACTTGGATTAATCCTTCTAGTTACATTCCTTAAGTCCATTTTAGAGTAATTGAGCTAATAAGTCATACTCTTAAATCTCAATTGATATGGTTCCTATTTCAATTGGTATCCATGATAGATTAACCTTTTGACCTTGCTCTTCAACTTTCCTTAAGCTTATAGGTCAATTGGTTTCTCTCCAATTTGGTAATTTGATCATTGAGCCTTATAGTTAATCATTATCAATTGGTATCTAATCCTTCCCTTGAAGTTATCCCTCAATTGGTTAAACCATCTTCTTCTTGCATCTAATAGTTATATTCTTGTCAAAAGTATGACAAAAGAAGATTATGGATTGAGGGGGAGTAAACCTTCTAAGGAAGCATTAGAGATGATCAAATTCACCATTGCTATTCCCTTGTAACTTACTCACATGCATAATAGCCTGTTAAGTATTTCATTTTCGATTTCATTTGTTAACAGGTGCTACTAAAGGTATTTTCCTTGTTTCATGTGTGTAGGTACCTTTCTTCAATTGCTACCTTTGCAATTTAATGGCAAAGGGGGAGAAAGGATTAAGGGGGAGAAAATACTCTAGCTACCCAAAAAGGGAGAAAGATCAAAGGGGGAGAGAGCATTCAATGGCAAAGGGAGAGAAAGACCAAGGAGAGAGAGTGCTTGGTCTAAGGGGGAGAGAAGATAAAAGAAAGAAAGCTTGGAGCTAAGGACAAGAAGAATGAAGATCAAAAGAGCTAAAGCCCAAGCTAAGTGAAGGAGCATCCGAAGATTTCAAGCCGTGTCAAGCCAAGGAGCTGAAGACTTAGTGTGAGGTTTAGTGTTAAGTTAAGGTTTGCCATCAAATTGCAAAGGGGGAGATTGTTAGGAATTTTGTGTATTGCAATTTGATGGATGCATATCATTTTAATCATCATTTGATTTCTCACACTTGCATTATTTTAGAAAACATTGAAATCTTATTTTATCCATGCATTGTTTTTAAATATGGTAAAACTCATGTTTTATGCATGAATTGGTTTTAATTTTGGATGCAATTGATTTTGTAAAAGGAATTTCAAAATTCAAGCTTAGCCTAAGTTTTAAAGTTTCAAATGATTTGTGGCTTTTTATGATTCATGATTTTAAAAATACTTAGATTGATTTAAATCATGTTTCAAGCTTGATTTAATGGCCCCAACAAGTCCCACATCAAAAATCTTTGAAAATTGCAAAAGTATGCAAAATGGGAAAAGTGACCCAGGGCCCAGTGTACTCGGTCGACCGGGTACACATCTCGGTCGACCGCGTACACTGCGGGTCGACTGGGCAGAGAGCCGTTTGGCTCTCCAACGGTCATTTTTCTGACCGTTAAGGGTCGGTCGACCGAGCCAAGCTGGGGGTCGACCGGGGACACGCAGAAACTCTGTTTTCTGTGTATAAAAAGGCTTCATTCCCTTTGGAAAGATGTTGGAACTTTTGAGCAAACTTGGAGCCTTCTTGGAGGTGTTTGAAGAGAAGATAAAGGGGATGAACCAAGGGGATTAAGAAGGTCATTAAGGAAGCTAAAGCTTGGATCATGAAGTTAAATCTCCAAGTAAGCTTTGCTTAATTTAATCATATGTTTCATGCTTGGTTTTAAATCTTTGGTAAATGTTTTTAGCATGATAACTATGATGAAATGAATTCATTACTTCCATTCAATCTTTGATATTAAGTTGTAATGAATTCTTTTCTTTGATTCAAACTTAGTTTAGTTTTAAACTTTGTTAAACATGTTATGTTTAAAACTTTGATTTCTTTATAACATGTTAATTTAACTTGTTTGAATCATCATTGTTGTTTTCAATCTTTTTAAAACCTTTGTTAAATCTTGTTTTTGAAAACAACACTACAAATGCATCACATGTTTAAGCCAAATTAATTTCATACAACTTGTGAGCCTTGATTTTTTAAATCTTCAACAAGTTAGTATTTGTTCATGTGATTTGCATTTAAACTTCAATCAATTCTTTCTATGTGCTTTAATCTTTGAATTGCTTTGAGCATATATTCATTGGACTTTACTTTTTAAACTTGATTGAAGTTGTCACACACACACCTCATTAGCATACATCTTTGCACTCATTAGTGTGTTGTGTGAGTTTAGTTTTCACTTTCAAATTAGCCTATTAAAGAGGCATTGTAAGTGTGCTTTAATTGTAATCTCTTAGAGTGTTCTTTGGAAGACACTTTCTTTGAGAAATCATTTCTTTGTAAGGTTATTGCTTAGCCATATAAAAGCATTGTGTAAGGGTTGTTGTTTAGCCTAGAAAAACATCATTGTAAGGTTATTGCTTATCCTTGGAAAGCATAATTGTAGAGGTTATTGCTTAGCCTTTTGAAAAGCATAATAGTGGAAATCCGGTGGGGTGTGAGGAACACAAGCCGGTAGTGGATGTAGGCATTGAGGCCGAACCACTATAAATCTTGTGTTGTGGTGCATGCTCTTGTGATGATTGTATGTATTTAGCTTCCGCATTGTGCTTGTTATCATCACTAGTGACTAGTTAGTTTATAGAAAATTAAAATTGGTCATAGTTAGTCACTATTAGTAGCTCACCCTATTCACCCCCCCTCTAGGGTTAGGATCTTGGACTCCCACAAGGACTTTCAATGCTCACTTAAATCTTTTTGTGATGAAAGCAATTGCTAAATGGGATTTGATCAAAAGCTTGTCACTTTGTGAAAATCTTTTGTCAAATGATTGTTTTGGCATGGGAGCCAGATTTTGTGGCATTGATAGTCGAGTTTGTGGCATTGATAGCCGGTTTGTGGCATTGATAGCCGGTTTGGTGGCATTGCTAGCCGGTTTTGGTGGCATTTATAGCCGATTTTTTTTTGAAAGCCAAGTTTTGGTTGGTGGCATTGATAGCCGGTTTTATTTTGTGGCATTGATAGCCGGTTTGCTGGCATTTATAGCCGGTTTGTTGCATTTATAGCCCGTTTTGGATTTCAAAAATGCAAGTATCGACTAAAAGTCTCCTCCCTGCTGAATGGTCTTGCAAGTATTGATGGAATGTCACATCCTTGCTCATTCGGTTGCGAGTATCGATGGAATGTCGCTTCCTCGCGGATTTGGGTGCAAGTATCGATGGAATGTCGCATCCTTGCTTTTCAAAAATTTTGGTTTTACGGGTATTGACTTGATGACGTTTCCCCATAATTTTTGAAATTTGCAGTTTTCTCAAACCTTTTGGTTGTGGATATCAACTGAAATGTTGCATCTCCATGATTTCTTGGTTTTTTTGAACCTTTGAGATTTGGGTTATGGACATCAATTGAAATGTTGCGTCTCCACAATTTTAGGTTTTTTCGAACCTTTGAAATTTGGGTTATGGATATCAACTGAAATGTTACGTCTCCACAATTTTAGGTTTTTTCGAACCTTTGAAATTTGGGTTATGGATATCAACTGAAATGTTGCGTCTCCACATTTTTTTTGGATTTTGCAAGTATCGACGAAATGTCTCTTCCCTGCGATTTTGGAAGTGTCGAACATGGTTCTCCTACTTTCGATTTGTGCGAGTATCGACTAAGTGTCGCTTCCTCACGGTTTTTTGAAAAACCATTTTTTTGTTTAAAGACACGAGGGTCATAAGTTTTGACCTAAAATCATTTTGGCGGTAAAAGGCAGGGTGGACTTGGGTAGAAATCCTTGAATCCAAGTTTTATTTCAACCATGAATTTTGGGTTCAAGGATCGAAAATTTTAGTTAAGTTAGGGAGAGGCTCTTAAACTTGGAAGTTTTTAAACAATGAAACGATGAAAGTAAGCATTGTTTGAATTTCTAGAAATTTCAACATTTGATATGAAAATTCTAAAAAGAGTGGGTTTAGCGAGCGAGTTCCTGGAAATAGGTTTTGGCCGTACAGGCATTGCTCTTATCCAGTTGGGTAAGTCCTCAAGGGTAGTACCGCTTTAAGAACTTACCATTGATGGGCAATATACATCTGTCACCCTCCATGTTTAGGAGAGCGTATGTGCCGTTGGAGAAAACATTGTCGATGACGTAGGGTCCCTCCCATTTTGGTTCAAACTTGCCTTTGGACTTATGAGCAAGACCATTGGTCTTTTTACCGCAAGAACTGTAAGATCCCGACCCCAGTTCTTTTGTTTAGTATTGTTTTAATCGTGGTTTAACTTGTTAAGTAAGATTTGATTTAGTTTGATCTTGTTTTTGAGTTTGACTAGATTTTTCCTTAGTCTTTGAGATTTGGTAGACCGTTGACTTTGGTTTGACCCGGTCCATATGATTTGTATTTTTATGAGAGATTACTTTTGATTTCTAAAAATTCTGAATTTGGTGTATTTTGACTTATTTTATGAAGTTTAACAACTTTCATGTTTTGACCATTATGATTTGATGATCAGAAAGTGCGTTTTTTCGAGGAAAAAGGGCAAAAATGACTTTTCACACTAAATCTGTCCATGAATTTCGAAAATTTCAGAAATTGGGGAAAATATACTTTTTGGAAAGTAGAAATTTCGCCGATCGTTTTTGTCTTCTTCGTCGTTTTCGTTCGGGGCCCGCAAATGTTAGTTTCAGCCTTGTGAAGTTTGGGGCCCATGGGGCCCAACCCATTGTCCTCTTTATAAGAAGCCATGGGCTCTTGTCTTCCCCATTCTTTTTCCTTTTTCCTGCAACAAGGGAGGAGATAGGGTTTTCTCCCAGCCCCTTTCTCTCTCCTCATGTATCTCTTCTTCTTTGATGCTAAATGGAGAGTTGAGCTTCCCATCTTCTTCTCCTTCCTCTTAGCTTCCCAAAGAACCCATTTGCAAGGATTTTGAGCTAGGAGAGACCCCTCATCCAAGCTTCTCTTCTTCGTTTGGGCTTTTCAAGGTTTGCAATGGCTTTCCCAACTTTAGATCTTGGTTCTCCTCTTCATTTTGAGTGTTTTCATCATTTATGCAATGGGTTTTCATGGAGTTTGGAAAATGGTTGTTTCCTAGGGCTTCTTTTGAGCTATTTTGGGGGTTTTGTAATTTTGGAGCTTGGGGCTTTAAGAGCACCATCTTGGAGTGATTTACATCTTCTCTTGACCAAGGCAAGTAGAATTTTCAACTAATATGATGTTTTCATGTTTCTTGTTTGGTTTCATGGCTTTTTCTTCATTATGTTCTAATCCTTTATGATTTATGGATTCACATTGAATGAATGAACTAATGTATGTTGATTTCCACTTATGCTATTTTCTTATGATGTATTGGAAGTTGGTTTCATTTTAGTCACTTTGATAATTTGCTTTCTTTGTATTAATGGTGTTGTGTTCTAAGTATGGGAAAAACTTTGATTTTTAAAAAGGGTTGTGTTTGATCAATTGGATAGATTAATGAATGGGGATTTGATGAGTTTGGAAGGCCAAAGGAGGGTCCAAATGACCTTGAGATTTAGTATGAAAGAAGGGAAGAAAAAAAGAATGAAAAGAGGGGCAAAGAGTGCAATTCTGCACTCATTCCGGACCCAGCCAGAACTGGGTCCGCTCGAGCGACCCAGTGGGCCGCTCGAGCGACCCAGGTTCTGGAAGGGGTCCGCTCGAGCGGACCCTGGGTCGCTCGAGCGGACCCAGCCCAGTTCTGGGCCCTTTTTCAGGGCCTGGTTTGAGAAACTTTTGGGCCCTTTTCAGGGCCTGGTTTGAGGGACTTTTGGGATAATTTTTGGGCCTGATGCAAGACAGTTTTTGGGCCATATCAAGACCTGATGTTGGGTCATTCTATGGGCCTGTTCAAGTTTGGTTTTGGGGCTGTTTTAAAAACTTGTTGGTGGGCCTGTTTCATGGTTAGTTTGGGTTCGTTTTAAAACGTGATTCTTGGACCATTAAAGGTTCAGTTTTGGGACTGTTTTAAAGTATGTTTGTGGGCCATTCAAGTTTGGTTTTGGGGCTGTTTTAAAACCTGTTGGTGGGCCTGTTTCATGGTCAGTTTTGGGTTGCTTTATAACTCATTTTTGTGGGCCATTAAAGGTTTAGTTTGGGCTTGTTTTAAAACTTGTTCCTTGGACCATTTAAGGATTAGTTTTGGACTGTTTTTAAACTTGTTTTGTGGGCTTGATTAAGGTTGGTTTTTGGATTGTTATTGAGGACTATTTTGGACTTGGATTAAGGCCAACTATGGGCCTATTTTAAAGAGTTTGGATTTACTTTTGATACTTGGAAATTTGTGAAATGGGAATGGGACCAATGAGGGAATGAACGTATGTAAAATTATCCGGGAATCGTTTGTGTCTCAATGCGCACTTTATCATTTAAATATTATGGATTTTCATTGGCATCAAACGCGCTCTTTATTAATCAATGTTTAAAGGATAGTTGTGCATTGAGATGGTTCCTTGGTAAGTCATTAAGTCATTCTCCACTATCCATTCCATTTCAAGTTAGAAAAATATGTTGGTATTTGTATTTGCACTCTTTGGTAAACTAATTTGAATAGCATCGGTGATTTGCTATAAAATCATGTGGCTTTCCATGTTCGAAAGGATTGACCGTATGATTTTATACAAATCACTTTGATGTGTATTTGAACGGTTCACCATCGAAATTCGTATGTTTTCTCCGATTCGATTTGAAAAGAGATTGGAGTATGTTCGTCACATTCGGGATTTCTTCGATGAGATTACTATTTTGATAAGACTAGTATTTTGGGAATAAAAACCTCGAGGCAAGACTGGGCCAGAGCTTTGTAGTGCGAGCCCATGAGCCAAAGAGGCTATGATTTCGAAAATAAAACCTCGAGGCAAGACGGGGCCAGAGCTATGTGGTGTGAGCCCCTGAGCCAAAGGGATCAGTATTATGGTTTGATTCGTATCGGTCCGAGTTTTGAAAACTAAAGGCACCACTAGGCTTAGGTCACCTTGTCGGGCTGATCACCCGGCTTGGGATCTTTAATTTGTTCGCCAGCTGCAGCTTGGATTCTGTCTGTACCGACCATGGCAACGGTTTTATCTGCCGGTCCCATTTGTATGGCTACGGTTCTGATTTCTGATCTGCCGGTCCCATTTGTATGGCTACGGTTCTGATCCTATTTTTAGTACCACGTTCAGTGGCTACGCTCTGTCTGCTCTTATTACTTCGGTAATAGGAGGATTTAGCTATTTGTGGTCGCCAAGGTTTTATCTGCACATTACTTTATTTTATGATTCTTGCGGGTTATACTCTTTATGCTTTGATTTGTTTAATGTTTACGATATCGATCTTTATTGTATTGTCTCTACTATTCAGTTTTAAATGTATTTCCAATTATTAAATGTTTTGCTTAGGTGGTTATCTTTTCGAGATATTTATGCTTTAGAGACTGTTCGTTTACTTGTCTTGATATTTATGCTCGGCTTTCGATCGTTTTATCGCGATTTATTGTTATTATTGTTTAGACTCTATATTCGGTTTTACGATGATTTCGTCAGGTTTTATATATGTTCTTTTGTTTCATATTACTTGATTATTTGCTTGCCAGACCGTCGTGTCTGACCCTTATTTGTTTGGTGCCAGATTCCGCTCTTTTTGTTTTTAGGTGTTTGATCAGAGGAGGCGGTGGGACCGCCGGTCTGACGTGAGAGGCTGCCCGTTGATATCATTTAGATGTCAAGTATGGCATCGGAGTTCGTATCTAATATTGAGGGTAGTATTCTGTCTAGTTGGATATTTTTGTATGGCTATGTTAGCCTTTTTCTTTGGGTTGTAATTAAGACACTTGTTAATTGTAATTTGAACATGTGGGAATTAATTAGTCTTGTTACTACCAGCTCAGTGTGTTCTGATATATGATTTATGCCAGTCTGCTTATATGATGGCTTTATGGAATTGGTTGCGTGCGACACGGAACCCGATGGCCATGGATTCCGGGTCGTAACACCATGTTTAGCTTCCGCGAAAAATATACTCTGATTGTGTTGGAATGTGATTATCCTCATTCACGCGGATCTTGGGAACTATAACAAAAAGTTCCAATTTATCCCAAAATTTCGCACCCCGAGGTCGGATCACTGCAGGGCCCGGTTTCGGGGCGTGACAGGTTTGGTATCAGAGCTGGTTAGTTTCTAGGAAATAAAACACTCTAGAGACATTAAGACGTGTGGTGAGGATTCGTTAGATTGTGTCGATTTGTTTTCTCGTGTCTTTGTTTCTTTGGATTTGAGTCGGCTTTTCTTTCAGTTCGGGAGATTTTGCTTGTCTTTTCTTTTTGTTCTTGTTGTTAGGAGATTTGGATGACCAAATTTCCTCCTTAGTGGTGGAGAATTTAAAGTCTCCATGCTCTTGTTCGGTGTCTTTTATCTGTGTTTGTGTCGGAGACTGAGAACCCTCTGGACTTAGTATGTTGTTTTCGGAGAACATCAGCAGACTTTCAGCCTTCAGCATCTTCATTGTGGTTAATAAGAGAAGACGTGTGCATTTGCCAGTCAAGGTAGAACTCGAGCAGTAGTTGAAGATCCCCTCTCAGCTAAGCGAAGATCATCTTGCAGCGTACCAAGGTAAGTAAATGTGGATTTTTGGGTGGACTCAGACTAACTTTCCAAGATGAAGGACCGTAGAAGGCACATTAGCTGTTGATTTTTATGAAGGGAGAAGTGACTCTTAGTTGGTAAGATTAGAAGTTAGTACAAGAAACTCAGGGATTTCCCAGATTTAATGAGCCTTGTCGTAGTTTTGGTTGAGAATTTCCGTGACTTGCAGCTTAGCTAGTGTAGTTGGTTCAGCAGGGATACCAAGTGGATGGTTAGTTGTAGTTAAGATAATGTTTGGCAGCAGAAGAAACTTTGTGGATTTTACCGGCTTATAGGATATTGGATTGGACAGCATGCAGATGCAAGTGTATACCTCAGTGGTTTGGATGTCCCTTTTCTTAGTAAGAATGATTTTCGCGATGGTTTCATCTTTTATTTAGTTTTTCCTTAATGTCTATGATCTATCTTTGTAGAGTTTAAACAATGGATTTATGTTTCTTCTTTAAGGCTTATTTTGAAATAAATTATGTCATTATACTCTTTTCATGAGTCACATGATTTTGTTTTCATAAGGCCTTGTGTTTCGAAATTTTTGTTTAATCTTCATAAGATATTATCTTACAATGACCTTAGAATCTCGCTCTTGTTTTAATTTTCTTAAATATTGACACTTACATTTCAAAACCTTGACGATTTTGAGATTTTATACATGTTTGGTTGGAAATGGATTTCCCATAAAACTTAAGGTATGGTCATACTACATGAATTTAATTTATTTTTGAAATCCTAATTTGAAATCGTTGAGTATTTCAAGGATTTGTTGGGTTATGAAAACATGAGTTTCAAAACGAATAATGTTGTTTCATGTTCAAACTTTGATAAACTTTATTTATTAAGTTCTACTTGATAATTTGAAGGTTCGGTTTCTACTATGTTTTAAAGTAATGAAATTTAGCTAAGTAATAGTTTTAGTCCCTATGTTTAAAATTTTAAGATTTGTTTCGCATTGAATGGATGAGTTGTAATAGTTTTTGGCTGGAGTTTGGTAGTGTGTGAAGTGAAGGGTTGATGGATGTCAGGATGTGTACTAGTTCGGTTGTGGACAAAGTTGGATCTGCGAGAGAATCAACATCATTCAAGACAGGGATTGAAAGTCTCAGTTCTTCGGGGATTGACATCAGATTGGCAGATATGTTTTTGTTGATAACACTGTATCAGGTAAGAGATCAAGAGCAGCAAGTAGATAGAATCAGTTGTGGGCAAGAATTCAGAGTACAGCATAGAAAGATTGGAAATTTGGAGTTGTGATTTCAGAATGAAGAAGGATTGACGGTATTCTTGGAGGCCAGAAGCCGATGATGCGTTCGAGGAATATAGTAAGAGCAAAGGTATGGAATTCCAGAATTTTCGGGATGAAGATTTTTCAGTGAAGGCATGTCTACGATCACATCTTTGTACAAGCGTCAGGAGCACCGTGTACAGCTTTGAAGGACTTAAGGCACAAAATTCCAAAGTGATAGAGAGAAACAGAACTTGCAGTTTCTTAGACCGACAGTGACTGACGAGTTAAGTAAAAGAATTGATTTAGTGCTGGAACGATAGATGACACCAAGGAGGCTTAGAAGAATTGTTGCACACCAGTTTGGTCAGAGAAGTTTGTTTCCGAGCAGATATGTAGAACAGTGTGAAGCCTTCAACCGAATCAGAATGCGGTCGACCGTGCATCTCAACGTCAGGTTTGATAAGAGGATGTCTCAGTTGCCGAGGTTCAGAGTAGGGTGTCAGTGTCGTCGTTTGTCTTTTGGGTTTTTGATTTTGACTTGGTTTAAGCCATTTGGAGGACCAAATGGGTTCTAAGGGGGGAGGATGTAAGATCCCGACCCCAGTTCTTTTGTTTAGTATTGTTTTAATCGTGGTTTAACTTGTTAAGTAAGATTTGATTTAGTTTGATCTTGTTTTTGAGTTTGACTAGATTTTTCCTTAGTCTTTGAGATTTGGTAGACCGTTGACTTTGGTTTGACCCGGTCCATATGATTTGTATTTTTATGAGAGATTACTTTTGATTTCTAAAAATTCTGAATTTGGTGTATTTTGACTTATTTTATGAAGTTTAACAACTTTCATGTTTTGACCATTATGATTTGATGATCAGAAAGTGCGTTTTTCGAGGAAAAAGGGCAAAAATGACTTTTCACACTAAATCTGTCCATGAATTTCGAAAATTTCAGAAATTGGGGAAAATATACTTTTTGGAAAGTAGAAATTTCGCCGATCATTTTTGTCTTCTTCGTCGTTTTCGTTCGGGGCCCGCAAATGTTAGTTTCAGCCTTGTGAAGTTTGGGGCCCATGGGGCCCAACCCATTGTCCTCTTTATAAGAAGCCATGGGCTCTTGTCTTCCCCATTCTTTTTCCTTTTTCCTGCAACAAGGGAGGAGATAGGGTTTTCTCCCAGCCCCTTTCTCTCTCCTCATGTATCTCTTCTTCTTTGATGCTAAATGGAGAGTTGAGCTTCCCATCTTCTTCTCCTTCCTCTTAGCTTCCCAAAGAACCCATTTGCAAGGATTTTGAGCTAGGAGAGACCCCTCATCCAAGCTTCTCTTCTTCGTTTGGGCTTTTCAAGGTTTGCAATGGCTTTCCCAACTTTAGATCTTGGTTCTCCTCTTCATTTTGAGTGTTTTCATCATTTATGCAATGGGTTTTCATGGAGTTTGGAAAATGGTTGTTTCCTAGGGCTTCTTTTGAGCTATTTTGGGGGTTTTGTAATTTTGGAGCTTGGGGCTTTAAGAGCACCATCTTGGAGTGATTTACATCTTCTCTTGACCAAGGCAAGTAAAATTTTCAACTAATATGATGTTTTCATGTTTCTTGTTTGGTTTCATGGCTTTTTCTTCATTATGTTCTAATCCTTTATGATTTATGGATTCACATTGAATGAATGAACTAATGTATGTTGATTTCCACTTATGCTATTTTCTTATGATGTATTGGAAGTTGGTTTCATTTTAGTCACTTTGATAATTTGCTTTCTTTGTATTAATGGTGTTGTGTTCTAAGTATGGGAAAAACTTTGATTTTTAAAAAGGGTTGTGTTTGATCAATTGGATAGATTAATGAATGGGGATTTGATGAGTTTGGAAGGCCAAAGGAGGGTCCAAATGACCTTGAGATTTAGTATGAAAGAAGGGAAGAAAAAAAGAATGAAAAGAGGGGCAAAGAGTGCAATTCTGCACTCATTCCGGACCCAGCCAGAACTGGGTCCGCTCGAGCGACCCAGTGGGCCGCTCGAGCGACCCAGGTTCTGGAAGGGGTCCGCTCGAGCGGACCCTGGGTCGCTCGAGCGGACCCAGCCCAGTTCTGGGCCCTTTTTCAGGGCCTGGTTTGAGAAACTTTTGGGCCCTTTTCAGGGCCTGGTTTGAGGGACTTTTGGGATAATTTTTGGGCCTGATGCAAGACAGTTTTTGGGCCATATCAAGACCTGATGTTGGGTCATTCTATGGGCCTGTTCAAGTTTGGTTTTGGGGCTGTTTTAAAAACTTGTTGGTGGGCCTGTTTCATGGTTAGTTTGGGTTCGTTTTAAAACGTGATTCTTGGACCATTAAAGGTTCAGTTTTGGGACTGTTTTAAAGTATGTTTGTGGGCCATTCAAGTTTGGTTTTGGGGCTGTTTTAAAACCTGTTGGTGGGCCTGTTTCATGGTCAGTTTTGGGTTGCTTTATAACTCATTTTTGTGGGCCATTAAAGGTTTAGTTTGGGCTTGTTTTAAAACTTGTTCCTTGGACCATTTAAGGATTAGTTTTGGACTGTTTTTAAACTTGTTTTGTGGGCTTGATTAAGGTTGGTTTTTGGATTGTTATTGAGGACTATTTTGGACTTGGATTAAGGCCAACTATGGGCCTATTTTAAAGAGTTTGGATTTACTTTTGATACTTGGAAATTTGTGAAATGGGAATGGGACCAATGAGGGAATGAACGTATGTAAAATTATCCGGGAATCGTTTGTGTCTCAATGCGCACTTTATCATTTAAATATTATGGATTTTCATTGGCATCAAACGCGCTCTTTATTAATCAATGTTTAAAGGATAGTTGTGCATTGAGATGGTTCCTTGGTAAGTCATTAAGTCATTCTCCACTATCCATTCCATTTCAAGTTAGAAAAATATGTTGGTATTTGTATTTGCACTCTTTGGTAAACTAATTTGAATAGCATCGGTGATTTGCTATAAAATCATGTGGCTTTCCATGTTCGAAAGGATTGACCGTATGATTTTATACAAATCACTTTGATGTGTATTTGAACGGTTCACCATCGAAATTCGTATGTTTTCTCCGATTCGATTTGAAAAGAGATTGGAGTATGTTCGTCACATTCGGGATTTCTTCGATGAGATTACTATTTTGATAAGACTAGTATTTTGGGAATAAAAACCTCGAGGCAAGACTGGGCCAGAGCTTTGTAGTGCGAGCCCATGAGCCAAAGAGGCTATGATTTCGAAAATAAAACCTCGAGGCAAGACGGGGCCAGAGCTATGTGGTGTGAGCCCCTGAGCCAAAGGGATCAGTATTATGGTTTGATTCGTATCGGTCCGAGTTTTGAAAACTAAAGGCACCACTAGGCTTAGGTCACCTTGTCGGGCTGATCACCCGGCTTGGGATCTTTAATTTGTTCGCCAGCTGCAGCTTGGATTCTGTCTGTACCGACCATGGCAACGGTTTTTATCTGCCGGTCCCATTTGTATGGCTACGGTTCTGATTTCTGATCTGCCGGTCCCATTTGTATGGCTACGGTTCTGATCCTATTTTTAGTACCACGTTCAGTGGCTACGCTCTGTCTGCTCTTATTACTTCGGTAATAGGAGGATTTAGCTATTTGTGGTCGCCAAGGTTTTATCTGCACATTACTTTATTTTATGATTCTTGCGGGTTATACTCTTTATGCTTTGATTTGTTTAATGTTTACGATATCGATCTTTATTGTATTGTCTCTACTATTCAGTTTTAAATGTATTTCCAATTATTAAATGTTTTGCTTAGGTGGTTATCTTTTCGAGATATTTATGCTTTAGAGACTGTTCGTTTACTTGTCTTGATATTTATGCTCGGCTTTCGATCGTTTTATCGCGATTTATTGTTATTATTGTTTAGACTCTATATTCGGTTTTACGATGATTTCGTCAGGTTTTATATATGTTCTTTTGTTTCATATTACTTGATTATTTGCTTGCCAGACCGTCGTGTCTGACCCTTATTTGTTTGGTGCCAGATTCCGCTCTTTTTGTTTTTAGGTGTTTGATCAGAGGAGGCGGTGGGACCGCCGGTCTGACGTGAGAGGCTGCCCGTTGATATCATTTAGATGTCAAGTATGGCATCGGAGTTCGTATCTAATATTGAGGGTAGTATTCTGTCTAGTTGGATATTTTTGTATGGCTATGTTAGCCTTTTTCTTTGGGTTGTAATTAAGACACTTGTTAATTGTAATTTGAACATGTGGGAATTAATTAGTCTTGTTACTACCAGCTCAGTGTGTTCTGATATATGATTTATGCCAGTCTGCTTATATGATGGCTTTATGGAATTGGTTGCGTGCGACACGGAACCCGATGGCCACGGATTCCGGGTCGTAACACCATGTTTAGCTTCCGCGAAAAATATACTCTGATTGTGTTGGAATGTGATTATCCTCATTCACGCGGATCTTGGGAACTATAACAAAAAGTTCCAATTTATCCCAAAATTTCGCACCCCGAGGTCGGATCACTGCAGGGCCCGGTTTCGGGGCGTGACAAGAACCAAGTCACCCTTTTTGTAGGCGCGTTGCCTGACCTTCTTGTCGAAAGATCCCACCATGCGTGCTTGGTAAAGTTCAATGCTTTGTCGAGCTTCGAGCCGTCTCTCATCGAGATTGTCCAGCTCATGGAGTTGCAATTTGACATTGCTTTCTTGAGTCATGTCATTTTGCAAAGATACCCTCAATGAGGGAATTTGTACTTCCAAGGGTACGACAGCTTCGCTCCCATAGACCAAGGAGAATGGTGTGCTACGGGTTGGTCCTTGAACACTGGTTCGATAGGCCCACAAAGCTTAAGACAGTTTGTCGCTCCAGTCTCTTTTGTGACTAGAGACCATTTTTTTGAGGATTTTGCAGAGTGTCTTGTTGAAGGCTTCTGCTAATCCATTTGCTACCGGATTGTATGGAGTTGAAGGACATCTTTGGATTTTGTATCTGTCGAAGAACCTGTAGAATCGATGATCCCGGAATTGTGGTCCGTTATCATGGTCGAATCTTTTGGGTATGCCAAAACGACAAATGATGTTGGTGCACAGGAACTGAAGGACTGATGAGGTCTTCATTTCGTTAAGCGCAAATGCTTTCGACCACTTGGAGAAATAATCCGTAACGGCGAAGATGAAGCAATGACCTTTACTTGAAGGGGGAGAAATAGGACCAATGATGTCCATACCCCAGGCTTCGAAAGGCCATGATTGTGTTTGTGAAACCGGAGGAAGACTTCTCGAAGATCTTTGAGATGGTCTTCTTTTCTTTTGATTTTGACAGCAAGGTCATCAACGTAACATTCGACCATCTTGTGTTGCATATCTTGGAATATTTTCATCATAGCCCTCTGATATGTGGCATCGGCATTTTTCAGGCCAAATGGCATGACAGTGTAGCAATACACGCAAAATGGGGTCCGAAAGGATGTGTGTTTTTCATCTTTAGGATGCATCTTTATCTGACTGTAACCACAGAAGCCATCCATGAATGTCATTCGCTCGAATCCACAGGTATTGTCAATTATTACCTCCGGTATAGGGAGCGGGAATTCATCTTTAGGGCATGCGCCATTCAGGTCTCTATAGTCAATACAGACCCTGATATGCCCGTTTTTCTTTGTCACAGGGACAATGTTGGCCAACCATTCAGGATGTTGTTCCTCACGGATGGAGCCAATGCTTTTGAGTTTTTGAACTTCTTGTTCAATTTTATCCATCACATCTGGACGGGATCTTCTTTGGCCCTGCTTAACAGGCTTGATGTCTTCCTGAAGATTGAGTTTGTGGACTGCTACTTTGGGATCTAAACTAGGCATTTCAGCGTAAGACCCTACGAAACAATCGACAAACTCACGAAAAAAAGTAATATACTCGGGTAATTCATCATCCTTTATATTCTTGCTTATGAATACAGGATGTGGGTTATTTGGTGTTCCCAAGTCTATCTTTTGAACATGATCTTCTGTTGGAAGGTTCGAAGGTGGGTCCTCCACAATATTTTGAGGCTTTCAGCTCAATGAAACCTTCTAGGGTTTCAAGGGCGACCAAGGTTTTGTTCCTTTCCATGGGTCTTCTTGATCGGTGATCTTCTCAAGGCTTGCTATGAGATGGTCCTAATCGCCTGTTGAAACCGGGTCGAAATAAGGTACTTTTTTTTGGAGATGAGGGTTCTTCTGGGTCAGAATACCATATGTTTGTGTTATCGGACAATTCCTCTTCATCATCAGAGAAATCGTACCAATTGGATGAGCTTCCTGGATCTTTGTCAGGTGACTCATCAAAGAGATATCCAGGGAGATCGATGTCTTCATGGACTTGAGATGTTGAGGCTTAGTCAGCAAACTGACTTTTAAGCCTTTGTGTCAACTGTCTCAGGGGGTTGTCGGGATCATACCCAAACCCATGTGAAGACTTTTCTACATAACCGTAAAGTCTCCAATCTTCCAGCAAGCTCTTGGTCAAGGCGGGCCCCATTGGCGTGAGAATACCGCGACCTTCTCCCAAACCGATTGGGTTTTGAGCGTCATAGCCCATTTTCTTCATAATAGCTTGTGCCATAGGACTATATAAGGATAGTTGAGGCATACCTTCATTTTGAAAAAGTTCAAGCATGGAGTTTGATGAAGAAGCATCCGATCTATGGAAGAAGATTGGCTTTTCCTTTGCTGAAGTTGCTGGAATAACGAAGGAAGCAGATGTAGGATCCTTTACATCAGCAGGTGCTTCCATTGGAGTAAGAGCAGGCTGAACTTGCTGAGTGTCAGCCTGGCTTGATGGTGCATGATCTTCTAGCTCTGAATTCGATTCCGTGTCTTGCATGATAGATACAAAAGAGACAACAAATTTGCCCCCAGACTTTTGCTTTGCCTTCTTCACTTTAGTTGTGATGACCAAAGGCTTCGAAGTCTTGACGGAGATGACGAAGGGAGTTTGAATGCTCTCTTCGGATTTATCGGAGGGCTTGTTTTCTTCCGATGATTGTTGAGGAGCCTTGCCTTTATCTTTCTAGAGATTTTTGGCAAATGATGCTATCTCATCTTCTTCTTTTTCACCTTCAAACATCTGGGAGTCTGCACAGTGGACTTTTTTTACCTTTGAAGGGTTTTCTGTCCGCAAAGACTCGATGTATCATGCCATCGTCGCCGACGAATTTGATGCATTGATGTAGAGTTGAAGGGACAATGTCATTCTTGTGTATCCAGGGGCATCCGAGAAGGATGTTGTAGCATGAAGGGGTTTTTATTGCATACACAATGACCTCAGAGATAAGATCACCGATTTGTAATTTGAATCTGATTTTGCCGATAGGCCTTTGAGTACTCCTATCGTATCCAAAGATAGAAACAGATGTGTGGCTCAGCTTGCTGGGTGGGATGCCCAACTCTTTGAGAGCCGAAGTGGAGATGAGGTTGAGTGCAGAACCTGGGTCCATCTGAACTCTGTGCATAGGCATTTCCTTGATGTACCCTGTGAAGTACAGGGTTTGGTTGTGCCTTGTTTCGCCAAGTAGGAGGTCTTCCTTAGTGAAGGCGATGGTTGCACTGCCTGCCTTTTGAACTGAGAGGCATTCGATGCATGATCCCTCAATTTCTTTCTTTCTCCCTTTGAGGAAGTTTCTGAATTTTTGACCCGGTAGTCCATTTCAATTTAATGGACTTGCGGGCATGTTTATCGACATCCTCATTCAGCTTTTGTAATTCTGAAATGAGATTATCACAAGTGCGCGGAGACATTCACAATAAGTCTAGGATGTGCAGAAGTGCAGGTATGTGCTTGAAATGTTCAATCAGGTCATACTTGAAAGCCTCCTTAGGGCCTGAATGTTCATCATTGTTGCCACTAGGGGCGCTTACAACATCTTTTCTTGAAGGATTTACATATGTAAAGGAAGATTGGTTGTAATTCTTGTGGTAGTCCCGGCCAGAGCGGGTGCCTCTACCAACTTCGTGAGCTTCTTGAGAAGGGTCTTGGTTTGGAAGATTGTCTTCCGGATCAAGACGCTGTCGTTTTTCATTTGCTGAGGATGTATCTGCAATAGAGTTGCCATCCTTAGTGATTGTGTTGCATGGAGCATTTTCCGGGAACAAGTCAAGAACAGCATCCAGCAGCATTTATTTTTTAATTGACCAATTCATCATCCCAAGCATCAATAGCTGGGGATTCTTTAGTCAGGAAGGGTGTGAGCTCTGAAGTCACAGTCTCAGGAGAAGAAACCTGAGAGGGTGCCATCTCTGTGAAAGTCACGTGAGACGAGGTAGCTCCAGATGATACATTGCTAGGCGTCGCCGGAGTATAAGTGATCTCATCAGACGATGCTTCCAAAGAGCTATAATCCCGAATTATCACATTACAGGAAGCTCTGACAGGAGACGTTGCTTGTTCGGAGTCAGACTCATCCTCGGATGTAAGAGGATCGTCTATCTAGCAATTTTCTCCATTTTCAGGAGTTAAGGGAGGATGTACTTGTTGGTCTTCAGGGACTTCAGGCTCTGGATTGCGAGGAAGCTCATTGACGCGGTCTTGCTCTTGTTCTAGAGTGAGATGCTGCGAGATACTTGCATATTCTTCAAGATCAGGCATGGGAGCCAAATCTTCTTCTTCGTCTGCTCTTCGTGGTTCAACATGGTTGATTTCCACTGGGTCAATGACGGGTGCTGTGTTAACAATATTTTCTTGTACAGCCTCTTGGTCTTCTTCATCATCAGACCAGGATCTTTGTGGCTGTAAGGGGTTATACCAGATTACTGGCATAAGGTGAGTTTCAGGAACCCATTCTTCATCGGAGGGATATTCTCCTGTTTCAAGGGATTCCTCCCACTCGTCAGTGTAGTTGGATTAGAACCCATCATCGGTGTCACTGGACTCATATACATCAATGGAGAATCCAACTATCAAATTGCAAGAGTATAATGCCCCCTGAGTGGCTTTTTCTTTGAATTGAGGTGGCATGAAATCACTAAGAATGAGTTTTTTTACCCCCTTTGAAGTCTCTGGAAGGGACGTTTTTGTTGTCTCCAATGAAGCGGTAGAGGAGGCCTCTACCTTTTCTTGGACTTATTGTTTTGGCTGGGTCTTCTCTTGCCGTTTGAGCTTGAGGAGATGTTTCCTAGCCTGCCTTCACTGTTGAGTTGTAGGCTTTATTTTCACGATCTCCCAGTTTTCATCTTCCAGGAGATCGGGATGTACCCATATGGGTTGTCCGTCTGGTGTCGGGTAAGGAACCAGTTCTTCGGATGCTTGGATTCTGTTTATCACCTTGAAGGAAGTAGTGATCTTCTTCTTCGGTGATTTTGATGTTTGTCCACATGACACCATGTTGACGAAGGCAGACCCATAGTTTTTGTCAAAGGTGATGACTCCGTTTTTTCATATCTCATATATTTTCTCTCACAACGAAGCGTTGATTGAAAGGATGCGAGATCATCTGGTGGTATGGACAATACCGAGGATCGTTGGTTTTGCCAACATCTCCCGGTCTTTTGGGTTTAGGCAAGGTGAGCTTGCCGTTTGCCACGAGATCCCCGAAGATTTCATCAACATCTTCATCGAACGGGTATTTCTTTTTTACTCGCTCTTTGAAGGCATCAGAGAGTTCAGGTCTCTTACAAGCAGCCTTGTTTTTAACTTTCTTTGGTGGCTGAGGAGCTGACTTGGTCTGCACATTGAGGACCTCTTTTTTCTTTGGTTTAGAGGTGGTGATGGCGGTTGGCTCTTTTCTTGATGATTTCTGACTATTGAGGTCTTCAATTACCGTTTCAGCTTCTATGGAAGCTTCTAGGAGTTCTCCCAGGTTCTTTGATTTGTTGCCGATGATCATGGAGCGGACTCTAGCTCTCATGTTGTTTCGGCAGATGTCGATTAGCGACGCTTGTGGCAGTACATCAGAGCATTTGTATGCCATTGCTTTCCACTTGTGAATGAAGTCATATGTTGACTCTGTTAGTTTTATAGACTCAATCCAGTAGATGATATAATAAATTGATTAATTTCTTTATTTATTAGTATATTCATGCTTTCCTTTCATGAGATGAATGGTGATTTATTATATACTTGCACATAACCAATACGAATGACATGATGGTTCATGAGATGAACCGGGGTCCACAAGTATATTAGATGTAACACATGTGTATGGATGAGATCCACATACGGGAGACATGTGTGACAAATCTTATACTTAAATATCTTCACAACCAGTGATGAGACTGGACATCTCATACTGACAAGGTTGCAGCACTTTGATCACTATGAGATAGTGTGATTTGTCTCGATCATCAGAATGGAAGATTCTGAATCATAGTGTTGGTACATTGGATGTATTGAAGGACCATGAGAAGCACCTTATAAACACTGTCTTTATTTTAAGGTCTGCTCTCATAATTCCCTAGCAATAGGCTCTCAATCCTGAGACATTAATGAACTCAAGTTTCTATCTATTCATTTGCTTTGAGTCACCAATGAGTGAGGCCAACTGTAGGTCAACACCTCGGTGATTTGGGTACATGGTAGTAGAGCTGTGGGAACATTCAATAGTCAAGAAGGAATCTATCTCTAATATCCCCTTCTGCCAATTAATGGATTTATCATTGGTAAGTGCGCACCCATTCCGATTATGAGTTAATTGGAAAGGTACCTATGATCATTATAATTAATTGGGGCTCAAGGATAATAAGATATGGATCTATTTTGGAAGACAGGTCCAATTGATCCATGGATATTGATAGAGGGGTCTACTTGTGATAATGTGGAAGTTTAGGGTCTTCTATGTAATATTCCTAAGACTGGAGTTCAATTGCATTTATATAGTGGAGTTATTTGCAATTAACTGTGGGCCCGGATTACACATGAGATGTGGGGTCGCGAGTCCCAGTTGGAGCCAGCTTTCTAAGGAATCCCTAGTGGTCCCCACGCTAGCCCAATTATTAGAAAGTATCTAATTCTAGTTGAACTCTAAAAGGAAAGTTACTATTTCTATTTGAAGTGAGACTTCTAATAGTGGTAATAGTAGACTTACTAATTTTAGTAGAAGCGAGACTTCTATTTTAATTGGAAAGGAATTGGAAAGTTACTAATCATATTTGAAGTGAGACTTCTAATTATGATATGATAAGTTACTAATTAATGGAAGTATGTCTTCTATTGTAATTAGTAAAGAGAAGGCAACTTGCAAAAGCTATAAATAGAGGAGAAGAGGCCTTGGATGTCTATGCACTTTCCTAGCATTGGGATTCACGCCCAAGGTCCTTTTGTGCAATAGTTGCACATGGTTTTTCTCCTCTCCCTCTTCTAGTCCTCTTTCTAGTTCCTCCCTAGAGTTCCTAGTAGTTTTCTCTTGGAAATCCCACCATCTTCTTGAGAAAAAGGAGAATCTAATACGGGTCATAGCGTGGAAGATCAAGAGGTCTTGGAGATCCCTATTTGATTAGTGAAAGCGTTTCATCATCAAAGAAAGACGTAACTCCTCCATTAGAGCACAACCGAGCTCCAAAGGTATAATCCACTTCCTTGCATGTTGTAGATTATTATGGATGCTTGTTAGTTGCTGTTTCTATCTTCTAGATAGATTGTCATACTGATCATGATGGCTGAGATTGAGGACATAGATCTTGGATTGGGTTTTATAGCCTTCTGGATAGTTGATCCCTGCGTCAAGTGGGTCAAAAGTTTTTGAAACCTATCCTAGAGGCCCACCCTATTTCCAACAGACTCATTCTCCCCCTGTTTTAGGCTGCACAGCTGAGCCATAGTAGCGGGATGATCCTCACCTTTGAAGTGAGTCATGAAGCGTGTCTCTAACATGACCCAGTTTTGGATGAAGTCCTCCAGAAGAGTGGAGTACCAATCAAAGGCCGTACCTTTTAGGGTACTTGCGAAGAGGCGGATCTTGAGTGCATCTTGATCCGCAATAGCTCCCGTTAAGATCTTGAAGTGGATGACGTGTTGTCTGGCTAATCCTTTCCCCGTATATCTTTGGAGAGTAGGATGCTTGAATTTTGTGGGGAATGGGATCGAGTCCATCCATAAGGGATATGGTGGCTTGATCCTATGCTCCTTGAGTATATCCTCTTCTTTAGCTTTTGCGAGGATACTATCTACGTCCTTTTTGGTAAGGGCGCGTGACTCATTTTCTTCTCCATTTACCTCATCATCTTGATGATTCGGAGGAGGTTCATTGTTCGCCTAATTTTGGAAGGCGAGGAGAAGGTTTTCCATCAAAGTTTCAATCCTCTGCTGGCCTTGTTCCAACTGCTGGACACGTGTGAGCGCATCATATTGAGGTGGATTGTAAGATGGTGGCTCAGAATTTGTAGCCAGGACGTTCATCCTTCGGGATTCGAACGAAGAAACTATCCTGGTGATTAAGCTGGGGCTCATTCTTTTTGATGAAGAGCTTGAGGAAGGATTACTCTGCCTTCCTTTGCTTGAAGGAGCAGGGGATTCTTCTGAATGTCTTCTTGTCCTAGAGATGATGCGGTTCACCGGACGTCGGACATGGATTTTGGATGCTGACTTTTGGCGTCTTCTGGTTTTTCTAACCATATGGACAGCAGCAATTTGGTTGGGTCTTTCTTTTTCGGCCCATTTGTGAGAGACTTGAAGCGTAGGAGGCTGGGTCCTTTGCTTCTCTAATCTCTTTTGTCGATATGACGCGTGGCGGCGTATACGACGAGCAATTTGAGCTTCGGTCAACTTTGGCTGGGCTTTGACAATGAAGGATGTGCTCCCTCGGGTGTAACAGCCAAGCCTGTCTTCTTTGTAGCTAGGCAAGGACAGTATGCGAACCCGGTCCTTCGCCTGTTGCAAGCGAAGCTTTGAATTTTTCGAGTTCAGCCCCTGTAGAGATGAATGATCGAACCGAAGGCTTGTAGGCCTTAGTAGGTGCTTGCAGAGGCCTTGTGATGCATGATCTGATTTTGGGATTGTAGGAACAAGCCGGCTCATGCTGGGTTGACTAGGGAGTCAGGTTGGAGATGGGTCTCTCCTCTTTCAAGTAGGCAAGAGGGTAAAACTGGTTCTCCTTGAGTGGGGCTAGGTATGCTGGCTTGGTGGATGTTTGGGACCTTCTTTGTTTTGGTGAAGGTCTTGGGGACTAAGTCTTGGGATAGACCTGGTTGTTTGTGGATCGAGGCTTCGTGGGGGTGCCACGGGCTTCGGGCTTTTTGGTGCTCGCCTTTGGTGTCATGGTAGTGACACGTTGGGAGGCGAACTTCTGCTTCTTGGAAGGAGCAGTTTGTTCCTCGGGAAGTGGGAATGGTCCCAGCGTCCAAAAGACGATAGTCCGGGGAGTCGAGGTCGACCCGGAGTTCAGAGAGTTGCCAAGGAAGTTGACATTTTGGCAGCTGATGGGGCGCTTGTAAGTGCGCGCATTTTGCTTCTATTGAAGCATGAGTTGGTGCTTGTTCTCATCGAAAGTAATGGTTAGTGAAGCAGCCATTGTTAGTTTTCGAAAAATTTTCTGAAACAAGACCACATCCATTAGTAATCACAAGAATATAATGATCATAAATGGTAAGTTCTATGGTTTTATCTTTTCAAATCGCTAGAGGGGCATGACCCAAGCGACGTGAAGAAGGCAAAGGCCATAGAGGGTACAATTGTTTTGATCGAAAGTATGGTGAGCCCAGAGTGAGCGTTCCAATGACTGCTAGAAGCAATTGTGAACCTAAATTCGACTTATCGAGAAGCAGAGCTTGCTCGAGGTAAGAAATATATAAGGTTGGAGTTACAAATGTGCCGGTTGCAAATACAGTAGACCCTGAAAGGGCATACCAGTACCGCTAGGCACAAATGTTTGGAGACCACTTCCATGAGATGAGATTCTTTGTTTTGAAAGGTCAAGATTGGATTCATCAAAGAAAGCAGATGGTATTCCGATCCAAATACGGGCTCAACGATTTCCGCAAGCGCCAGTACCCAGAAGGGAACGAACCATTATTTCTCAGATCTGAACCAAAAAATGACGAGATTTTTTTTTTAAAGGCCGAGATCGGGTTCATCAAAGAGAGCAAAAGGCATTCCAATCTGAACACGGGCTCAACGATTTCCGCTAGCGCAAGTGCTCAGAAGGGAGGAGACCAAAATTCTCAGATTTGAACCCAAAATGACGGAAGTTTTTTTTTAATTTTTTTTAAAATGCTTTTTAAGATTTTTTTTGAAAGTTTTTTATTTTTTATTTTTTATTTAAATTCTTTTTTGAATTTTTTTATTTTTTTATCTTGAAATTTTTATTTTAAAATCTTTTTATTTATTTATTTTATTTAAAAAAAATTATTTAAAAGACGAGAGAGTACACATAGGCCTCCTTACCCGGTCTTATGAAATCTCGATTGATAGAATTGCCCCCAGGTAAGGGTATGATTACTTAATTAACCCGTGCCCAAAAAGCTTAACATTTCTGCAAGCACCGGTGCCCAAAAAGGAAAGGATCAAAGTTTCTCAATTTTGAATCCAAAACGAGAAATCTATTTTTTTTTTTGAAATCCCGAACAGACTCATCGAAGAGAAACGATGGCCCAATATTCCCCGATTCGTCACTGGCTCAACATTTCTGCAAGCACCGGTGCCTGAAAAGGAAAGGATCAAAGTTTCTCAATTTTGAATCCAAAATGAGAAATTTTTTTTTTGAAATCCCGAACAGTCTCATCGAAGAGAAACGATGGTCCAATCCTCGATTCATCACAGGCTCAACATTTCTGCAAGCACTGGTGCCCGAAAAGGAAATGATCAAAGTTTCTCAATTTTGTATCTAAAAAGATAAATCTGATTTTTTTTTGAAATACCGAACAGACTCATCAAAGAGAAACGATGGCCGAATCCCCGATTCGTCACAGGCTCAACATTTCTGCAAGCACCGGTGCCCGAAAAGGAAAGAATCAAAGTTTCTCAATTTTGAATCCAAAACGAGAAATCTGATTTTTTTTTAAATCCCGAACAGACTCATCGAAGAGAAACGAAGGCTCAATCCTCGATTCGTCACAGGCTCAACATTTCTGCAAGCACTGGTGCAAGAAAAGGAAAGGATCAAAGTTTCTCAATTTTGAATCCAAAATGAGAAATCTGATTTGCTTTAAAAGAGAAATAGTGGAAATAAATGCAAAGAATTAGAAATTTTCAATAAATCCCATCTCATTTTTTTTAGATGCGGAATCCAACATAGGCCACCAATTAGAAAGTAGCCATGGAATTCAGAAAAGAAGTATAAGCATAGAGCAAAAGATATGATATGCAAATATTTCATTTCTAGCATCGTGTTCTCAAATGAACGAGTCCCACCGGGTGTGCCAGCTTGATGGACCGCGCTTCTGCTCGGTGCTACCGAGGTCGGCGGACATGGTAGTCCGTTTGATTCGACCCTTTCGTGCCCGGGGGGCAAAGGTGTGCATCAATATTTTTTTTATGTGGCTGTGCCAGATTTTCTATTTTACTTGGAATTGCAAGTGATGATCCGGGGATCAACCTTCATAAGTAAAAAGGAAATCAACTTCTTTCAAGTTTTCCATTGCACATATATTTAAGAAAAGAGACATTTTCTTGATTTGGCGTGAAAGGCGATTTTTTTGGCATTTATGGCCGATTTTTTGCATTTATAGCTGATTTTGGCGTTTATAGCCGATTTACAATTCTTATCAATAATGAAAGACATGAGTTATGATTTTTGTCTCTTTTGAAAAAAATACAAACTACAATGAAAAGCAAGAAAAGGAGGATCTAACTTCTCAGGAGATTGTGGGGGACTCGTTTAGATTGACGGTCGCAAGCCATGTGCAGACTTCGCCATCATCCATGCAGATGAGAACAGAGGATGCTCTTGATTCGCTTGGCTTGGCTATAACCTCAGTTTTTTAGCGGACAAAGACCAAGAGGAGGTCCTATGTCCAATAAAAAGCTAATTAGACGGGCTGAAAAGCCACGTCTAAGCCATTAGAGGCAGAAGGAGAAGGCAAAGACCTTGGGGGGGGGGTACCCCCAAAGGGACTTTTGTCACCTTGTAGCGATGGTCGGTGCAAAACTTTTTCAGAGTTTTCTCTCTTTTCTTTCTCTCAGATTTTCTGTCTGTCTTCTTCTAGATTTCCAATCTCTGATCTGTGGAAATGTTTTCCGATCTCTTTTATGATCTGGATTTCTTTGGAGTGCTCTCCTATTTATAAGCTCTTGTTAGCCATTTAGGAGAGTTTATGGGATTTAATCGTCATTAAGCCGCATAATGGGAGGAGTTACAAGGTTTAATTCCTTTATTTCGTAACTCCTAGACTTTGGCTTCTGATTGGCCGGTGGAGATTGAGGGCATTTAATTACCTTTAATCGCCATGATGGGAGGAGTTTCATGATTTAAATGCCATGAATCAATTGACTTGTAACTCCTGGATGCTCGCTTCTGATTGGGCCGTCAAAAGAAATGAATTAATGACTGCAATAAAACTAGTCAATTAATCGCATTAAGTGGTCGGCGAGCAATTAAAGAGTCGCGGGCCGCGCCACGTCTTTTGGGATTCTTCTGGCGATGATCATTGATGGATCTTCATTTAGATCGACATCGGATGACCACGTGACTTCAGGCACTGATTGTCAATAGCAGGTCGGTGCTATCTGTCCTGTCAATTTCTCGATCGATCGGGTAGAAAGCACAATTTTTGGTTGATCAGTTGGTGATCAATGTTGATTTTGATACTCTTGACGATTGACCTGTGATTTTGATGGATAATGAAGGATTTGGTGCCTCAAAAGTATGAATTTTGAAAAATCCCAGGAGTTGGAAGCTTCGAATTGCGAAAAACGACGGAAAACGGGCCTTCCAGGGCGAACCCGGCGACCCGGGGTTCCATGGTTACTGTTTTGAGGTATTTTTGCATTCTTTTTTCTCTTGGATTTTTCCTTACATTTTTGCACATTTATTGGCCTAATTTTCCTGTAGAAAACTTGATGAGAATCCTTGCATTTTGGAGTGCAAAGTTTCCAATTTTCCAGGAAAGCCGAACACTTTGTAGTGTAGAGCTGTCGATTTTTCGTCAGAAGCTGAAACCGGGACAAACGATGTCGGAATGACCTGATATTTGATGTGAAGCCTCCTAAGCAATAAATAAGACCTACCATAGACTTTTATTTGAGTTTTGAAGCCGTATGGGTCCTGTCGCCAGTAGACTTGATTTTGTCGCAAGGAAGATGTCGCGGCTTGATGTGCGGTCAACCGATGTCTGATTGACTTGAGATTTGACAGGGAACCTATTGGAGTCATTTTGAGATGATCCACAAGCTCTGTCTTGGAAACCATGGTTCCAGGGAGGTTTGCCGCCGAGAGGCCTGATTTGGCTTCTGAGAGTCAAAGTATGGTCAAATGTTGTCGAAATGACCTGAAACATGACGTGTAGCCCTTTGAAGCATCTTAAAGCCGTCCATGTGCTCTTTTTGATGAGTAATGGCCTCGGTGGTTCTCGCTACCGAGAGGCTTGATTTAGCTGTTCAGGGTTGATGTAGGGTCCAACGTTGTCGGTATGACTTGGAACTTGACGTGAAGCCTTTTAGACGTATTTTAAGATCATCCACAGGCTCTGATCGAAGATTTGGTGTCATCAATGCTGTCGCCGTCATAAGCACTTGTTCAGCTATCGGAGAAGATAAGTTAGGCCAAATGATTTTGAAATGGCCCGAAACTTCTTGTGTACTCCTCTTTTGCTTGTTTTAAAGAATCTTGCAGTTTTTGTTTGATTCTGAAAAGATTTGATTTTTGGAAGTAGCATTACCTATTTATGGTAGGCTGCGACTTCATGTAGTACTCATGATGTTGACGAGGCAAAGTGACTTTTTTTTTGTTGTCAACAATCTCCTCCTCCTGAGCTTTCCAACGATATATAATAAGGTCGAATTTGGCGTACGGATTGAAAGTTACGGATAGGTACTTTGGGTGCGATCATACCAGCGCTAATGCACCGGATCCCATCAGAACTCCGCAGTTAAGCGTGCTTGGGCGAGAGTAGTACTAGGATGGGTGACCTCATGGGAAGTCCTCGTGTTGCACCCCTTTTTCGCTTTTCCCGTCAATTTTGTTCGATCGGGCCTCCCCTCCATCGCCGCGTAACGTTTTTGTTTTTATTTTCCTCTCTTTATGGAGCGCCCCCCGACGTCGCGATTCCCTACCCACGGTCGGGGTTCGACTCGGCCGGGATCGGACACGCGGCTGCCATCGCGCGTCCTCACGGTGCAGGACCGATGGGTTAGGGGCGCTCGGGGAGAAAAACCGAAGGTCCCGGGTCGAGAGCGGCCGAAACCGAGTCCGCCGGCGGCACGAAATGGGCTAGCCTGTTTGCCCCGTCGATCTCCTCCTCCCGAGCTTTCCGACGGTGTTGTTGGAAATAGGGTGGGCCTCTAGGATAGGTTTCAAAAAACTTTTGACCCACTTGACACAGGGATCAACTATCCATAAGGCTATAAAACCCAATCCAAGATCCATGTCCTCAATCTCAGCCATCATGATCAATAAATACAATCTATTTACAAGATAGAACCAGCAACTAATAAATCTACAATATGCAAGGAAGTAGATTATACCTTTGGAGCTCGGTTGTGCTCTAATGGAGAAGTTGCGTCTTTCTTTGATGATGAAACGCTTTCACTAATCAAATAGGGATCTCCAAGACCTCTTGATCTTCCACGCTATGACCCGTATCAGATTCTCCTTTTTCTCAAGAAGATGGTGGGATCTCCAAGAGAAAACTACTAGGAACTCTAGGGAGGAACTAGAAGGAAAACTAGAAGAGGGAAGAGGAGAAGAGCTCGTGCAACAGTTGCACTAGGGGGCCTTGGGCGTGAATCCTAATGCAAGGACAGTACTTGGACGTCCAAGGCCTCCTCTCATCTATTTATAGCTTTTGCAAGTTGTCTCTTCTTTACTAATTACAATAGAAGTCTCACTTCCATTAATTAGTAACTTACCATATCACATTTAGAAGTCTCACTTCAAATATGATTAGTAACTTTCCAATTCCTTTCTAATTAAAATAGAAGTCTCACTTCTACTAAAATTAGTAAGTCTACTATTACCACTATTAGAAGTCTCACTTCAAATAGAAATAGTAACTTTCCTTTTAGAGTTCAACTAGAATTAGATACTTTCTAATAATTGGGCTAGCGTGGGGACCACTAGGGATTCCTTAGAAACCTGGCTCCAACTGGGACACGCGATCCCACATCTCATATGTAATTCGGGCCCACAGTTAATTGCAAATAACTCCACTATATAAAAGCAATTGAACTCCAGTCTTAGGAATATTACATAGAAGACCCTAAACTTTCACATTACCACAAGTAGACCCCTCTATCAATATCCATGGATCAATTGGACCTGTCTTCCAAACTTGATCCATATCTTATTATCCTTGAGCCCCAATTAATTATAATGATCATAGGTACCTTTCCAATTAATTCTTAATCGGAATGGGTGCGCACTTACCAATGATAAATCCATTAATTGGCACAAGGGGATATTAGAGATAGATTCCATCTTGACCATTGAATGTTCCCACAGCTCTACTACCATGTACCCAAATCACCGAGGTGTTGACCTACAGTTGGCCTCACTCATTGGTGACTCAAAGCAAATGAATAGATAGAAACTTGAGTTCATTAATGTCTCAGGATTGAGAGCCTATTGCTAGGGAATTATGAGAGCAGACCTTAAAATAAAGACAGTGTTTATAAGGTGCTTCTCATGGTCTTTCAATACATCCAATGTACCAACACTATGATCCAGAATCTTCCATTCTGATGATCGAGACAAATCACACTATCTCATAGTGATCAAAGTACTGCAACCTTATCAGTATGAGATGTCCAGTCTCATCACCGGTTGTGATAATATTTAAGTATAAGATTTGCCACACATGTCTCCCGTATGTGGATCTCATCCATACACATGAGTTACATCTAATATACTTGTGGACCCCGGTTCATCTCATGAACCATCATGTCATTCGTATTGGTTATGTGCAAGTATATAATAAATCACCATTCATCTCATGAAAAGTAAACATGAATATATGAATAAATAAAGAATTTAATCAATTTATTATATCATCTACTGGATTGAGTCCATAAAACTAACAGGTGTATCATATGCTCGAATCCAGCCTACGGATCGAAAGTTACGGCCAGGTCAAGCCAAGGTCGTCCGCGGCCACCACCCATCCGGAAGGCTCAAATAGTTTCATTCGCGAGTATACTTCGGGTGCAATCATACCAGCGCTAATGCACCGGATCCCATCAGAACTCCGCAGTTAAGTGTGCTTGGGCGAGAGTAGTACTAGGATGGGTGACCTCCTGGGAAGTCCTCGTGTTGCACCCCTTTTTCGCTTTTCCCGTCAATTTTGTTCGATCGGGCCTCCCTTCCATCGCCGTGTAACGTTTTTATTTTTATTTTCCACTCTTTATGGAGCGCCCCCCGACGTCGCGATTCCCTACCCACGGTCGGGGTTCGACTCGGCCGGGATCGGACACGCGGCTGCCGTCGCGCGTCCTCACGGTGCAGGACCGATGGGTTAGGGGCGCTCGGGGAGAAAAACCGAAGTTCCCGGGTCGAGAGCGGCCGAAACCGAGTCCGTCGGCGGCACGAAATGGGCTAGCCTGTTTGCCCCGTCGATCTCCTCCTCCCGAGCTTTCCGACGGTATTTCATATGCTCGAATCCGGCCTACGGATCGAAAGTAACGGCCAGGTCAAGCCAAGGTCGTCCGCGGCCACCACCCATCCGGAAGGCTCAAATAGTTTCATTCGCGAGTATACTTCGGGTGCGATCATACCAGCGCTAATGCACCGGATCCCATCAGAACTCCGCAGTTAAGCGTACTTGGGCGAGAGTAGTACTAGGATGGGTGACCTCCTGGGAAGTCCTCGTGTTGCACCCCTTTTTCGCTTTTCCCGTCAATTTTGGTCGATCGGGCCTCCCCTCCTTCGCACCGGAACATTTCTTTTTATTTTCCTCTCTTTATGGAGCGCCCCCCGACGTCGCGATTCCCTACCCACGGTCGGGGTTCGACTCGGCCGGGATCGGACACGCGGCTGCCGTCGCGCGTCCTCACGGTGCAGGACCGATGGGTTAGGGGCGCTCGGGGAGAAAAACTGAAGGTCCCAGGTCGAGAGCGGCCGAAACCGAGTCCGCCGGCGGCACGAAACGGGCTAGCCGGTTTTCCCCGTCGATCTCCTCCTCCCGAGCTTTCCGACGGTGCATCATATGCTCGAATCCGGCCTACGGATCGAAAGTTACGGCCAGGTCAAGCCAAGGTCGTCCGCGGCCACCACCCATCCGGAAGACTCAAATAGTTTCATTCGCGAGTATACTTCGGGTGCGATCATACCAGCGCTAATGCACCGGATCCCATCAGAACTCCGCAGTTAAGCGTGCTTGGGCGAGAGTAGTACTAGGATGGGTGACCTCCTGGGAAGTCCTCGTGTTGCACCCCTTTTTCGCTTTTCCCGTCAATTTTGTTCGATCGGGCCTCCCCTCCATCGCCGCGTAAAGTTTTTATTTTTATTTTCCTCTCTTTATGGAGCGCCCCCCGACGTCGCGATTCCCTACCCACGGTCGGGGTTCGACTCGGCCGGGATCGAACACGCGGCTGCCATCGCGCGTCCTCACGGTGCAGGACCGATGGGTTAGGGGCGCTCGGGGAGAAAAACCGAAGGTCCCGGGTCGAGAGCGGCCGAAACCGAGTCCGCCGGCGGCACGAAACGGGCTAGCCTGTTTGCCCCGTCGATCTCCTCCTCCCGAGCTTTCCGACGGTATTTCATATGCTCGAATCCGGCCTACGGATCGAAAGTTACGGCCAGGTCAAGCCAAGGTCGTCCGCGACCACCACCCATCCGGAAGGCTCAAATAGTTTCATTCGCGAGTATACTTCGGGTGCGATCATACCAGCGCTAATGCACCGGATCCCATCAGAACTCCGCAGTTAAGCGTGCTTGGGCGAGAGTAGTACTAGGATGGGTGATGTTGACACCAAAAATGTCACTTTGCCTCTTCAAGATCCAAAAAGCTACATGAAGTCCCAACCTGCCATAAATAGGCAATGCTGCTTCCAAAAATCAAATCTTGTCAGAATTAAACAAAAACTGCAAGATTCTTCCAGAAAGCCAAAAGAGGAGTACACAAGAAGTTTCGGGCCATTTCAAAATCATTTGGCCTAACATCGCTTCTCCGACAGCTGAAAAGGAGCTCTCGGCGGCAAAGCTCTCCGGGACCATGGTTTCCAAGACAGAGCCTATGGATCATCTTAAAATGACTCCAATAGGTTCCCTGTCAAATTTCAAGTCAATCGGACATCGGTTGACCGCACATCAAACCGCGACATCTTCATCGCGACAAAAAGCAAGTCTACAGGTGATAGGACCCCAAACGGCTTCAAAACTCAAACAAAAGCCTATGGTTGGTCTTATTTATTGCTCAGGAGGCTTCACACCAAATTTCAGGTCATTCCGACATCGTTTGACCCAGTTTCAGCTTCTGACGGAAAATCGGCAGCTCTGCGCGACAAAGTCTTCGGCTTTCTTAGGAAATTGGAAACTTTGCAAAATAAAATGCAAGGATTCTCATCAGGTTTCCTACAAAGAAATTAGGCCAATAAATGGTCAAAATGTCAAGGAAAAGTACAGAAGAAAAAAGAATCGAAAAATAGCAAAAACGGACGCAAAACGGGACACGAAAGGGGGAAAACCCCCCCAGGGTCGCAGACCCCTGCGACCCTGGGCCAGGGTCGCCGGCGACCTTGGAACCCGGGGTCGCCGGGAAAGCCCCGGAAACCCCGGTTTTCGCCGTTTTTTTCGCGATTCGAAGAGCCCAGCCTCTGGTACTTTCCAAAATTCATGCTTTTGAGACACCAAGTCCCCTGACATCCGTCCAAAACACGGGTCAATCATCAAGAGTATCGAAAACAATATTGATCGCCACCCGGTCAACCAAAAAAAAGTGTGCTTTCTACCCGACCGATCGAGAAATCGACAGGACAGATGGCACCGACCCGCTGTTGGCAACAAACACCTGAAATTACATGATCATCTGATGTCGATCTACATGAAGATCCATCAATGATCATCGACAGAAGAATCCCAAAACACGTGGCACGGCCCGCGACTCTTCAGCTGCTCGGCGACCACTTAATGCGATTAATTGACTAGCTTTATTACAGTCATTAATCCATTTCTTTGGACGGCCCAATCAGAAGCAAGCATTCGGGAGTTACAAGCCAAGAGATTCATGGCATTTAACCCATGAAACTCCTCCCATCATGGCGATTAAAGGCGATTAAATGCCCTCAATCTCCTCCGGCCAATCAGAAGCCAAGAAAAAGGAGTTACAAAATAAACAATTCAATTTTATAACTCCTCCCATTATGCTGCTTAATGACAATAAAAGCCCATAAACCCACCTAAAAGGCTACCTAAAAGCCTATAAATAGGAGGGCTCTCCAAGAAGAAAGGACATCACAGAGCATCAGAAACATCAGAGAAAAAAGCACAAGCACACAGACAGAAATCCAGAGAAAGGAAAAAGAGAGAAAACTCTGCGGAAGTTCTACACCGGCCACCGCAACAAGGTGACAAAAGTCCCTTGGGGGGTACCCCCCCCCAAGGTCCTTGCCTTCTCCTCCTGCCTCCAATGGCTTAGATGTGGCTTTTCAGCCCATCTACTCGGCTTTTTATTGGACATAGGACCTCCTTTTGGTCTTTGTCTTCTAAAAACCTGAGGTTATAGCCAAGCCAAGCGAATCAATAGCATCCTCTGTTCTCATCTGCATGGATGATGGCAAAGCTCACACATGGCTTGCGACCGTCAATCTAAACGGGTCCCCCACAATCTCCTGAGAAGTTAGATCCTCCTTTTCTTGCTTTTCATTGTAGTTTGTATTTTTTTTAAAAGAGACAAAAATCACAATTCTTGTCTTTCATTGTTGATAAGGATTGTAAAATCGGCTATAAACGCCAAAATCGGCTATAAACGCCAAAAATCGGCTATAAATGCCAAAAAAATCGCCTTTCACGGCAAATCAAGAAAATGTCTCTTTTCTTAAATATATGTGCAATGGAAAACTTGAAAGAAGTTGATTTCCTTTTTACTTGCGAAGGTTGATCTCCGGATCACCACTTGCAATTCCAAGTAAAAATAGAAAATCTGGCACACCCACACAAAAAAAGAAATGTTGATGCACGCCCCTGCCCCCTGGTTACGAAAGGGTCGGACCCGACGGACTCCCACGTCCGCCGACCTTGGTAGGAACCGAGCAGGAGCGCGGTCCATCAAGCTGGCTCCACCCGGTGGGACCCGTTTATTTGAGAACACGATGCTAGAAATGAAATATTTGCATATCATATATTTTGCTCTATGCTTTTATTTCTTTTCTCGATTCCTTGGCTACTTTATAATTGGTGGCCTATGTTGAATTCCGCATCTAAAAAAAATGAGATGAGATTTTTTGTTTGGAAATTTCTAATTCTTTGAATTTATTTCCACTCTTTCTCTTTTCAAAAAAAAAAAAAAAATTTAAACAAAAAAAAAAATTAAATTTTTCAGTTTGGATTCAAAATTGAGAAACTTTGATCCTCTCCCGTCTGGGCACTGGCGCTCACGGAAATCGTTGAGATCGTGTTCGGATCGGGGATTGGGCCATTGTTTCTCTTCGATGAGTTCATAAAAAAAAAATAAAATAAAAAATATATATATATATACATATATAAAAATAAAAAAAGACATAGACCACTAAGGTTAAACCAACTGTGTTCTTTGATCATGGTTGATTCAAAGAAAAGCCTTGTCCAGAGTGTGGAGACAGCTTGACTGTTCTAGGCAAGGGTCCTCCAAACGGGTTCATTAAGTAATCCTACCCTTACCTGGGGGCAATTCTATCAATCAAGATTTCATAAGACCGGGTTAGGAGGCCTATGTGTACTCTCTCGTCTTTTAAATAAATAAAAAAATATATAAATTTTTTTAAAAAAAAAATAAAAATTTTAAAATAAAAAATAAAAAATAAAATTTTTTCACAAAAAAAAAATCTTAAAAAAAAAATAAAAAAAAATAAAAAAAAAAAGAGATTTTTTTTTAAAAAAAAATTCTTCAAAATCTTCACAAAAAAAAAAAAAAAAAAAAAAAACTTCCGTCATTTTGGGTTTAGATTGGAGAAATCTTGGTCTTCTCCTTTCTGAGCACTGGCGCTCACGGAAATCGTTGAGACCGTGTTCAGATTGGAATGCCTTTTGCTCTCTTTGATGAACCCGATATTGACTTTTCAAAAAAAAAAAAAAAAACTCGTCATCTTTAGATTCAGATCCGAGAAATTATGGTTCATTTCTTTCTGAGCACTGGCGCTCGCGGAAATCGCTGAGCCCGTGTTCAGATCGGAATACCATCTGCTCTCTTTGATGAATCCAATCTTGACCTTTCAAAACAGAGAATCTCATCTCATGGATGCGGTCTCAAAATATTTGTGTCTAGCGGTACTAGTACGCCCTTTCAGGGTCTACTGTATTGCGACCGACACATCTGTAACTCCAACTTTATATTCTTCTTACCTCGAGCAAGCTCTGCTTCTCGATAAGTCGAATTTAAGTTCACAATTGCTTCTAGCAGTCACTGGGATGTCCATTCCGGGCTTACCATACCTGCGATCAGAACAATTGTACCTTCTATGGCATTTTGCCTTCCTCATATTGCTTGGGTCATCTACCTCGAGCAATTTGAAAAGACGAAACCATAGAACTTCCCATTTATGATCATTATATTCTTGTGATTACTAATGGATGTGGTCTTGTTTCAGAAATTTTCGAAAAACTAACAATGGCAGCTTCACTAACCATTACTTTCGACGAAAACAAGCACCAACTCATGCTTCAACAGAAGCAAACCACGCGCACCTACAAGCGCCCCATCAGCTGCCGAAGTGTCAACTCCCTCGGCAACTCTCTGAATTCCGGGTCGACCTCGACTCCCCGGACTATCGTCTTTGGGACGCTGGGACCATTCCCACTTCCTGAGGAACAAACTGCTCCCTCCAAGAAGCAGAAACTCGCCTCTCAACGTGTCACTACCGTGACACCAAAGGCGAGCACCAGAAGGCCTGAAGCCCGTGGCAGCCCCATGAAGCCTCGACCTGCAAACAACCAGGTCTACCCTAAGACTTGGTCCCCAAGACCTTCACCAAAACAGAGAAGGTCCCAGACATCCACTAAGCCAGCATTCCTGGCCCCACTCAAGGAGAACCAGTTCTATCCTCTTGCCTACATGAAAGAGGAGAGACCCATCTCCAACCTGACTTCCAAGTCATCCCAGCATGAGCCGGCTTGTTCCTACAAGCCCAAAATCAAGTCATGCATCACAAGGCCTCCACAAGCACCTGCTAAGGCCTACAAACCTGCAGTTCGACCCTTCATCTCTACAGGGGCCGAACTTCAAAAATTCAAAGCTTCGCTGCAACTGGCGAAGGATAGGGTTCGCATCCTGTCCTTGCCCAGCTACAAAGAAGACAGGCTCGGCTACTGCGCCCGAGGGAGCACATCCTTCATCGTCAAAGCCCAGTCAGAGCTGACCGAAGCTCAAATTGCTCGTCGTATACGCCGCCGCGCGTCATACCGACAAAATAGACTAGAGAAGCAAAGGACCCAGCCTCCCACACTTCAAGTCTCTCCCAAATGGGTCGAAAAAGAAAGACCCAACCAAGTTGCTGCCGTCCATATGGTTGGAAAAACCAGAAGGCGCCAAAAATCAGCAACAAAAATCCATGTCCGACGTCCGATGACCCGCAGCGTCTCCAGGACAAGAAGACATTCAGAAGAATCCCCTGCTCCTTCAAGCAAAGGACAGCAGAGTGATCCTTCCTCAAGCTCCTCTTCAGAAAGAATGAGCCCCAGCTCAGTCACCAGGACAGTTTCTTCGTTCGAATCACGAAGGATGAATGTCTTGGCTACAAATTCTGAGCCACCACCCCGCAATCCACCTCCAGAAGATGCGATCACCCGCATCCAGCAGTTGGAACAGGGCCAGCAGAGGATTGAAACTCTGATGGAAAACCTTCTCCTCGCCTTCCAAAATCAGGTGAACAATGAACCTCCTCCGAATCATCAAGACGACGAGGTAAATAGAGAAGAAAATGAGTCACGCGCCCTTACCAAAAAGGACGTAGACGGTATCCTCGCCAAAGCAAAAGAAGAGGATATACTCAAAGAGCATGGGATCAAGCCACCATATCCCTTATGGATGGACTCGGTCCCGTTCCCCACCAAATTCAAGCATCCTACTCTCCAAACATATACGGGGAAAGGATCAGCCAGACAGCACGTCATCCACTTCAAGATCCTGACGGGAGCTATTGCGGATCAAGATGCACTCAAGATCCGCCTCTTTGCAAGTACCTTAAAAGGTACGGCCTTCGATTGGTACTCCACTCTGCCGGAGGACTCAATCCAAAACTGGGCCATGCTAGAGACACGCTTCCTGACTCACTTCAAAGGTGAAGATCATCCCGCTACTATGGCTCAGCTGTGCAGCCTAAAACAGGGGGAGAATGAATCAACATATGACTTCATTCACAAGTGGAAAGCAATGGCATACAAATGCTCTGATGTATTGCCACAAGCGTCGCTAGTCGACATCTGCCGAAACAACATGAGAGCCAGAATCCGCTCCATGATCATCGGCAACAAATCAAAAAACCTGGGAGAACTCCTAGAAGCTTCCATGGAAGCTGAAACGGTGATTAAAGACCTCAACAGTCAGAAATCATCAAGAAAAGAGCCAACCGCCATTGCAACCTCTAAACCAAAGAAAAAAGAGGTCCTCAATGTGCAGACCAAGTCAGCTCCTCAGCCACCAAAGAAAGCTGAAAACAAAGCTGTTGGTAAGAAACCTGAACTCTCTGATGCCTTCAAAGAACGAGTAGAGAAGAAATACCCGTTTGATGAAGATGTTGATGAAATCTTCGGGGCTCTTGTGGCGAACGGCAAGCTCACCTTGCCTGAACCAAAAAGACCGGGTGATGTTGGCAAAACCAACGATCCTCGGTACTGTCCATATCACCAGATGATCTCGCATCCTCTCAACCAATGCTTCGTTGTGAGAGAGAAAATAAATGAGATGTGGAAAAACGGAGTCATCACCTTTGACAAAAACTATGGGTCTGCCTCCGTCAACATGGTGACATGTGGACAAACATCAAGATCACCGAAGAAGAAGATCACTACTTCCTTCAAGGTGATAAACTCAATCCAAGCGTCCGAGGAACTGGTTCCTTACCCGACACCAGACGGACAACCGATATGGGTACATCTCGATCTCCTGGAAGATGAAAATTGGGAGGTCGTGAAACAAAGCCTACAGCTCAACAGCGAAGGCAGGCTAGGAAACATCTCCTCAAGCTCAAACGGCAAGAGTGAAGGAAACCGCGATTCAGATCTGAAACTTCTCATAAAGAGACTACTATGGCTGATGCAAGGCATGACAGATTTTAAAAAATCTGATTTCTGCACTATGCAGCGGAAATCAGCCATAAAGAATCGCATAGAAACTCCATTAAATCATGATCAACAAGTGTCTAATTAATAGAGATGATAGAAGACTATTACCTCGAAGATTTGTAGACTTCAAATCTCTGGAAAAATAGATCCAAAGGCCCGAACTCAGACTTGCAATTTGCAAACAAGTTGCTGGAATTTTCTGCACTAGTATTGCCTTTGATCTTCTCCTCTATCTCACTTCCAAATCTGATTGGCTAAGATGGTGGGATCTTAATCTAGGAATTAAGAAGTATTTCTCCAAGGGAAAATCTCAGACCTTAAGCTTTCTTCTCTCAAGAAGAGAACCTCCAAAGGGCTGGGCGTGTGGCTCTCTTAGTGTGCTACAAAGTATGGTGGACGTCCAAGGGGTGCTTAGTTTCTTTTATAGAAACTTCTTGGAAACCTTTCCCATAAAGTTATCTCTTCTTATTCTAATTGATGACCAAAAAGGAAAGACTTATTTCCTTTAAGAAACACTCCAATTTAGAAAAGGAAACTAAAAGGAACTTTCCATACAATTAGTAATACTAGTTGTAGAACACTTACTAATTTTAAGTTCCTAGTCCAAAAAGGAAACTAACTCATAGGAATACTAATCCAAAGAGGAGTCCATCTTTCCAAGTAGAGAGTCCTACTCAAAGTTGGAAACCTTACCCATGGAAATCCTATTATGGACGTCCCACATATTAATGCACACCATGGCCCACATACAATTTATCTAGAGTTAAATTCATGTATGCCATCAAAGGCCTATTTGAATTTAAACTCAAAATTATTTTTCCACTAAAATAATTCATCCCTATGTTATCTTAACATCTTAGGAAACCATGCCAATCTTGGTAAGTGACTAGAGAAGGGACCAAAAGACATATTTGCCATTGGCTCCCAAAATGACCAAAATGTCCATGCTAAACCCATAGCAACATTAAGACCATTTTAACCTTAACTCATTCCACTAGAAGTTATGGTTGAACTCCAAGGACAAATATATATTATAATAAGCTTGTCATAAAATGACAGTTGTCTTCGACCCACTAAGTGTAATGACCTGAATGCCCCTCTATGTAACATCCATAATCGAGTCAGGTTATCATATGTACTATCAACCTTCCCGATTACATCTAAACCTTAGAACTTCATATCCTTAACATAATCATCATTCGAATATCATTCTCTTGATCCAGGGAGCGACCCACAAGTTCAATATTCATATGGAACATCCATATACTAAGATCTTAGATTTTGATGATTAATCGGATAATTCTAAGGGGACGATTATTCCATCATCAGATGGCATAGATTCTATATTGCATCTGGACGTCCCAACTGATCAAGTCCGAGTACCCAAAACACAGAGCTGTTGACCCATGAAAAGAATCTCACCCATAGTGAATCAAAGCACAAGAACTTGACTTCGTCAGTTCATCCACAAATGCTCAAGATTAAGAGCACCGGTTACTTAGTAGCATGAGGTGACTTGATCTCTTTTCTGTGATAGTACTATTTTAGAGATCACACCTACAATGGTCCTGTTCAATGCATGACACATGCACTAATGAGATAGATCCGGGAAAGCCCTCCCGTGACTTAGGTATGTCACCCTATATAGGAGAGTATCTCATTATAACTTCTACCAAGATGAAGTGCCCAGCTCCATCTTTCAGTTATGAACAAATATGATGTTTCCAGTTGTCCATGAATTAGACCTATCTGTGTGTAGACACTACACACCTAATTCATTTACTAGAAACAATGAGCCTTACACAACCATACATATATACATGTTTAAGCATAAAAGAGTCTTTCCATTAAATAACCAGTAAATATCCAGTAACAAAAGATGAGAATGCAGCTAGTGGGCTTTAGGGCATACACCAATTCCAACAAACTCCCACTTGCACTAAAGATCACTGCTTCCTAACCTAACACCCATAGATTCAACATGAGAAGTGAAGACTTTCTCAGTAAGAGTCTTAGTGAATGGGTCAGCTAAGTTATTTGCTGAAGCGATGTGCTCCACCACTATCTCTCCATCCTGAATGAATTCCCGGATCAAGTGGTACTTTCTCTGAATGTGCTTGCCTTTCTTGTGATTCCTGGGCTCTTTGCACTGTGCTACAGCACCAGTGTTATGACAATCGGTTTTTGCACTGCAGGAACAACTCCTAATTCCAATAGGAATTTTCTGAGCTATACTGCTTCCTTCGCAGCTTCCGATGCCGCCACATACTCTGATTGAAAGGTTAGCATATAATCTTTCGTTCTCCGAAGATACTTGAATATATGTTTAACAGCTGTCCAATGCATAGGTCCAGGGTTTGACTGATATCTGCTAACCATGCCAACTGCAAAGCAAATATCTGGTCTAGTACATAACATAGCATACATGAGGCTTCCAACAGCGGATGCATATGGAACTCTCCTCATGGTCTCTATTTCTTCAGATGTCTTTGGACATTGATTTCGAGACAGTGGTACTCCATGTCTAGAAGGTAGGAGGCCCTTCTTGGAGTCATGCATATTAAACTTGACCAATATCTTCTCAATATAAGAAGATTGGGATAGGGCTAACATCTTATTCTTGCGATCACGCAAAAGCTTGATCCCTAAGATATAGTTGGCCTCACCCAAATCCTTCATCTGAAATTGAGAGGATAACCAAACCTTTGTGGATGACAATAAACCTACATCATTTCCTATGAGTAATATGTCATCTACATATAGAACCAAAAATGCAACTGCTTTCCCATTTCCTTTCTTATACACTCATGGTTCATCAATGTTTTGATCAAAGCCAAAGGATTTGACTGCCTGATTAAACTTGATGTTCCATGCTCTAGATGCTTGCTTAAGTCCATAGATGGACTTCTTAAGTTTACAAACCATGTTATCTTGGCCACTAGCAATGAGGCCCTCTGGTTGCATCATATAGATGCATTCGTCAAGACTTCCATTAAGAAAAGCTGTCTTGACATCCATCTGCCATATCTCGTAGTCATAAAGACATGCGATGGCCAAGAGAATCCTTATGGACTTAAGCATAGCCACTGGTGAAAAGGTTTCCTCATAATCGATATCCTCTTTCTGAGTATATCCTTTCGCCACCAGTCTTGCTTTGAAGGTTTCCACCTTCCCATCCACTCCTCTCTTTCTCTTGTAGATCCACTTGCACCCTATGGGTTTAATCCCTTCAGGTGCATCTACAAGTTCCCAGACTTGATTGGAATACAAAGAATCCATTTCAGATTTCATCGCTTGCTGCCACATGTCAGCATCTATATCCGTTACTGCTTCATCATAACTAGTAGGATCCTCAATCAGATCTTCAGAGTCTATCTTAAAAGACACTTCTAGATATCTTTCTGGTTGTCTAGAAATTCTCCCACTACGACGAGGCTCCGGAGTGTTTAAAGGAATATCTTGTTCATCTACTGCCTCAGGATCTGGTACAGATGTTATAGGAGATCCCGGAAGACTCTCCTCAAGGGTTTCTTTACAACTAAGCTCTTGGTGCATCATACAATCATCCTCCAAGTACCTAGCATGAGTGCTGATGAGCACTTTTTGCTCCTTTGGATGATAAAAGATGCCACCTCTCGTTCCCTTAGGATACCTAATGAAGTAGCACATTTCTGATCTGGGTTCTAGCTTGGTAGCTTTATCATTCAGTACATAAGCTGGACAACCCCAAATGTGGATATGATTTAAACTAGGTTTTCGACCTGTCCACATTTCTTGTGGTGTCCTAGGTACTGACTTAGATGGTACCAGATTTAAAATGTATGCTGCTGCTTCTAAGGCATATCCCCAAAAAGATATAGGCAGGGTTGCATGACTCATCATGGACCTTACCATATCAAGAAGGGTACGGTTTCTTCTCTCCGCTACACCATTTTGCTGGGGTGTACCCGGTGCAGACAACTGAGACACAATCCCATGTTGTGTGAGGTACTCCTTGAACTCACCCAAGAGGTACTCGCCACCTCGATCAGATCGAAGGGCTTTGATATGTTTTCCTAGTTGTAGCTCTGCCTCAGCCTTGAATTGTTTGAACTTATCAAACGCCTCAGACTTGCGTCGCATTAGGTATACATATCCATATCTAGAGTAATCATCGGTGAAGGTGATGTAATACTCATACCCTCCTCGAGCCGGTTTGTTCATAGGACCACACACATCAGTGTGAATCAATTCTAACAACTCCTTTGACCTTAGTCCCTTTCCGAAGAATGACCGTTTGGTCATCTTTCCCTTGAGACAAGATTCGCACTGAGGAAAAGGTTCGAAGTCTAATGAGCTTAACGGCCCATCTTCTACCAACCTCTGAATCCATTTTAGGTTAATGTGACCCAAACGTAAGTGCCAAAGATATGTGTCATTGATTGAAGATACCTTCCTCTTAAGGGAAGTTGAGCTTTCTTGTTGTATATTATGCAGTGTGGGAGCAATAGGATATATATAAAATAAGTTGTCACGTATTCTACCGGAACATATAATATTTCCATCTCTACTGATATCAATACCAGAATGGAAAGAAACTGAATAATTAAATTCAATTAATCTGGAAACTGAAATTAAATTCTTCCTCATGTCCGGAACATAGAAAACATTATTTAAAACTAATATCCTATTACATGGAAAATGTAAGGTAACAACTCCTACTGCAACTGCCCAAACTTTAGCTCCAGTTCCGACTCTAAAAGCAAACTCTCCTTTCTCAATTCTCTACATTATCTGAAACCCCTGCAATGAATTGCAGATATGATTAGTGGCTCCTGAGTCTGCTATCCATGAGTCAGTAGAATCAACCACTAAACAAGTTTCAATGTAGTATGAAAAAGATGTACCTTTCTTAACTGAGGCCAGGAACTTGGGACAATCTTTCTTCCAATGACCTTTCAGGCCACACTTGAAGCATTTCCCTTTGGGCTTTCCATCTGTACCCTTGTCCTTCTTATTACCAGCATTGTCCTTTTTCTGCCCTTTTCCCTTATTCTGCTTCTTCTTGAACTTCTTCCCTTTCGGGTTCAGTTTAGAGGAAGACTGAAAAAAATGAGCTTGGGCTTTGGGCTTCATGATAGCCTCTGCCGCCTGGAGTTCTTTCATTAACTCAGGTAGAGTCATGTCCATCTTGCTCATATTGAAATTGAGCTTGAACTGATTGAAAGATTCCGGCAAAGTTTCGAGAATCATGTCAGTTTGACTCAATCTCAGCCCCTAGAATCTCAGCTTCATTGAAACAATCTATCAGCTTGAGCATATGCTCTCTGACAGGTGTTCCCTCAGCCATCCTAGCATTCATGATGGTCCTTATAGCAGCTTGCCTAGCTGGCCTGCTCTTGTCTGCAAACATCTCAGACAAGGACATCATGATTTCATAGGCTGTGTCCATTTGCTCGTGCTGTGTTTGCAACACGTTGGACATGGAAGCGAGCATGTAGCATTTAGCCATGCTATTCGCTTTCTTCCATTTCTTCTCAGCCTCTCGCTGGTCATCAGTAGAATTAGCATCAATTTCGGGACAGTTTTCCAGCAAGACATACTTGTACTCCTCGGCTGTGAGTACTATGTCAAGATTTCTTTTCCAGTCTACGTAGTTAGGGCCAGTCAGTTTATTCTCACGAAGAATGCACATCAACGGACTAAAAGAATCTCTACCCATCTTTTTCTGGATATAAAACGGTTTATAATTAGACATGCAGTATATATGTAATATGCATATGGTGCTTGTTATAAAAGGAAAAAACAAAGCACGAAACTTTTAACATTATTCAACCCCAATCAAAATGTATCAGTGTTTCAACCTCCTCATAGACCCTCCATCGAAGGGATGGCCGAGCCTACAGTCACGTTGAATTAAGGCAGACTTATTTGGATTATCACTATCTGGATACACATCCAGTGGTAGTCCAATCACTGATTGGTTTGGCCTCATATGACAAATAACCCTTAACTCCTAAGGAGAGGTCATCACCGTCTTATGTCAAGTGTATAACCATCTCTTATGAAATTCCCAGAATGTCTATGATTAAGTCTTCCGAAGGGAAGAGACTTTTATCCTTCCTAGAAGTGAACTTTAGTAAAGAGCTCCACCGAAGGGATGGCCGCTCCCACCAACACTTCATTGACATTCTATAGAAGTGATCTTTAGTAAAGAACTCCACCGAAGGGATGGCCGCTCCTACTAACACCTCATTACGAATATTCACATTAGTTCACCCATTAACCCATCAAAGCGGTCTTTAGTTAAAGAACTCCACCGAAGGGATGGCCGTTCCTACTAACACTTTAATGAGATAACATGAACCGAAAATGGAAGGCCGTGGGGTCTTTCCTAAAACCCCTCTCCCACTTGATTATTTATCGCTAGGGTTTATACTTTTTGACCTTTACATTGTTTTACTCAAAAGCCCTTTTTAATCTAGCAAACTTGGTTAATTAAATTTATGACTTAAGTCATCTTAAAATCAAATAACCTTTGCTTTAAAACATTTGAGCAAATCCCTTCAAAGAGTCAAAAACCTATCTTGGGTTATGAAAACCCATAGGTAGCATCTTATTAGATTTTAGTTTAGCCTTCTTTGGAAACCAAGGGTACCAAGATAAACTAAACCCTATCCAATTTTAAACCTTAGACAAATAGAAGGTGCTGGTCTAAGTTCCGTTTAAAACAATTTGCCAAACTAAAAACAATCTAATACAATAAAGATGCCAATTTTAGAACCTAATGGTGGCCATGTTTCTAGGTGACAATTATAGCAATTATATAAAGCATTCAACCATGCATTCCATATATAAAAGCAAATAAAAGTATGCATTCCTTGATGGCTCCTTGCTCTTAGGATTTCAAATCCTAATCAAATTAGGACTCCTCATGCATCTAGAAGTCTTGACTCCTTGATCTCCAAGGACTCCAATTTCTTGCAACCTTCTTGTCTTGAAACAAAACCAAAATTACATTGGAGATTCCTATGCTTTTCAAGAAAGCTTACATCAAGACTAGTTGGAATAAAATTAAGGAAACTTTACAACTTCCTATGATTGCTAACCGCGCAATCGTACACTTTCCAACTAATTAAAAAACATCCAAATCCACATAACAATCATGCGAACCATCAAGGATGCAATACATGGCTGCAAACAAAGAGGTTAGTGCATGCAAACTCACTATGTGCATCATTAAACAAATCTGGAAAATAAATTCAAGCAATGTTAATGAAACTTGCACACAACATGCATCACAACATAACTTTAATAGGGTGCCACCATACCCATAATCAATCTAGGATTAATTACACACAACATGGGATCATGATTTCACATGGAGTGGCTCTGATACCACTGAAGGAAACCGCGATTCAGATCTGAAACTTCTCATAAAGAGACTACTATGGCTGATGCAAGGCATGACAGATTTTAAAAAATCTGATTTCTGCACTATGCAGCGGAAATCAGCCATAAAGAATCGCATAGAAACTCCATTAAATCATGATCAACAAGTGTCTAATTAATAGAGATGATAGAAGACTATTACCTCGAAGATTTGTAGACTTCAAATCTCTGGAAAAATAGATCCAAAGGCCCGAACTCAGACTTGCAATTTGCAAACAAGTTGCTGGAATTTTCTGCACTAGTATTGCCTTTGATCTTCTCCTCTATCTCAATTCCAAATCTGATTGGCTAAGATGGTGGGATCTTAATCTAGGAATTAAGAAGTATTTCTCCAAGGGAAAATCTCAGACCTTAAGCTTTCTTCTCTCAAGAAGAGAACCTCCAAAGGGCTGGGCGTGTGGCTCTCTTAGTGTGCTACAAAGTATGGTGGACGTCCAAGGGGTGCTTAGTTTCTTTTATAGAAACTTCTTGGAAACCTTTCCCATAAAGTTATCTCTTCTTATTCTAATTGATGTCCAAAAAGGAAAGACTTATTTCCTTTAAGAAACACTCCAATTTAGAAAAGGAAACTAAAAGGAACTTTCCATACAATTAGTAATACTAGTTGTAGAACACTTACTAATTTTAAGTTCCTAGTCCAAAAAGGAAACTAACTCATAGGAATACTAATCCAAAGAGTGTTAGGAATTTTGTAGATTGCAATTTGGTGGATGCATTATCATTTAAATCATCATTTGAGTTTTCACATGAGCATTGATTTAGAAATCTTGAAATCTTGATTTTCACATGCATTGTTTTTAGAAATCTTGGTTCATGCATGTTTTGATTTTAAAACTTGGATGCATTTAGTTTTGAAAAGAGTTTTTAAGAATCAAGCTAGCCTTTGATTTTAAAGTTTCAAATCATTTTTAGGCTTTTTATGTTTCATGTTTTTAAACCACTTAGAATGATTTAAAACATGATTTTAAGCTTGATTTAATGGCCCAAAAAGTCCCCAAAGAAAAATACTTTAAAATATGCATTTTTGGGGGAATTGGTCCAGGGGACCCGGTCGACCTGCAGTGTGGCCGGTCGACCGAGCCCATGGACGGTCGACCGAGCCCACTGCAGGTCGACCGGGAAAGAGGCAACGGCATTATTTTCAAACGGTCATATTTTTGCCCGTTGAAGGGCAGGTCGACCGAGCCCTGTAGGGGGTCGACCGAGGACTAGCCGTTGGGCATTTTTTTGTATAAAAAGAAGCTCATTCCTTAGCCAAATAAGAGGAACTCTAAGGCCCTTCTTGAGGTGATTTGAGGCCAAACAAAGGGGAATGAGCTAAGGGAATCTAAGGGTCATTAGGAAAGCTAAAGCTTGGGATTAATGAAGTTAAATCACTAAGTAAGCTTGCTTTTCCTAATCATATGTTTTCATGCTTTATTCTATTTATTGGTAAATCTTTTCTAGCATGTTAATGTATGATTTGTTGTGTCCTTAACATGGTTATGTTTTGAATTGATTCATTGTTTTGGATACATCACCTTGATTCAAACCAAGTAGTACTTAAATTGGTATATCTAAGTAGATCATGTTTTGGAATCATCTTTGAAATCATATGTAACATGATTCCTATACTTGGTTTTGAATCTTTGGTTGTTGTTTTTCATCATAAGAAAATCTCTTTCAAATCTATCTTATGTTTTGGATTCAACAACTTTACTAATCACATGTATTTTGTTTTAAAGTTTCACAACTTGGTTAGCTTTGATCGGTATATCATCTTCAAGTTGTATTTTTTTTAATACATGTGATTTGACCCTTGATTTCAATCAAATATATTTGTATGTTTTACACTTTCAAAATACTTTAAGCATACATTGAGCTTCATTGTTAATTTGATTGAAATCCATATGCATCACATGTTTTGTTCTTTGATTTTCACAACTTGTTTAGAATACATAGGTATGTCTTTTACAAGTTACTTTTAACATGTGATTAGCATTTCCTCAATCATAAATGTTTTGAGCTAAAACTTTCAAAAGCCTTTGGCATACATTTATGAGCTTTTATTTTCAAATTGATTGAGGACATCATGCATACACTTTGTGCATTCATCTTTGCATTCATATAGTGTTTGTGTGAGTTAGATTTTCACTTTCATATCCGCCTATTTAGAGGCAATTTATATGAGCCAAAATTGTAATCTCCATCAAGTGTATTATAGACACTACTTAGAGAGATAACCAACCTTGTGGTTGAAGAGGTTATTGCTTAGCCTTGAAAAGCATATTGTAAGAGGTTATTGCTTAGCCTAGAAAAGCATAGTTGTAAAGGTTATTGCTTAGCCTATTGAAAAGCATACATAGTGGAAATCCGGTGGGGTGTTGAGTCACAAGCCGGTAGTGGATGTAGGCATTGAGGCCGAACCACTATAAATCTTTGTGTAGTGGTGATTGCTTTTGTGGTGATTGTTTCGTTTAGCTTCCGCATTATGTATGTTAATCATCACATGTGACTAGTTTGTTTTAAAGAAATTAAAATTGGTCATAATTAGTCATTAAGTGTAGCTCACCCTATTCACCCCCCCTCTAGGGTTAGGATCCCCAAGGACTTACAAGTGGTATCAGAGCAAGGTTACTCCATTTAGGGCTTAAACACCCGGAGTTGATCCTTATATGCTTAAATCTAGATTTGAACCCTAGAGTTGTTTTTTATTGCTTATCATGAAGAATGATTTCCACTATGGTTGAAAATGAATTTTTCCTTCCTAGCTCTCTAATTTCCCCTAAGAATCTATCTCACCACTCTAAAACTTTTTCAAGTTAAAACTCCAAGAGTTGGTGGGACCTCAAAGTAAACCCTCAAGGACAACCTTATCAAGACCTTAGGTGAATCTTCAAAGGTAGACTTTTGGACTAACCTTAAGGCCTTGAACCTCATTAGACCAACCTATTCTTTTTAGTCATATCTATTTGTTGGTCATGTTACATTTGCATTTTGTTTCTACATAGTCACATCTTATAAAATGCAATGTTTCTTTGTGATCATTTGATTTTGTCTCCATGAACTTTCTTAGTTATATCTTTGGGTTTCAAAATCATTTGATTGCAATATTCTCATATAGATTTGCATTTTGTTCTCATATAGTTATATCTATTGTAGTGCATTTCTATTTGATGATCATCAATTGATTGTGATTACAAAAGCTTTCTTAGCTAGATTTTTCATGATCATTTGATGTTGGAAAATCATTTGTTTGGATATCATAGTTAGATTATTTTGTAAAACAAATGATTCAAATCAATTTAGATTTTCCATGAACTTACAAGTTATATCCTTTGGTATGGAAAATATGTAATCAATTTGTATGAGCATTTGTATTTATATCCTTGATTACAAATTGAGATTTGATATTAGTTCACTTCATGTTTTTCAAAGTCACTTGATCATAATTTTATGAATGATTCATTGTTGGATTTTGAATGTTGGAGTGAATTAAAGATCTTTGGAAAATGTTTAAAGCTTTATTAGTTATATTTATTGAAGCATTTTCCATGAGTTTATTTCCTTGTGCTTATGTTTATATCATTTAGAAGGAAATACATTTTATAAGCAATTTGCATCTTTGCTCAACAAAGTTACATTCTTTCAAATGCAAATTGACTTTGTTGTTATGTCTTACTTTGTGTGGTTGGGTATGATGTCATCGATTTGCATGTTTGTGCCTAACTTTGTATATCGTTTCATTAGTGCAAATTGATGTTGTTTATGCTTTATAGTAAAATCTTTTGTTTCATGATCATTTGAGCTTCTTAAGTACATATGTGATTTTGTGTGCTAAGTTCATTTGGTATGATTCTCATATCCATTTTCCATTGCATTGTAAGCATACTACATTTGCTAAGAGTGGAAATTTTACATGATAGATTAATGGATCATTTTAGATGAATTTGAATTAAACCATTGTTCTTCATAGGTATACCTTATATGAGATCCATTTTCATCTATATGCGATCCATGATATCGTTCTAACTTCATACCTTCTTGTGCATGAATAGTTATATTCTTTATTGATATGGTATGAGTTAGATCTTGATTATAATTGATCCTCTCTATGCAAATGTCATATAGTTCCATGTATGGTTGTGCTCTTAAGTTCCATTTGTGGATACCATACTAGAACTCTCAAATCCATCCTTTGTACTTCATACGCTTTGCTATAGATGGATGGTTGTGATATTGTTTTATGCATAATTTCATAGTAATATCGCTTGTGCATTTTTCAATATCATATTTATGATCATATGAGACTCTCATCAAAATCCATTCTTTGTATCTTATAGGCATATCTATTCTTGATGGATTTCCTTCATGTTGAGTTCATATGGTTTTTTAATTTTCAAATTGCATGTATCACCTAAAGACATTTCATTTCATGCAATTTAAAATGTTCATCACTATGCTCACTAAGTTACTATATCATTAAAGTGATGATTTTTCACTTATGATGCTTGATGGAATTTTGTGTTTGTCACATCTATGCTCTTAATCATGTTTCATATTCAATTGGTTTCAATTAGTTTAATTTTCGATTGTTGTCATATCCAATTGATATCTTGTGATTGTGATAAACCTTGTGTACATTGGATTGAACTTGATAAGTAATATGTCTTTATTCCATGTCACATTCCATTAGCATCATAATGTTCATGTTTGCCTCCTCTCATGCTCATATAGGTAAATCTTATGACCACCATTTTTATGTGTTAATAATCTTGGTTGGTCAATGGTTGAGGTTTGGCTTCATGTTTGAACTTCATTTCATTCATCATGTGCACATGATAGTCATATTTTTTGATTGGATGAAATGATTTCAAAATTTACATAGCATATGATTTTCATAGGTATATTGATTGATGCTATGTTTAATAAACCCCATAACATCATGGATAGCTCTAATTTGGATTGATCCTAGTAGTTATATTCTTTTTAACTCCATTTTAGAGTGATTGAGATAATAGTCATATCCTTTAATCTCAATTGGTATTCTTTATTCCAATTGGTATCCATGGTTGCTTTTCTCCATGACCTTGCTCTTAATCTTGGTAATTTGATCATATTGAGCTCTATAGTTAAATGAATCTAATCCTTTCCTTGAAGTTTACCCTCAATTGGTAAAACCATCTTCTTCTTGAACCAAATAGTTAAATCTTTGTCAAAAGTTTGACAAAAGGAGAGAATGGATTGAGGGGGAGTATAAACCTTCATAGGAAGTATTAGTTTTGATCAAATTCACCATTGAATTGGCTTTATACCCTTAGACTACTACCATACATGATACCTGTTATATATTTCATTTTCGATTTCTTTCGTTAACAGGTGCTATTAAAAGGTATTTTCCTTATGTCATGTGTGTAGGTACCTTTGCAATTTAATGTCAAAGGGGGAGAATATTCTAGATGTCAAAAGGGGAGAATATTGTCAATTTATCCAAGGGGAGATTTTGTATTATCTTCCAAAGGGGGAGAAGATGCATATCTTGCCAAAGAGAGAGAATGCATGGTCAAAGGGGGAGAGTTGATAGAAGACTAAGCTTGGGAGTTAAAGAAGTTGCTTGGCTTAAGAAGAAAAGAAAGAAAAGAAAGCTTGAAGAATGATCAAGCTCCAAGCATCAAGAATGAAGAAAAAGAACAAGAGCCCAAGCTAAGTCAAAGAAGCATCCAAGAGATTTCAAGACTTGTCCAGCTAAGGGGGAGCTGAAGACTTAGTGTGAAAATTCAGTGTTGAGTGAGTTGCCATCAAATTGCAAAGGGGGAGATTGTTAGGAATTTTGTAGATTGCAATTTGGTGGATGCATTATCATTTAAATCATCATTTGAGTTTTCACATGAGCATTGATTTAGAAATCTTGAAATCTTGATTTTCACATGCATTGTTTTTAGAAATCTTGGTTCATGCATGTTTTGATTTTAAAACTTGGATGCATTTAGTTTTGAAAAGAGTTTTTAAGAATCAAGCTAGCCTTTGATTTTAAAGTTTCAAATCATTTTTAGGCTTTTTATGTTTCATGTTTTTAAACCACTTAGAATGATTTAAAACATGATTTTAAGCTTGATTTAATGGCCCAAAAAGTCCCCAAAGAAAAATACTTTAAAATATGCATTTTTGGGGGAATTGGTCCAGGGGACCCGGTCGACCTGCAGTGTGGCCGGTCGACCGAGCCCATGGACGGTCGACCGAGCCCACTGCAGGTCGACCGGGAAAGAGGCAACGGCATTATTTTCAAACGGTCATATTTTTGCCCGTTGAAGGGCAGGTCGACCGAGCCCTGTAGGGGGTCGACCGAGGACTAGCCGTTGGGCATTTTTTTGTATAAAAAGAAGCTCATTCCTTAGCCAAATAAGAGGAACTCTAAGGCCCTTCTTGAGGTGATTTGAGGCCAAACAAAGGGGAATGAGCTAAGGGAATCTAAGGGTCATTAGGAAAGCTAAAGCTTGGGATTAATGAAGTTAAATCACTAAGTAAGCTTGCTTTTCCTAATCATATGTTTTCATGCTTTATTCTATTTATTGGTAAATCTTTTCTAGCATGTTAATGTATGATTTGTTGTGTCCTTAACATGGTTATGTTTTGAATTGATTCATTGTTTTGGATACATCACCTTGATTCAAACCAAGTAGTACTTAAATTGGTATATCTAAGTAGATCATGTTTTGGAATCATCTTTGAAATCATATGTAACATGATTCCTATACTTGGTTTTGAATCTTTGGTTGTTGTTTTTCATCATAAGAAAATCTCTTTCAAATCTATCTTATGTTTTGGATTCAACAACTTTACTAATCACATGTATTTTGTTTTAAAGTTTCACAACTTGGTTAGCTTTGATCGGTATATCATCTTCAAGTTGTATTTTTTTTTAATACATGTGATTTGACCCTTGATTTCAATCAAATATATTTGTATGTTTTACACTTTCAAAATACTTTAAGCATACATTGAGCTTCATTGTTAATTTGATTGAAATCCATATGCATCACATGTTTTGTTCTTTGATTTTCACAACTTGTTTAGAATACATAGGTATGTCTTTTACAAGTTACTTTTAACATGTGATTAGCATTTCCTCAATCATAAATGTTTTGAGCTAAAACTTTCAAAAGCCTTTGGCATACATTTATGAGCTTTTATTTTCAAATTGATTGAGGACATCATGCATACACTTTGTGCATTCATCTTTGCATTCATATAGTGTTTGTGTGAGTTAGATTTTCACTTTCATATCCGCCTATTTAGAGGCAATTTATATGAGCCAAAATTGTAATCTCCATCAAGTGTATTATAGACACTACTTAGAGAGATAACCAACCTTGTGGTTGAAGAGGTTATTGCTTAGCCTTGAAAAGCATATTGTAAGAGGTTATTGCTTAGCCTAGAAAAGCATAGTTGTAAAGGTTATTGCTTAGCCTATTGAAAAGCATACATAGTGGAAATCCGGTGGGGTGTTGAGTCACAAGCCGGTAGTGGATGTAGGCATTGAGGCCGAACCACTATAAATCTTTGTGTAGTGGTGATTGCTTTTGTGGTGATTGTTTCGTTTAGCTTCCGCATTATGTATGTTAATCATCACATGTGACTAGTTTGTTTTAAAGAAATTAAAATTGGTCATAATTAGTCATTAAGTGTAGCTCACCCTATTCACCCCCCCTCTAGGGTTAGGATCCCCAGGACTTTCAAAGAGGAGTCCATCTTTCCAAGTAGAGAGTCCTACTCAAAGTTGGAAACCTTACCCATGGAAATCCTATTATGGACGTCCCACATATTAATGCACACCATGGCCCACATACAATTTATCTAGAGTTAAATTCATGTATGCCATCAAAGGCCTATTTGAATTTAAACTCAAAATTATTTTTCCACTAAAGTAATTCATCCTTATGTTATCTAAACATCTTAGGAAACCATGCCAATCTTGGTAAGTGACTAGAGAAGGGACCAAAAGACATATTTGCCATTGGCTCCCAAAATGACCAAAATGTCCATGCTAAACCCATAGCAACATTAAGACCATTTTAACCTTAACTCATTCCACTAGAGAGTTATGGTTGAACTCCAAGGACAAATATATATTATAATAAGCTTGTCATAAAATGACAGTTGTCTTCGACCCACTAAGTGTAATGACCTGAATGCCCCTCTATGTAACATCCATAATCGAGTCAGGTTATCATATGTACTATCAACCTTCCCGATTACATCTAAACCTTAGAACTTCATATCCTTAACATAATCATCATTCGAATATCATTCTCTTGATCCAGGGAGCGACCCACAAGTTCAATATTCATATGGAACATCCATATACTAAGATCTTAGATTTTGATGATTAATCGGATAATTCTAAGGGGACGATTATTCCATCATCAGATGGCATAGATTCTATATTGCATCTGCACGTCCCAACTGATCAAGTCCGAGTACCCAAAACACAGAGCTGTTGACCCATGAAAAGAATCTCACCCATAGTGAATCAAAGCACAAGAACTTGACTTCGTCAGTTCATCCACAAATGCTCAAGATTAAGAGCACCGGTTACTTAGTAGCATGAGGTGACTTGATCTCTTTTCTGTGATAGTACTATTTTAGAGATCACACCTACAATGGTCCTGTTCAATGCATGACACATGCACTAATGAGATAGATCCGGGAAAGCCCTCCCGTGACTTAGGTATGTCACCCTATATAGGAGAGTATCTCATTATAACTTCTACCAAGATGAAGTGCCCAGCTCCATCTTTCAGTTATGAAAAAATATGATGTTTCCAGTTGTCCATGAATTAGACCTATCTGTGTGTAGACACTACACACCTAATTCATTTACTAGAAACAATGGGCCTTACACAACCATACATATATACATGTTTAAGCATAAAAGAGTCTTTCCATTAAATAACCAGTAAATATCCAGTAACAAAAGATGAGAATGCAGCTAGTGGGCTTTAGGGCATACACCAATTCCAACAAAGAGAAGACCCAGCCAAAACTAGAGGTCAAAGAAAAGGCAGAGGCTTCCTCTACCGCTTCACTGGAGGTAACAAAAACATCCCTTCCAGAGACTTCAAAGGGGGTAAGGAAATTCACTCTCAATGATTTCATGCCACCTCAATTTAAAGAAGCCATGCAGGAGACATCATACTCTTGCAATTCAGTAGTTGGATTCTCCATTGATGGATACGAGTCCAGCGACACCGATGATGGATTCGAATCCAACTACACAGATGAGTGGGAGGAATCCCTTGAAATAGGAGAATATCTCTCTGATGAAGAATGGGTTCCTGAGTCTCATCTTATGCCAGTAATCTGGTATAACCCCCTACAGCCACAAGGATCCTGGTCTGATGATGAAGAAGACCAAGAAGCTGTACAAGAAAATGCTGCTGACCCAGCACCTCTCATTACTCCAGTGGAAATCAACAATGTTGAGCCACAAAGAGATGATGAAGAAGAAGATCCGGCTCCCATGCCTGATCTTGAAGAATATGCAAGGATCTTGCAGCGACTCGCTCTAGAACAAGAGCAAGAACGCGTCAACGAGCCTCCTCGCAATCCAGAGCCTGAAGTCCCTGAAGACCACCAGGTACATCCTCCCTTAACTCCTAAAAATGGAGAAAGTTGCTGGATAGACGATCCTCTCACATCCGAGGATGAGTCTGACTCCGATCAGGCAACGTCTCCCGTCAGAGCTTCCTGTAATGTGATAATTCGGGATTATAGCTCTTCCGAAGCATCGTCTGATGAGAGCACTTACACTCCGGCGACGCCTAGCAATATATCTTCTGGAGCCACCTCGTCTCACGTGACTTTCACTGAGATGACACCCTCTCAGGTTTCTTCTCCTGAGACTGTGACTTCAAAGTTCACACCCTTCCTGACTGAAAAATTCCCAGCCATTGATGCTTGGGACAATGAATTAGTCAACGAAGAAGAAAGATTGCTGGATGCTGTTCAGGACTTGTTCCCGGAAAATGCTCCATGCAACACAATCACTGAGGATGGTAACTCTGCTGCTGATGCATCCTCAGTAAATGAAAAATGATAGCCTCTTGACCCTGAAGACAATCTTCCAAACGAAGACCCTTCTCAAGAAGCTCTCGAAGTTGGTAGAGGCACCCGCTCTGGCCGGGACTACCACAAAATTTACAACCAATCTTCCTTTACATATGTAAATCCTTCGGGAAAAGATGTTGTAAGCGCCCCTAGTGGCAACAATGATGAACATGCAGGCCCTAAGGAGGCTTTCAAGTATGACTTGATTGAACATTTCAAGCACATACCTGCACGTCTGCACATCCTAGATTTGTTGCGAATGTCTCCGCACACTCGTGATAATCACATTTCGGAATTACAAAAGCTGAATGAAGATGTCGACAAACATGCCCCGCAAGTCCTCCAAATTGAAATGGATTACCGGGTCAAAAACTCAGAAGCCTCCTCAAAGGGAGAAAAGAAGAAAACTGAGGGATCATGCATTGAATGCCTCTCGGTTAAAAAAGCAGCCAGTGCAACCATCGCCTTCACAAAGGATGACCTCCTACTTGGCGAAACCATGCATAACCGACCCCTGTACTTCACAGGGTATATCAAGGAAATGCCTATGCATAGAGTTCAGATCGACCCAGGTTCTGCACTCAACCTCATCTCCACATCGGCTCTTGAAGAGTTGGGCATCCCACCCAGCAAACTGAGCCACACATCTGTATCTATCTTTGGATACGATGGGAGTACTCAAAGGCCTATCGGTAAAATCAGGTTCAAGTTGCAGATCGGTGATCTTATCTCTGAGGTCACAGTGTCTGCAATAAAGACCCCTTCATGCTACAACATCCTTCTCGGACGCCCTTGGATCCATGAGAATGGTGTTGTCCCTTCAACTCTACATCAATGCATCAAGTTTGTTGGCGACGACGGCATGATACATCGAGTCTTTGCGGACAGAAAACCCTTCAAAGGTAAAGAAGTCCACTTCGCAGACTCACAGATGTATGAAGGTGAAAAAGAAGAAGAGGAGAAGCATACAGCATCCTTTGCCGAAAATCTCCAGAAAGATAAAGGCAAAGCTCCTCAACAATCACCGGAAGAAAATAAACCATCCGGTAAATCTGAAGAGAGCATGCAAACTCCCTTCATCATCTCCCTCAAATCTTCAAAGCCTTTGGTCATCACAACTAAAGTGAAGAAGGCAAAACAAAAGCCTGGGGGCAAATTTGTTGTCTCTTTCGTGTCTATCATGCAAGACACGGACTCGGATTCAGAGCCAGAAGACGACACATCGTCAAACCAAGCTGACACTCAGCAAGTTCAGCCTGCTCTTACTCCAATGGAGACAACTTCCGACATAGAAGACCCTACGTCATCGACAAGGTTTTCTCTAATGGTGCATACGCACTCCTAAACATGGAAGGTGACAGATGTATGCTGCCTATCAACGGCAAGTTCTTAAAGCAGTACTACCCTTGAAGACTTACCCAACTGGGTAAGAGCAATGCCTGCACGGCCAAAGCCGGTTTCCAGGTACACGCTCGCTAAACCCACCCTTTTTTTTAGAATTTTCATATCAAATGTTGAAATTTCTGGAAATCTAAAACAATGCTTACTTTCATCGTTTCATTGTTAAAAAAAAAAATATATCCAAGTTTAGGAACCTTTCCCTAGCTTGACCAAAATTTTCAACCCTTGAACCCAAAATTCATGGTTTGAAACAAAAATCTGGATTCAGGGATTTCCACCCTAGTCTACCCTGCCTTTTACCGCCAAAATGGTTTTAGGTCAAAATTTATGACCCTCGTGTCTTTAAACAAAAAAAAAATGGTTTTTCAAAAAACCGCGAGGAAGCGACGCTTAGTCGATACTCGCACAAATCGGAAGCAAGCGAACCACGTTCGACACTTCCAAAATCGCAGGGAAGCGACATTTCGTCGATACTTGCAAAATCCAAAATCGTGGAAACGCAACATTTCAGTTGATATCCACAACTCAAATTTCAAAGGTTCGAAAAAACCTAAAAAACTGTGGAGACGCAACATTTCAGTTGATATCCATAACCCAAAGGTTTGAGAAAACCACAAATTTCAAAAATCGTGGGGAAACGACATCAAGTCAGTACCCGCAAAACCAAAATTTTTGAAAAGCAAGGATGCGACATCCCATCGATACTTGCACCAAATCCGCGAGGATGTGACATGCCATCGATACTCGCAACCGAATGAGCAAGGATGCGACATTCCATCGATACTTGCAAGAACATTCAGCAGGGAGGCGACTTTTAGTCGATACTTGCATTTTTTGAAAACCAAACCGGCTATAAATGCCATCAAAACAGGCTATAAATGCCACAAAACAGGCTATCAATGCCACCAAAAACCGGCTATCAATGCCACAAACCGGCTATCAATGCCACCAAAACTGGCTATAGATGCCACAACAAAAAAAAACTCGGCTATCAATGCCACAAGAAAAGCTGGCTCTCATGCCAAAATTGGCTTCCATGCCACAAACAAAAACCTGGCTTTCATGCCAAAACAATTACTTGACAAAAGATTTTCACAAAATGACAACCTTTTGATCAAACCCCATTTAGCAATTACTTTTATCACAAAAAGATTCAAGTGAGCGTAGGGATAACAAAAAAAAAAGCATCCCATTTAGCAATTACTTTTATCACAAAAAGATTCAAGTGGGCGTAGGGATAACAAAAAAAAAAGAGAGAGCATCCCACTTAGCAATTACTTTTATCACAAAAAGATTAAAGTGAGCGTAGGGATGACAAAAAAAAAAGAAAGTGTTCACAAGCACTACACAAAAAAAAGAGAAAAAAAAGAGTACCAAAAAATACATGTGGTACCAAAAAAAAAAGAGAAAGTGTTCACAAGCACTACAAAAAAAGAGTACCAAAAAAAAATACAAGTGGTACAAAAAAAAAGAAGGATGGTTTCTGTATACAGGAGCTCAGTCAAAAACGGTCTCCAGCCAAGAGTTCAGCTCCTTAAGCAAGCTTTTGGCTTCATCCGTCACAAGGCACGCTTCTTCAGGAACCTGCCATGAGATGCTGGGGTGGGCTGTAACCCTTCTTCTGCACTGGGAAGCTTCCTTCGAGCGGTTTTCCATTGTTTGTCCTCATCAGACTTCCTTTTGAGAACTCGAATGGCATCCTCAACTCGGTGAATCAGAGCAGTCTCCCTTTCACGAGCCTCTGTTATTTCAGTCCACTTGGCAGCGACTTGTGCCTGCAGATGCTCAAGACGTTTCCTGGCCTCATCGACCTCCCTGTCAAGGATGTTAAGGTCATGTGTCAGCCTAATGATGGTTATTTCTTCTAAGTTCCTCTCTCGGACTGCCTGCTTCTTGCTTTCTGTAGCCTCATCCAGGTCAGATTGAGCCTTATCCGCAGGGTCCGAGAACATCTCCTTGAAGAACTGATCGTCAGGAAAACCCATGGTCTCAAACCACTTGTCACCCAGCTCAATGATCCTATCAACGATCGCCCTGGCATATGTGACATCCAGACCAGCTTCTTCAGCATCGCCGAGAATCTCACGCACATGCTGGATCATGCTAAATCCGGCCTCCAAGTGCCCAGAAAAGAGAGTCTCAATCCAAGAGCTCAGAACTCGCACCACCACCTTCTTCGCAAAAAGAAGAGATGGCCCAGCTGAAGATTCGCCCAACTCCGTTGGTCGGCTGCTCATGTCATCATCTGTTGAAAGAGTAACAAAAGAACTCTTTCCAGTTGAAGCTGCTCCTGCTCGGGAAGGAATCTCAACGTGAGGAATCTCCTCAACATTGTCAGAACTGGTCCCAGGAGTCTCTACCTCTAGATTAACCTCTGGCATCCCTTGCTCTGGAAGCGACGGACCCTCCTCTGCCACTTCAAAACCTGCAAAGGAAACACAAAAAGGTATGAATATGACCCTGTTTGAAAATCATTATCAGAGTTATAACTACAAAATACCTTCTTCGACGACTGGCGGAACACTCTCTTCCTCCATGAACTCATCGAAAGCATCATCAACATTTGCGTCCATCGATGGTTCAAAGTCATCAGAACCCTGTGGCAAGTCAGCTGACAAAAAAAAAAAAAAAAGTTAGCAAACCAAGTCACAGACAAAAAAAAAAGAAGAGAGCAAAAGAAGTCGTACCAATTGGAGATTCTGGATTTACTCCAGAGTCCCTCGGTTCTTCTTCAGGTGCCTCAACAGGATCCATCACCACCTCATCGGTTGGGACCTCAGGCATCACCAAGTCTTCCGCTGCTAAAAAAAAAAAGAAGAAAAGCAGAAACAAGAAGCAAATCATAACATGGAAAAAATCCCATGAAAAGAAATGGAAAGAGAAAAAGGAAGAATCATACCTTCACCGACGGTCTCTTCTTCTCGGCTTCTCTTCTCTGGAGGCTCGTCAGCATCCACTGGCACATCCTCATTGATAGTAAGAGGAACTTCCAAGTTAGGAGAGTCCTCATGATGCCCCTTGCTGTGATGATGACTCCTCCCCCTCTTACTCCGGCGGGTTCGCTTCTTAGAAGAACCTACCCCGCTGTCAGAGTCAGGTTTCCCACTTGACTCCTCACTGGATGGTCTGCTCTTGGCAGTAGACTCCACGGAAGCTTGCCTCTGTGCCGCTTGCATCCAAGCACCAAGTTCGGCTTCCTCCTGTTCTAGCTGCTCCAAAGCCTCATCAGGTATTTCTCGAACAGCTTCAGAACCAATGACGCCCTGGTCACCGAGAAAGCCTATCTTGTGCTTCTCTCCAGAAAGGAAGGCCCAAACTTCCTCTCGCCGGATGCCATCCGACTTTCCAAGACCCTTTCCAGATGCCAGCTTCACATCAAGCTCCTTCTTGGAAAGCCCCCGATATGCCGAAAAGCTCTCCGCGAACCACTTCGCAAAGCCGGCAGTCCGGGAAGTCAGCAACACAGGATAAGAAATCATGGCTGTAGTGTCTTCAGCACTATAGAAAGCCCATGCATTTCTCCCATCCTGTAAGCCTCCAAAGCGCTTCACCATGCTTGAAGGCACTCCAACAACGCCTTGAGAAAAGCCCAGCTGCAAAGCAAAGCGAGAGGGTACATACGGCTGGATGTCGACGAAAAGATGTCTACGGTACACCATTGTGCCGACACGTATGCTGAAAAGCCACTCTCTCTCTGCATTTGTCAAGGAATAATGCCTTCCCGACCCCACCCTGGTAGAGTCTCGGGAGGCACCAAAATCAAAAGCCTTCTTCCGCAACTCCGGAGAAAGCTTTACTGAAGATTGCCCCATCTCGACGTCCCTGAACCGTCGGATCCTCATGCGGGCAAACAAAAGTGATTCGGACACGGCTTTGCCCTTAGCCAGTCGAATCATCAGAGGATCATCATCCTGTGCAGCACCCAGCCGATGGAAGCCAGGACAGTGGTATACATACCACGAATAAAAGATATGGGCTGAAAATACCCTATTCATGGGAAGCCCAAGCCGAACCAAAAAAGCAGCAGCCTGCAGTTCGGTACACAAGTAGGAGTAAAGAGCTGGCACCAAAGCAAGCTGCTCTCCAAACGCCATCTGACAAGCCGGAAAAATACAATGCGGCCTGATGTGCGTTCCATCTCCTCCAGCAAAAACAGCCTCACCAAGCCAATAAGTGAGGTAAACAGCGAGATCTCTCCGCAGTGCAATGTCAGGACATATGGCGTTTGTACTAGCACATAAATCTCTCAACTCTTCTTGCATGGCCAAGATTTTCTTTGAACTTGGATCCTGAGCTCCGGCTTATTGGGTCACGCTATCAGAAGGCTCCCTGCTGTCAAAAAAGTTGGGGAATGAAGAGCTAAAACTCTTCCAACTGCTGGATCTAACTTTCAAACCCCCCTTCTCCTTCAAAAAATCATAGAAGGCGACAAGCTGAAAGTATAGAAGCCTGAACTCCTCAGACTGCCCCTCGAGGACACTGTCAATCGGCATAAACTCCTCATAGAGTTGGCCGAGAATAGGCAATCCGGTAATGGCGCTCAGCTCCTTCAAAGAAAAACCAATCTCACCATTCGTCACAACGAAGGTATTGGTTTGAGGGAGGAATGACTCCAGCATAGCCATGAAGGCCTCGTCGGAAAAGATCACGGTCTCCCTAAAGGCGCGGACCGCATCAAAAATCCCGGCTTCCTTCAAAACGGCGCCACCAATCAGCAGGACGCGATCAGTCCACGACTTCCACTCGGAGTCAGCATTAAAACGACCTCGAAGTCGAAAAGGCTTGATCCAATTGCTGCCGTCACCACTGAAAATACCAAGGCCCACCGGTCTCAAATCGACCGACGGATAATCAGAGCCCTGGTAGCCGCTGGATGGCATCAACAGGTCCATGTCAACAGGCGACCTCTCCGTATATCCAGGAGAACCGCCAACAAAAACCCCGGTCTTGATTACATTTGTCCTTCTCACCCAGCTTGGAGGATCTTCCCTCTTAGGGCACGTGGGGGCAAGGCTCAGAATCGAGACGGTGCGATCAAACGTCGACCGGGTAGCAACAGTCTTCTTCTCACCATCTGCTGTGAAGGAAAACTGAAAACATCTCCTCTGGTATGTCATGTCATCAGGGACTGCATCACCAAAGAAGAAGGTAGGCTTGGGCAAAACGCTCTGATCTTCCATCACCCATGGACGACTGCTTACCATGATCTTATAGAATTCCTCTCCCTTGAGAGCAATCAGTCGCTGCCTCATCTCATCTCTGTTGAGGGAGTCGCACTCTTCCAGATTTCTCTCAACATACTGGACCTTCTCAAAAGCCTGCTGAACGGCCGGATTAGAAGATCTAGAAGATCGACGAGGTACGCTTGTAGCAGGCTCTTTACCCTTGTTCGCTCTGGAGGAACCACCTGAAAAGGATGGAAAAGAAAAAGATCAAACATCAAAATGACAGAATCTCGCTAAAAAAAATCTGGCGAAATTTTGACATGATGACGGGGCAATTCCGAAGAAAAGGAACTATCCCGAAAGAAATAAGAAAGCTTGAAGATGGGCTCAACATCGCTGCGAGCTCCGAAACTCCAAACTTTCGAAACCTCAAAGTCTCCGCAAAATCAGGAAGGGCTCAACATCACTGCGAGCTCCAAGTTCCCAAATTTGCGAAAACTTTCAGGTATGCTGTCACAACATGCTACAAATTTAATTTACAAATTGAACGCATGCATGAACATCTTGGTTTGCGAAAAAAAATGCATTATCATGATGAGCAAAAAAAAAAAAAAGAAACTTTCTCAAAAAAAAAGAGGGGAAAGAAAACAAAAAAAGAAAAGAAAAGAAACTCTCTCAAAAAAAAAGAGGGGGGGAGAAAAAAAAAAGAAGAAAAAAACGTGTGAAAAAAAAAAGGGGGAAAACACGTGAAAAAAAAAAGAAGAAAATAAAAAGAAAGAAACAAAAAAAAGGGAAAGAAAGAAAGATCTTTTATTTTTTTTCCTACAATGGAGTTTTCTTGAAAAAAGGGAACTTACTTGAAGCCATTGATGGAGAAGAAGAAGAAAAGTCTTGAAGATCTTGAAGAAGAAAAGCTCTTGGTCTTGAAGCCCTCTTGAGATTATTGCAAAAGAAAGTAATAAGAGCAAGAGATCCAACCTTCTCCTTGCTTTTATAGAGGAGAGCAAACCAAAGAAAGAGGTAAGTGTTACTAATTAGTAACCTTACCAAAAGAAAGAGATTAGAAAGATTCTTTCCCAAAAGAAAGATATCTTGAAGGATTTTCTCCCAAAAATCAATCTATGACGGATTCTTTCCCAAAAGAAAGATATCTTGAGATATCCTATCCCAAAATAAAGGGATCATGAGAGGTTCTCTCCAAGTAAAGATATTCTTAGATATTCTCTATCCAAATGAGATATTTTTGGATATTCTTTACAAAAATGACATCATATGAGATCTAAGCCATTTCAAAAGCTTAAGGTCCCATGGGTTAGCCCATATGAGCCAGGTTTGACCACCTTGGCACAAAAAAAAAAAAAAAAAAAAAATTGGGCTTTTAGTCAAAGAGAAATCCCTCTTACCAAGAGCATACAAAAATGGTTCCATGCCTCTTTTGAGTTGATTGGACCATACAAAGAAAATTCCAAGCCCCATGAGCTTCCAAAAATCAAACCATCCAGCCTCATCTACCAAATTGAGCCAAAATCTTGAAATTGACATTCCACAAAAATAATCCTGGTCCCCTAACTTGCCACATACAGCCTGTTAGGTCACAAGACCAAAACCAAAAACCAAAACCTGATCCCCTAACTTGCCACATACAGCCTGTTAGGTCACAAGATCAAAACCAAAATTGATCCCCCAACATTCCACATACAGCTTGTTGGGTCACACGATCAAAACCAAACCCGACCCCCTAACCTGCCACATATAGCCTGTTAGGTCACAAGGTCAAAACCCAAATCCACATCCCTGATGTCATCTTCAAAACTTTGCCTCGAGATGGTATGTGATCCCTTTCACTACCATAAAATTCCCTGGAAGCTCAAAAGGCTACAAATACCAAAAAGAAAGACTGCTCAAAGACTCTTGGTCAAGTCACAGGCTCTCCTTCAAAAATCTCTTCGAGGCACATCGACTACAAAAGTTAAGCAACTCGCCGCTGTACCTCGAGGGGGCATTTGTTGACACCAAAAATGTCACTTTGCCTCTTCAAGATCCAAAAAGCTACATGAAGTCGCAACCTGCCATAAATAGGCAATGCTGCTTCCAAAAATCAAATCTTGTCAGAATTAAACAAAAACTGCAAGATTCTTCCAGAAAGCCAAAAGAGGAGTACACAAGAAGTTTCGGGCCATTTCAAAATCATTTGGCCTAACATCGCTTCTCCGACAGCTGAAAAGGAGCTCTCGGCGGCAAAGCTCTCCGGGACCATGGTTTCCAAGACAGAGCCTATGGATCATCTTAAAATGACTCCAATAGGTTCCCTGTCAAATTTCAAGTCAATCGGACATCGGTTGACCGCACATCAAACCGCGACATCTTCATAGCAAGTCTAGAGGTGATAGGACCCCAAACGGCTTCAAAACTCAAACAAAATCCTATGGTTGGTCTTATTTATTGCTCAGGAGGCTTCACACCAAATTTCAGGTCATTCCGACATCGTTTGACCCAGTTTCAGCTTCTGACGGAAAATCGGCAGCTCTGCGCGACAAAGTCTTCGGCTTTCTCAGGAAATTGGAAACCTTGCAAAATAAAATGCAAGGATTCTCATCAGGTTTCCTACAAAGAAGTTAGGACAATAAATGGTCCAAATGTCAAGGAAAAGTACAGAAGAAAAAAGAATCGAAAAACAGCAAAAACGGACGCAAAACGGGACACGAAAGGGGGAAAACCCCCCCAGGGTCGCAGACCCCTGCGACCCTGGGCCAGGGTCGCCGGCGACCTTGGAACCCGGGGTCGCCGGGAAAGCCCCGGAAACCCCGGTTTTCGCCGTTTTTTTTCGCGATTCGAAGAGCCCAGCCTCTGGTACTTTCCAAAATTCATGCTTTTGAGACACCAAGTCCTCTGACATCCGTCCAAAACACGGGTCAATCATCAAGAGTATCGAAAACAATATTGATCGCCACCCGGTCAACCAAAAAAAAGTGTGCTTTCTACCCGACCGATCGAGAAATCGACAGGACAGATGGCACCGACCCGCTGTTGGCAACAAACACCTGAAATTACATGATCATCTGATGTCGATCTACATGAAGATCCATCAATGATCATCGACAGAAGAATCCCAAAAGACGTGGCACGGCCCGCGACTCTTCAGCTGCTCGGCGACCACTTAATGCGATTAATTGACTAGCTTTATTACAGTCATTAATCCATTTCTTTGGATGGCCCAATCAGAAGCAAGCATTCGGGAGTTACAAGCCAAGAGATTCATGGCATTTAACCCATGAAACTCCTCCCATCATGGCGATTAAAGGCGATTAAATGCCCTCAATCTCCTCCGGCCAATCAGAAGCCAAGAAAAAGGAGTTACAAAATAAACAATTCAATTTTGTAACTCCTCCCATTATGCGGCTTAATGACAATAAAAGCCCATAAACCCACCTAAAAGGCTACCTAAAAGCCTATAAATAGGAGGGCTCTCGAAGAAGAAAGGACATCACAGAGCATCAGAAACATCAGAGAAAAAAGCACAAGCACACAGACAGAAATCCAGAGAAAGGAAAAAGAGAGAAAACTCTGCGGAAGTTCTACACCGGCCACCGCAACAAGGTGACAAAAGTCCCTTGGGGGGTACCCCCCCCCCCCCCAAGGTCCTTGCCTTCTCCTCCTGCCTCCAATGGCTTAGATGTGGCTTTTCAGCCCGTCTACTCGGCTTTTTATTGGACATAGGACCTCCTTTTGGTCTTTGTCTTCTAAAAACCTGAGGTTATAGCCAAGCCAAGCGAATCAATAGCATCCTCTGTTCTCATCTGCATGGATGATGGCGAACCTCACACATGGCTTGCGACCGTCAATCTAAACGGGTCCCCCACAATCTCCTGAGAAGTTAGATCCTCCTTTTCTTGCTTTTCATTTTAGTTTGTATTTTTTTAAAAGAGAAAAAAATCACAATTCTTGTCTTTCATTGTTGATAAGGATTGTAAAATCGGCTATAAACGCCAAAATCGGCTATAAACGCAAAAATCGACTATAAATGCCAAAAAAATCGCCTTTCACGGCAAATCAAGAAAATGTCTCGTTTCTTAAATATATGTGCAATGGAAAACTTGAAAGAAGTTGATTTCCTTTTTACTTGCGAAGGTTGATCTCCGGATCACCACTTGCAATTCCAAGTAAAAATAGAAAATCTGGCACACCCACACAAAAAAAGAAATGTTGATGCACGCCCCTGCCCCCTGGTTACGAAAGGGTCGGACCCGACGGACTCCCACGTCCGCCGACCTCGGTAGGAACCGAGCAGGAGCGCGGTCCATCAGGTGACCTCCTGGGAAGTCCTCGTGTTGCACCCCTTTTTCAATTTTCCCGTCAATTTTGTTCGATCGGGCCTCCCCTCCATCGCCGCGTAACGTTTTTATTTTTATTTTCCTCTCTTTATGGAGCGCCCCCCGACGTCGCGATTCCCTACCCACGGTCGGGGTTCGACTCGGCCGGGATCGGACACGCGGCTGCCGTCGCGCGTCCTCACGGTGCAGGACCGATGGGTTAGGGGCGCTCGGGGAGAAAAACCGAAGGTCCCGGGTCGAGAGCGGCCGAAACCGAGTCCGCCGGCGGCACGAAACGGGCTAGCCTGTTTGCCCCGTCGATCTCCTCCTCCCGAGCTTTCCGACGGTGTATCATATGCTCGAATCCGGCCTACGGATCGAAAGTTACGGCCAGGTCAAGCCAAGGTCGTCCGCGGCCACCACCCATCCGGAAGGCTCAAATAGTTTCATTCGCGAGTATACTTCGGGTGCGATCATACCAGCGCTAATGCACCGGATCCCATCAGAACTCCGCAGTTAAGCGTGCTTGGGCGAGAGTAGTACTAGGATGGGTGACCTCCTGGGAAGTCCTCGTGTTGCACCCCTTTTTCGCTTTTCCCGTCAATTTTGTTCGATCGGGCCTCCCCTCCATCGCCGCGTAACGTTTTTATTTTTATTTTCCTCTCTTTATGGAGCGCCCCCCGACGTCGCGATTCCCTACCCACGGTCGGGGTTCGACTCGGCCGGGATCGGACACGCGGCTGCCATCGCGCGTCCTCACGGTGCAGGACCGATGGGTTAGGGGCGCTCGGGGAGAAAAACCGAAGGTCCCGGGTCGAGAGCGGCCGAAACCGAGTCCGCCGGCGGCACGAAACGGGCTAGCCTGTTTGCCCCGTCGATCTCCTCCTCCCGAGCTTTCCGACGGTGTATCATATGCTCGAATCCGGCCTACGGATCGAAAGTTACGGCCAGGTCAAGCCAAGGTCGTCCGCGGCCACCACCCATCCGGAAGGCTCAAATAGTTTCTTCCGCGAGTATACTTCGGGTGCGATCATACCAGCGCTAATGCACCGGATCCCATCAGAACTCCGCAGTTAAGCGTGCTTGGGCGAGAGTAGTACTAGGATGGGTGACCTCCTGGGAAGTCCTCGTGTTGCACCCCTTTTTCGCTTTTCCCGTCAATTTTGTTCGATCGGGCCTCCCCTCCATCGCCGCGTAACGTTTTTATTTTTATTTTCCTCTCTTTATGGAGCGCCCCCCGACGTCGCGATTCCCTACCCACGGTCGGGGTTCGACTCGGCCGGGATCGGACACGCGGCTGCCTTCGCGCGTCCTCACGGTGCCGGACCGATGGGTTAGGGGCGCTCGGGGAGAAAAACCGAAGTTCCCGGGTCGAGAGCGGCCGAAACCGAGTCCGCCGGCGGCACGAAACGGGCTAGCCTGTTTGCCCCGTCGATCTCCTCCTCCCGAGCTTTCCGACGGTGTATCATATGCTCGAATCCGGCCTACGGATCGAAAGTTACGGCCAGGTCAAGCCAAGGTCGTCCGCGGCCACCACCCATCCGGAAGGCTCAAATAGTTTCATTCGCGAGTATACTTCGGGTGCGATCATACCAGCGCTAATGCACCGGATCCCATCAGAACTCCGCAGTTAAGCGTGCTTGGGCGAGAGTAGTACTAGGATGGGTGACCTCCTGGGAAGTCCTCGTGTTGCACCCCTTTTTCGCTTTTCCCGTCAATTTTGTTCGATCGGGCCTCCCCTCCATCGCCGCGTAACGTTTTTATTTTTATTTTCCTCTCTTTATGGAGCGCCCCCCGACGTCGCGATTCCCTACCCACGGTCGGGGTTCGACTCGGCCGGGATCGGACACGCGGCTGCCGTCGCGCGTCCTCACGGTGCAGGACCGATGGGTTAGGGGCGCTCGGGGAGAAAAACCGAAGGTCCCGGGTCGAGAGCGGCCGAAACCGAGTCCGCCGGCGGCACGAAACGGGCTAGCCTGTTTGCCCCGTCGATCTCCTCCTCCCGAGCTTTCCGACGGTGTATCATATGCTCGAATCCGGCCTACGGATCGAAAGTTACGGCCAGGTCAAGCCAAGGTCGTCCGCGGCCACCACCCATCCGGAAGGCTCAAATAGTTTCATTCGCGAGTATACTTCGGGTGCGATCATACCAGCGCTAATGCACCGGATCCCATCAGAACTCCGCAGTTAAGCGTGCTTGGGCGAGAGTAGTACTAGGATGGGTGACCTCCTGGGAAGTCCTCGTGTTGCACCCCTTTTTCGCTTTTCCCGTCAATTTTGTTCGATCGGGCCTCCCCTCCATCGCCGCGTAACGTTTTTATTTTTATTTTCCTCTCTTTATGGAGCGCCCCCCGACGTCGCGATTCCCTACCCACGGTCGGGGTTCGACTCGGCCGGGATCGGACACGCGGCTGCCGTCGCGCGTCCTCACGGTGCAGGACCGATGGGTTAGGGGCGCTCGGGGAGAAAAACCGAAGGTCCCGGGTCGAGAGCGGCCGAAACCGAGTCCGCCGGCGGCACGAAACGGGCTAGCCTGTTTGCCCCGTCGATCTCCTCCTCCCGAGCTTTCCGACGGTGTATCATATGCTCGAATCCGGCCTACGGATCGAAAGTTACGGCCAGGTCAAGCCAAGGTCGTCCGCGGCCACCACCCATCCGGAAGGCTCAAATAGTTTCATTCGCGAGTATACTTCGGGTGCGATCATACCAGCGCTAATGCACCGGATCCCATCAGAACTCCGCAGTTAAGCGTGCTTGGGCGAGAGTAGTACTAGGATGGGTGACCTCCTGGGAAGTCCTCGTGTTGCACCCCTTTTTCGCTTTTCCCGTCAATTTTGTTCGATCGGGCCTCCCCTCCATCGCCGCGTAACGTTTTTATTTTTATTTTCCTCTCTTTATGGAGCGCCCCCCGACGTCGCGATTCCCTACCCAAGGTCGGGGTTCGACTCGGCCGGGATCGGACACGCGGCTGCCGTCGCGCGTCCTCACGGTGCCGGACCGATGGGTTAGGGGCGCTCGGGGAGAAAAACCGAAGGTCCCGGGTCGAGAGCGGCCGAAACCGAGTCCGCCGGCGGCACGAAACGGGCTAGCCTGTTTGCCCCGTCGATCTCCTCCTCCCGAGCTTTCCGACGGTGTATCATATGCTCGAATCCGGCCTACGGATCGAAAGTTACGGCCAGGTCAAGCCAAGGTCGTCCGCGGCCACCACCCATCCGGAAGGCTCAAATAGTTTCATTCGCGAGTATACTTCGGGTGCGATCATACCAGCGCTAATGCACCGGATCCCATCAGAACTCCGCAGTTAAGCGTGCTTGGGCGAGAGTAGTACTAGGATGGGTGACCTCCTGGGAAGTCCTCGTGTTGCACCCCTTTTTCGCTTTTCCCGTCAATTTTGTTCGATCGGGCCTCCCCTCCATCGCCGCGTAACGTTTTTATTTTTATTTTCCTCTCTTTATGGAGCGCCCCCCGACGTCGCGATTCCCTACCCACGGTCGGGGTTCGACTCGGCCGGGATCGGACACGCGGCTGCCATCGCGCGTCCTCACGGTGCAGGACCGATGGGTTAGGGGCGCTCGGGGAGAAAAACCGAAGGTCCCGGGTCGAGAGCGGCCGAAACCGAGTCCGCCGGCGGCACGAAACGGGCTAGCCTGTTTGCCCCGTCGATCTCCTCCTCCCGAGCTTTCCGACGGTATTTCATATGCTCGAATCCGGCCTACGGATCGAAAGTTACGGCCAGGTCAAGCCAAGGTCGTCCGCGGCCACCACCCATCCGGAAGGCTCAAATAGTTTCATTCGCGAGTATACTTCGGGTGCGATCATACCAGCGCTAATGCACCGGATCCCATCAGAACTCCGCAGTTAAGCGTGCTTGGGCGAGAGTAGTACTAGGATGGGTGACCTCCTGGGAAGTCCTCGTGTTGCACCCCTTTTTCGCTTTTCCCGTCAATTTTGTTCGATCGGGCCTCCCCTCCATCGCCGCGTAACGTTTTTATTTTTATTTTCCTCTCTTTATGGAGCGCCCCCCGACGTCGCGATTCCCTACCCACGGTCGGGGTTCGACTCGGCCGGGATCGGACACGCGGCTGCCAGTCGCGCGTCCTCACGGTGCAGGACCGATGGGTTAGGGGCGCTCGGGGAGAAAAACCGAAGGTCCCGGGTCGAGAGCGGCCGAAACCGAGTCCGCCGGCGGCACGAAACGGGCTAGCCTGTTTGCCCCGTCGATCTCCTCCTCCCGAGCTTTCCGACGGTGTATCATATGCTCGAATCCGGCCTACGGATCGAAAGTTACGGCCAGGTCAAGCCAAGGTCGTCCGCGGCCACCACCCATCCGGAAGGCTCAAATAGTTTCATTCGCGAGTATACTTCGGGTGCGATCATACCAGCGCTAATGCACCGGATCCCATCAGAACTCCGCAGTTAAGCGTGCTTGGGCGAGAGTAGTACTAGGATGGGTGACCTCCTGGGAAGTCCTCGTGTTGCACCCCTTTTTCGCTTTTCCCGTCAATTTTGTTCGATCGGGCCTCCCCTCCATCGCCGCGTAACGTTTTTATTTTTATTTTCCTCTCTTTATGGAGCGCCCCCCGACGTCGCGATTCCCTACCCAAGGTCGGGGTTCGACTCGGCCGGGATCGGACACGCGGCTGCCATCGCGCGTCCTCACGGTGCAGGACCGATGGGTTAGGGGCGCTCGGGGAGAAAAACCGAAGGTCCCGGGTCGAGAGCGGCCGAAACCGAGTCCGCCGGCGGCACGAAACGGGCTAGCCTGTTTGCCCCGTCGATCTCCTCCTCCCGAGCTTTCCGACGGTGTATCATATGCTCGAATCCGGCCTACGGATCGAAAGTTACGGCCAGGTCAAGCCAAGGTCGTCCGCGGCCACCACCCATCCGGAAGGCTCAAATAGTTTCATTCGCGAGTATACTTCGGGTGCGATCATACCAGCGCTAATGCACCGGATCCCATCAGAACTCCGCAGTTAAGCGTGCTTGGGCGAGAGTAGTACTAGGATGGGTGACCTCCTGGGAAGTCCTCGTGTTGCACCCCTTTTTCGCTTTTCCCGTCAATTTTGTTCGATCGGGCCCTCCCCTCCATCGCCGCGTAACGTTTTTATTTTTATTTTCCTCTCTTTATGGAGCGCCCCCCGACGTCGCGATTCCCTACCCACGGTCGGGGTTCGACTCGGCCGGGATCGGACACGCGGCTGCCAGTCGCGCGTCCTCACGGTGCAGGACCGATGGGTTAGGGGCGCTCGGGGAGAAAAACCGAAGGTCCCGGGTCGAGAGCGGCCGAAACCGAGTCCGCCGGCGGCACGAAACGGGCTAGCCTGTTTGCCCCGTCGATCTCCTCCTCCCGAGCTTTCCGACGGTGTATCATATGCTCGAATCCGGCCTACGGATCGAAAGTTACGGCCAGGTCAAGCCAAGGTCGTCCGCGGCCACCACCCATCCGGAAGGCTCAAATAGTTTCATTCGCGAGTATACTTCGGGTGCGATCATACCAGCGCTAATGCACCGGATCCCATCAGAACTCCGCAGTTAAGCGTGCTTGGGCGAGAGTAGTACTAGGATGGGTGACCTCCTGGGAAGTCCTCGTGTTGCACCCCTTTTTCGCTTTTCCCGTCAATTTTGTTCGATCGGGCCTCCCCTCCATCGCCGCGTAACGTTTTTATTTTTTTTTCCTCTCTTTATGGAGCGCCCCCCGACGTCGCGATTCCCTACCCACGGTCGGGGTTCGACTCGGCCGGGATCGGACACGCGGCTGCCATCGCGCGTCCTCACGGTGCAGGACCGATGGGTTAGGGGCGCTCGGGGAGAAAAACCGAAGGTCCCGGGTCGAGAGCGGCCGAAACCGAGTCCGCCGGCGGCACGAAACGGGCTAGCCTGTTTGCCCCGTCGATCTCCTCCTCCCGAGCTTTCCGACGGTGTATCATATGCTCGAATCCGGCCTACGGATCGAAAGTTACGGCCAGGTCAAGCCAAGGTCGTCCGCGGCCACCACCCATCCGGAAGGCTCAAATAGTTTCATTCGCGAGTATACTTCGGGTGCGATCATACCAGCGCTAATGCACCGGATCCCATCAGAACTCCGCAGTTAAGCGTGCTTGGGCGAGAGTAGTACTAGGATGGGTGACCTCCTGGGAAGTCCTCGTGTTGCACCCCTTTTTCGCTTTTCCCGTCAATTTTGTTCGATCGGGCCTCCCCTCCATCGCCGCGTAACGTTTTTATTTTTATTTTCCTCTCTTTATGGAGCGCCCCCCGACGTCGCGATTCCCTACCCACGGTCGGGGTTCGACTCGGCCGGGATCGGACACGCGGCTGCCATCGCGCGTCCTCACGGTGCAGGACCGATGGGTTAGGGGCGCTCGGGGAGAAAAACCGAAGGTCCCGGGTCGAGAGCGGCCGAAACCGAGTCCGCCGGCGGCACGAAACGGGCTAGCCTGTTTGCCCCGTCGATCTCCTCCTCCCGAGCTTTCCGACGGTGTATCATATGCTCGAATCCGGCCTACGGATCGAAAGTTACGGCCAGGTCAAGCCAAGGTCGTCCGCGGCCACCACCCATCCGGAAGGCTCAAATAGTTTCATTCGCGAGTATACTTCGGGTGCGATCATACCAGCGCTAATGCACCGGATCCCATCAGAACTCCGCAGTTAAGCGTGCTTGGGCGAGAGTAGTACTAGGATGGGTGACCTCCTGGGAAGTCCTCGTGTTGCACCCCTTTTTCGCTTTTCCCGTCAATTTTGTTCGATCGGCCTCC